>WUAM01000359.1:12653176-12685764 GCA_024336885.1 Actenoides hombroni | reverse complement strand
ATTCCAATTAAGATCAACGTGTGTTTTTCACAATTAATGTTTTGGTATTACAGAAAATACGACTTGACACAATATCTGAAATACTGAATTTCAACAGCCTTGGAACACAACACATTTATTCAAAAATGCCTCTATGTCCCTATCTGCAGTGCCTATTTATCAGAGTATTACTACACAATTAATCAGTTTCTTCTCCTTTAAATAAGAGTTTCCAGCACTATATGGTCAAGTACTAACTACATTCTAGTTATAACATGCAAAATAATTGTTGATTTTAATTAATTGCAGAACTTATTTGGCTGAGCGTGGAATCTTGCAGCTGTCAATCTTCAATTTGCATTAATTCCTCATTTTCACGAGTCAAGAGAATCGCATAAGAGGGTACAGAATGTTATCTGCGTAACTCTCTAAGCGTGTTAATTTAAACAATCAAATAGCAGCTGAACACAGACAATTTTCTGTATTAAATAATCACAGATATTTGTTAAGCTACGGATAGTTAACATGCTGGGATCTCACCATGTTTTTCTACTGAAAAAGGGGAAGGCAAGATGCCAATTCATCCGACACATCACAGCATGATGCTAAGTGTCTTACTGCAATTAGAAAACTCTCATATGGAAGTGTTGGTATGAAACTGAATTTTTCAGTAACAGTTTAAGAGGTCTAAGTGAGAAATAAAATACATGTTTTAAGCTTCACAGCGTTTCCCCACTTGCCAGGCTGATGCATCCCTGAACATCTACCTCTTCTGACTCCCAAGAGGGTTTTCATATGTAATTACACTTCAAGCCATCTAACAAAAAGACATTCTACACTGTTTCTTCCCCTCTTTGTTTCTATCTCTTATTGATGGAGCAAAATAATCTGATCTCTTAACTGTTACCATAATCCACTTAAAAGGAAACTAATGAAATAGATTTTTTTAAAATATACATACACCTAAAGGTTGGCATCTGCCCAACAGGACTTCGACAAAAGTTGCCAAGAAATGAAGTCAAGCCTATAGAGCAACATTTCAAATTCTGGAAACAGCTGTATGTCTGAAGAACTCTCAAGAGACATCTTAAAAACTAAATTAGCCACACACCTTTCTGTTGGTCTAATAGAAGCAACATTTTTTGAGCCCTATTTTTCTTTTTAAATACACTGAAAATTAAGGTTTTTTGTAGACAGCAGGAAGAGTAATGCAGAAGCATATTTAAGAACGAACTATATCCAAGGTAAAGACTGTACAAAATTTGTACAAAGTGTGAAGAATGTTTACAAAAGCTTCTACAAGTTTCAAAATAAGGGTTTTTTTTTCTTTGTTTTGCTTAAGACTAAAAAAGAGTATGTATTTTTACACTGTAAAAAATTAGCATTTACTGCTAGGTGTTATTACTACAAATACTAAGAGACACTTATAAAAAGTAATTTAATTCAGGAATAATATGGTATTTTTCAGATCTACAGACCTGAGGCAAAGATTAAAAAAAAGTCTTAAGAGCTAAAAAATATCATAATTCAAGGAAAAAAAAAAAAGCGCTAGCTTCTCATTAAAAAAATTATCATTTTAAATAGTATTCTTAAATTAGAAGAAATATGTGCCTGATAGAGGGCAAATAATTTTAAAAATGGAAAACTGCACAAGTGATATTGCTTTTAAGTAATTACTTAAGGTAACTATTTTAAAGAATTTCATTATAGTTGTTTCTTTAAAAAAAACAAACAAACAACTAAACTCCTACCAACTTTATCTACAGATTACTAGAAAAGGCTCTTACTATGGAACAACAGAACAACTTACCTCTAAACATGCCCAAAGATTGGGTCCCCTGACTTTGCAGTCCTGACAAGTGCCCTAATTAAGCACACAAGAAAAGTATTATTTCATTTACATTCATGAGAAAACCAGAACTTCAAGACAAAATGAGGAAAAAAACCCAAACACTATAAAGCTCAGTATCAGGTGTATAATTTTAAGACAAAAAAAGAATGTGCTGGTAACAACCTAATTTTTTTGTTTGCTTCACATAATCTTAAGATCAGCGTATTTTTCTAGTAACACTTTAGATCTCTCAAGCCAAACATTGTTCTTCTAAATAAAACAAACACGTATCGTAATACATTATTATAAAAATCCTCAAAATTAGTCTTTCCTATAAACTTAAGATAAAAAGAAATGAAAGTGACAGAACTTGGAGTAACTGCATATTCTTACTTGCAGACGGCCAATGCCACCTGCAGAGGTTTATAAAACAAACAAAAATGCACATTAGAGAAATGCTGTACCCCTCAGCAGCAAATTAACTGCTACACTTTTCAGGTGACTAAATTTAGCACCATGGACAGAAAAGTTTTGGCTTTTCACCACCTCCAAGCTGCTGAATTAGATTACAAGGTTGTTCTTTGTTCCATTTATTAATACTAGCTGAAAAACAAGAGTTCAGAGAGGTGCATTTCCTCAAATTGTGGCTCCTCCATCAAAAAATGTACTGTTATCCAAGAAAAACTTAAACTTACAGTTTCTAGTTGAAGTTGCAGGTATACTGTATTACATCAACATCCCAAATAACTAACTGCTACAATGGCAGTGTCTAAAAATAAAGTTCAGCTTGGTCTTATACTAATTCTTTTAACTAATATTTCCATTAAAACATCACTTGCTTTGGAAAAAATTGCTGGGAAAGGTACTCTTCAAGCATTAAATATTGAAAAACAGTTTTCCAGTTTTATGAAGTCCGTAATTTTTCTCAGACTTCATTTAAACTTTGATATTCTAGTCCAGAAGATTTTGCCCATGCTTAACACTTAAATGCATCTTGTAGCAAATAGTACATGACAAGAAGATATGTAGCTAAAATAAGTGACCAGAGTTAACTGTGAGAGGAAGAGTGCAAGGTGCTACAACTCACATGAGATTTCTGTATCAATTCCTCTTTTGTTATCTCCCCAACCGATTCCAGGTGTGGGCAATTGCTGCTGGGCGATGACATTTCAGAGGCTGTATTTTCTATGATCCTGTAACCAAGATTGTTAAGATCAGAGATTCACTTGCCAACAGAAGTAAGAACAAGTTAAAACCCAATTACTTAAAGTAGACAGCAGTATTAGATATATAGTAAGTAACATACATAATTTTTAAAAGAATGTGCCTTTTAAAAGTAAATTAGTATAACTAACTTTATTAACAGTAAGAGAATCCACAGCTGACTTCTAAAACAAAATCCTCTGACTTCCAGGGCATAAGCTAGCAGAATCCTGAGTGGAAGCTGAGCTGGTTTGGATTAATTTGCCTTCCTGGCATCCACCGTGGCACCCCAATGACACAAAACGTGCAGTTCTCAAGCCCACCCAGAACTGACGATGGATTTGACTGCATATTCTGGAAAGGCATCTTATGCAACCTGCTGGAGCATGCTGAAGCTGTGAAGGCTAAACTGCAGGCCTACATGACTTGTTTGTCACAGGAGAAGGAAAATTCACCATGGTTTTACTTATTTACAAAGATGCATTCTAGATTCAGGCATATTATATATCAGAAGCGAAATGAAACTTGTAACTCACATGTAGTACTGAACACTCAGTGTGCTTGTTTCGTCTTCGAGCTCTCTCTGTTCATCCAAGGTCTCTGATGCAGACACAGAAACTTAGAAATAAAAAATGTAAAATACAATCACTTTCTCATTATTTTGATGGTTGCACAGAAAGCTGTGATGTTTTACAGAAGGAAAAATGAATTGAAAAAAAAAAGGAGTAACATCATTTTTATATCAATACTTTGATTGACTCATGCAGGTAAGAGCCATCCAAGATCTGTTTGCAGCTTTTTACAAGGTTAGCAACATGTCCTTCCACTTTGTCTGTCTGCCTTGGCACCTTTAGGTTTGTTCCTTCTACTATATGACCAGTCACTCCTTTGACTATTAAGTAACCTAAGGCTTTAATGGCATAGGAAGAAATGAGCCTTGCCTAGCAGGCATCTCGAACACACTTACTAGTCATTTTACTATATTTAACTACTTTGAGTTTGTTATCTTGGACTTGGCCTTTCCGTACATCGCCTTGCGGTGAGATCTCTTTGATCAAGAGTCACTTCAGTCCCAACTGGTTATCAAAGGGTTTTTTAATATATATGGGTGTAAGTGTATAAATAGTCTACATTATTCCTATAAACATTGCTATACAAACGATGTAAGTATTATACGTATTATTCCTATACAAATAACATAATACTTTATATAGTTTATTATAAGCATGCATGTATATATCTGCACATATATAAACAATTATTGATACATAAATAATACACAAGATATTTATGTGTATATATATGCATACATAAGTATGCCTGTGTATACATCTACTCAAGTATACTTGTGTACCTTTCTGTCTTTTTGAATGTCATATTAACAGCTGTTCAATAAAATATTTAAGAACTTATTGCACTAGACTGGAAATACTACAATAAATTAATAATCGGGGTTCCCCTCCCCCAAGATGAGTTCTAAATTCTCTTCCTGGGCCCGTGGCGTGACATTTAAGCAGCATTACTCAAATATAAGCTGCAGCTGGAGAAGTATTTCCTCAGTTTAGTGTCTACTTGTAATCTTTGTGCAGTATTGCTGAAAGACACTTCAAATATAAAAAATGCAAGTTTTTCAGGCCAAAGCTCCTCAGCTTCAGTCATATTAGCAATTCTGCAATTAGCAATTAACACAAATGCTTTAGAGAGACTGGTATAATGGATCAGTAAAACTTTAGGCTTTACTTTTTTTCTGGAAGAGACTTCTGAATGCGTTACTCCAAGTAACAGAAAGCAATGAATGAAGTGAAGAC
Organism: Actenoides hombroni; assembly: GCA_024336885.1. Lineage (NCBI taxonomy): Eukaryota > Metazoa > Chordata > Aves > Coraciiformes > Alcedinidae > Actenoides > Actenoides hombroni. The sequence continues at coordinate 12,680,943 of WUAM01000359.1, read as the reverse complement.
TTCACCTCATGCTACTAGATTTGTATTCAACAGACATTTCTCACACCTGGAACTGCACTAATTCAAACCTGCAGTCCTGAACAAACCCAAACTCAGGAGTTCTGCTCACACAAATTCTGTTTCTTGGTGCAGTCTGCATCTCCATTCTCCTAATAACCACCAGAAATCCCAACACATGTTGAAACTTGGGTGCCTATAGATGTGATCCCTGTCCATATGGAGAACATCCCTAAAAGTCCAGTTAACATTATAGATTCTCGATATGCTGTCATAGAGGTCGAGCTGAATGGCCTTTTCTTCACCCTCTGTTAACACAATCCTTACACACCTCCTTCCAGCCTCTAGCACCCATGACAATTCACTGTACGGCCATAACCTCGGCAGCTTAATATACCCACCTGCAGTAACACATTTTGTAACGTTTTATGTCAAAGTCTAAAACGGTAAAATTAATTTCCAAACCATGATTCATCCTCCATCTCTCAAAGTCCTGGCAAGCCCAGGGTAGCCCCTCCCTCGCTCACTGCCCTGCCTCCATTTTACCACTTCCTACTCCATCTGGAAAGATTGCTTATCTTCCTCTCCTGATTTATCTCGTTAGCACATCTGCTTTTTCACCAGCTTCTGCATTGCCTTGACCTTATCCAAAAGTCACTTCTCATTTTCAGTAATTTAAAAATAGAAATCTATTTTTGTAGTTCCTCTTACATTCCATTTTATATTCCTGTTCCAAAGCTGGAGTGTATCTCCACTTCATGCCCCCAGTGATAGGTGATATCTTGTACTGGGAAAGTACCTAGATATCATATAAACAGCTCTACTGGGTCAGATGAAAGGTCCACTTAGCCCAGTATCCTGTTTCTACCACTGACCAAAAGACATACACAGAAGAATGGAAACTTTACAAGAATATATAGCTTCCCTGAATCCTTTCCAGCTCTTGGACTTTCTGAACCAAAGGTTTCTATATTAGGAGGACAGAGAAAGCCTCTGAAAGGGATCTGTATCAGTAATTCCAGCCTGCCTCTCATCGCAGATGTCTAAAGAATTGTTATCAAAACAGGAGTTCTTTGACATCAATCACATGCCCAGTGGTAACAAGACTATTTCTGCCACTTTTTGTGGACCCTTCAGAAATATCCCATAGTCTCACAGGAATCTTAGTAAAATCACAAGCTGAAAGCCAGGGACATACATATTCAGGATACAAGAAGCATCTTTGTTTCACTTTGAGGTTAAGAATGAAATAAAACTTAACAGTGAATAGAACTCAGGTTTTCACACTAACTCTTTGTGATCATATTCATGCAATAAGCTTCTCATCAAATGCTTCCCCTATGTTTAGGGGAAAACTGTGCAGCCTAGCACTAGCTCTTTCAGTTTCCACTGAAGGCTTTGTTTCAGCCCACCGATCTCCACGCATCATACTACATCATTCAACTAAGTAAGCCAGTTAATGTTCAAAAAGACTTATTTACAAGTTTTTGCTTAGTGCCTTCACAGTCATACTTTGAAGGGAAAAAAAAAAAGCCATTTATCTTGAACTCCAGTCTAGTATTTTATTTTTTTGTTCCTGTTTATTCTTTGCATTCAGCAAGAAAAAAATACTTTTGTTCACATGAGCCATCAGAAAAATGTGAACCATAATTTAAACCACCATGACTAGTAACCTATTTATTACTCAGCAGAATTCCATGTCATCACAGACTTGTGTGGTGCCTACTATGAAAGACTTAACACACACACACACACATAAAAATCCCACCAAATGATAAGAGAAATCAAGTGATACGGAAAATTATCTTTGGCTCATGCAGGAAGTTCAATATTTCTAAAGAAACGTAACAGGTATTAAATTCTCAAAAAAATTGAATTAATGTTTTCATCTGGCTATTTATAGTAGTTAACACTTTAACAGATTTTGAAATAAACAAATACATCTCTTTAGTTCATTGATATTCCTAAATATGAAGTCATTTTAACAGACCATGTTACAGGGTTCAGTAAGGGAATGCTGATGAAAATTTTAAGAATGAAAGGAATATTATGAATACAGCAATTACCTGAAGCAGTAATTGTATCTTCATTATAGGCTTTTATTATTTTGACTGTACAGCTCCAAATAACAGTGCACCAAACCAGTAAGCTCTAAGTTCAGGCTTCCTACTTGCACTCAGAAGTATTTTACTAGTGATGCACTGGAACAACTGTATTTAACATTTATTTTCATTTTATGGCAACAAAGTAAGAAGGACATAGGGATGCAATTTTGTATCTGAACATTTAATTACTTAGGATTTTAAAGAGCTCTGGAACTTGAGTAATTACTTATCACATTGATATTATTCGTACTTCAAGAAAATCCCATCAGCATTCACTCCAAAGCAGACATGCCAATTGAAGCTAGTGTCTTAGATACAGATTCAGATTATTAAGATGTCCATTTTTCTATCAGTTTTCTAAAGAACTGTATTGCTCTTTAAAAACTATACTGGATTCTTTGACAATTTATTACAGGAATTACTTCAGCACAGCAATGAAGTGAATACTATTGTTACCAAACTTGAGAATAGTCTTCTTAGGTCAAGAAATAAGGAAGATTGACCTTAATCTCACACATTAGGTTCCTCTGTATTCTGTTAATCAGTGGATTATTCTGATTTTCATCTCCCATCCTTCCCTATTTCTACCTTTTTTTACTGTACAAACTCTTCTTTAGAGTATCCCATTTTCTTGAAAAAAAATGACATCTGTCCTAACTCTGGTAGCAAACTTGCTTATCTATTTAGAATAAAACCTGGAATTTTCACAGTAAATGACAACAGCATGCTCAGTAAGCTCATGAAAGATACTTGGCCCTCTTCAGGCACCAAGAGCTATCCGCTCAAGCAAGACACAATTTTTTAAAGTCACCTTCATTAGTTGTTTGAGCTTTTTTCCTATCACAAAGTATTGTTGACAAAGAGCAAGGACATTTAAAAAAATGCTTGAGTAGAAGGTATAGCCTCTTACAGGGTTAGATGTTGATAACAAATTAAATGAAGATGAGACAACGAAAAAATAATTTTATATTTTAGGGTATATACACCATCCACTGGTTTCTTTCTTCCTTCACTTTAAATCCAAACTCTGACACCCACTACCTGATCTTTATGTCTCTAAGAGGATTTTCCTCACCCGGGCTTTGCTCTCGCCCAGGAGAAGCCTACGGTGATTTTCCCCCAGACGCTACACCAGGCTCTTCCCTCCGGGCTATTTCATCCCCGGTGACCTAATCACGTAGACACCTCAGGGACCGAACAAAGCAATTTATAGGCAAGTTAGTATTTGTAGGAATACTCGCAGGGGTCGATTCGATGCTCTTTGGCTGCTTCCAGCGGGCAGGCGAGCGTACCTACCCCGCCTGCCGCCCGTCGACCCCGGAGCGGGCGATCTGGGAAGCGCCGGCCTATCCGTGGCCCCACAGCTCAGCTCCGCGGGGAGCCATGCGGGCCGCGCACCACCCTCGGCCCCCGCCCGGCCCCGGCCACCGAGGCGGCTCCCGCCGGCAGCGGCCATCACCCAGCGGGCCCAGACGCCCTGGACTTTGAGACCGGCCGGAGACACCGCCCGCCGCGCTCCCGGCCCCGCATAAGAGCGCCGGGCCCGCCCCTCCTCCCCCGACGCCGGTGGGACTTTCTCCCCTTTTCCCCCTCTTACCGGAGCCGCCAGGAGAATGCACCGTGCGCGGGGCCCGGAACTAAGCGTGACCGCGGCCGGCCCCACAGCTTACACCGATGGCGACCCCCAGCCTCCAGGGACAGCGGCCCTGGCGAGCGGGCGAGCAGCGCTCGGCGGCCACGGGGCACGGCGGTGCAGGAGGCCGCCGTGGCGGAGAAAGAACGCGCCCAGGCCGCGGCCCCACCGGAGCCGCCTCCGCCTCCGCCTCCTCACACCGCCCGGCGCCCGCCAGCCGCGTCTGCGGCGACACTGACACCAGCCGCGGGACGCGCCCCGCACAAAGATGGCCGCGCCGAGCGTCTCCGCCGCTTACGTGAGCGCTGCCACGCACAAAGATGGCGGCGCCAGGCTCTCACCCCCGCCTCGCCCCGTCGCCCGCAGAAGAAGGCTGCCCTGGGTAAAGATGGCCGACGGGGGCTCCTTACGGCGCGGGTCACCCTCACGTGGCAGTGACAGGGGCCGTCTCCTGGCCGCCCTCGGCCGCTTCGCGCTGGCCCGGAAGCAGATCTCCCGCCGGTTTCCTAGCAGCCACCGGCACGGGGACGGAGCCGCCCGCGGCGCCTGCCCCGCTGCTTGGCAGGTAACCGAGGGCGGCGACCGCAAGGCTCGGCTTGGGCCCCGGGAGAGGCGGGGGCGCGCGGAGCTGGCACCTCGGCTCTGCCTGTCGCGATGCTAGGGCTGCCCCTTCTGCGGAGGGCTCGGTGGGGACCTCGGATGGAGGTGGCTTCAGCCCCCCAGCGGGACAAGCCCCTGCCGCCTGTCGGATGCCGGCTGGGTGCCACTGTGTCCCGCGGCGGTGCGAAGCTCCTGCCCTGAGGAACCTGCGCGGCACAGCCCGCCTGAGGCCGCCGGTGGCTAGAGCTGACCTCGGGCGGGGCGCGGGCCCGCCCTTTGCTGTCACCTCACTCCCTGCAGCGATTCCGGCCCTGGATGTCCCGCGTCAGAGCCTTCTCCTTGTGTTTGTCATCAGGGAGTAAGGGGGATGTGCCTTTGGGTGGGTGGAGATTACGTCAGAATGTAGCATTTATTCCTCATTGCAAAAATTCTTGAAGCTGTGAAGGAGATAAACTTTTTCTGGCTGCCCTCAAATCTTTTAACACTTTGAACTGGCAAATGTGTGCTTCCAACTGCAGCAGTCTTAGAAACAGGGTTGTCGCCATGTATGATTTAGAGGATACGATCAGTGAGCTGCCAGCTCATGGATGTAGACTTGAGTCCTCTGTAGATCCTGGTTATACATATGAACGTATAGATATATGAAGGTAAAGAGTGTATATACATATAAAGGTAAAGAGCAGTAGGAATGAATGGGGACTAAACTGAGGCAGCAAATTTGCTGTTTTCTCATTAAGCACGAGTCTTATCTCCACTCAGAAACACCCATCAAACAAGTCATGTACCTGTTATGCAAGAGGTTTGGGTTTGTACAAGAAAGGTGTCCCGGGCTTCTGGTGTATAATGTAGTATGTATCCTTCACTTGACAGGGTATTCCAGAGACCGTCTGTGGCTGTTTTCAAGATAGTTCCACTTAATGAGGTTATGGGAGAGAAGGAGCCATGTCAGAAGAAGCTGTTACTGAGGCACGATTTTCTCTGAAGACGGTAGCTTTGCGGGTATTTCATCTTCCTCTTTCTTGGTATTATTCTCTCAACCAGGTAATATAAGTGTTAACTAAATATTGTTGCTTTTGGTATACATTTAGAAATTTAATTGCAATGTTGTATTCAGTCTTCTGAGCTTAATGTGAATTAAATTTGTACAGAATACCTTCATTTTTTAGTTTATTTAGAATCTTAAACTAAAATAAGTGGGGTTTTTCCTTTTTCTGCTAATAATTGCTTAGTGTATCATCATAGTTTTGACTGAAGAGATTATCTGCAAGGTCTATGTCTTCATTTTGCAACAGCACAATGGTTCTCATCAAATCAAATATCAAAATCCTCAGGCTGTCTTTTTTTTCTTGTAGAATTTTTTTGATATTTAGAAACTAAACATAACTGTCATTAAACTCTGAATAATAGTTTTGCGTGTAGTCTGAAATACTTTTTAGATTGCCAGTACCACTTACCAAATTAATTTGAATGATAATTCATTAACATTAATAAAATAATCCTAGCTCTAGTTTTTGAGTCGCTTTTGTTTAATTAAATAAGTGGCACACAACTAAAACAAGGCAGTGATTCCTTAAAAGCAGGCTGTTTTTTAAACTCGTTCAGTTCATTTTGCTGTTTTTGTTTGTTTGTCTTGCTTATGGAAAGATCTTCTTCAAATAAAATCTCTAAGGCTCTATTAATCATGGTATTTCCTTTTACAGATGGTCCTGGAGTGCTTTATTTTTATTTTGTTTCATTGATATTATAGGCTATTTTTCACTAGCAACATGGATAGCAGTCACTCTTGGTCTTAGTTTTCAGCTTGACAAAAGCTGGAAGGATTGTGAAACTGATGTTCCTTGTCTGCGAGGAATCAGGCTTTGTCCCTAGAGCACCTTTATGTTAAAGACAAGAAGGAGGAGCTGTAATTGAGTCTCATAGCAGAGAGGTGTTAGTTGCCCATAACAACGTATGTGATAAATGATAGAGTGAAATAAATAAGAATTACCTGAGAAAATAGTAATGCCTCAATTGTATCCCTCAGCATAAATTTTTTTACGAGTCAGCCAGATGTTGATGCCATAATATGCAGGAGAAAAAAAGGAGTTTCTAGTTGACTGTACAAAATTATAGTCCAGGAGATTTTTTCCTTTCTGTGTATGCCAAAAAAAAAATTATTTAGAGAAATGTTTCAATACATGTTCTTTCCAAATTGAAACACCATGCAAATGTTAGCTTTGGATCTTCTGCTCTTCCACAGTGCAAGAAATAGTCTAGCTGTGAAGGGGGAGTTTATTCTCAGTATTTTCTTTGCTGTTGGATAATTAATTGAAGCCCTGCATCGTCCTGGCATAAAAAAAAAAAAAAAAAAAAAAAAAAAAAGAAGCTTGTGGATTTGCAATACACCTTATACTCCTTGCTGCTGCAGCATGTGTAGTGCAGTCACTCATTTTGTCACACCCTCCCCTTTGTAAACTCTATCACCTACTGGCCATTGCAACTTTTGAGGAGCAGTTAGTCTATGTCCTTACTCAGAGTTGGTTGTTTCTCAGGCTATGTGAGAGCAGCATCTCTTCTCTTCCTCACACAAGCTACAGCCTAGGTTGAACACACCAAAAGGAGGGTATGAGGAAAGGTGGGAGATAGGAGAATGTATTTCCAATGAAGTCACGTGCTTTTATTTTCAGATAAAGCTTTCCCCTGGGTTAAAGAAGCTTTTCACAGTAACAGCAGTGAGTGCAATATCTGTTATTTTTCTGGCCCATCACTTTAAAAGAAGACGTGGGAAGAAAAACAAGAAAGTGCCACCATGGGAACCAAGTCATCTAGTATTAGAGTGTACCAAAGCAGCTGCATCAGAAAAAGGTACAGGAAGGAACCTCCAAAGTTTTTTTTGTTTTCTTGGAGGGGAAGAAAAAAATTTGTGAGGGGATGGGTGTGTCTAACAGTGTGTAGTAGTGAACCAAACTAATGCTGAGTAGATTTGAATTGTTAAAGCAGAAAAAGTGCAAGTTAGGAACAAAATGACAGTGTCTTATAAATGAGCTGCTCTTATTTTTAAAGGTTAAGTTTTAATCATGAATTTGGATTAAAACTTTTTTTTATCAGTCGGATATTAACAGTGGAGTTTGCTGTTCTTCTGGATGTAGCTCAATACTGAGAAAAGCAGATTTAATTGTTTATAGGATGAGATAATTATGCTGAAATGCGTGATTATTGTTATAAGTATTGACTGTTCTAACTTGTAGTTTCTCATGTAGAACTGTAAATAAAAGAATAATGGTTGTTTGCTTCTAAACTGGATTTTATTGAAAAGAGCAAATACAGTTTTTTATAGATCTTGCTAATGAAAGATTTTGAGTTTGCAGCAGCTTTAAAATAAGTGTATTTCTTAGGTTCTAGTTGTTCCAGTAGTCGGCAAAACTTGACTCTTTCTTTGAGCTCTGCCAAGGAAAAAGGATCTCAGTCTTGTATCTATGCAAATGGTGGACTTTTCAGTAAATACTCTGGTTCAGTTCAAAGCCTGGCCTCGGTAAGTAAAAATGTTTTAAGGCTCTTGAATGTCTGTTGTCTTGCACTGAATATGCACCTAATGGTTTCACTGAGCCTAAGGAGCTGTGCAGAAGGCTTGACATGCTGAGAAGGCCGCTGTACTTACTGTATAGTAAAACCAGTTCTAGGCAGATGGCTTGGTTGTAATGTGCTCTGGCAGGAATGTAGTTTTAAGGATACTCTAGAAAACAACGCTGCAAAACGTATGTATTTTTTTTTAAGGTTCAGAGTGCCACCTCTTGTCACAGTTGCGCCTGTGCCAATTCTAATTCCTGGGATAAAGCAGATGAAGATGATATTAAGCTTGTCAATATCCCAGTGACCACACCTGAAAATTTATATTTGATGGGTAAGTTATAATAACAATATAATAACAATAATAACAATCTGCAAACAATGAATGTAAATAAGTGGCACTTGTGGTGTTCTTTTACAATGTCCTCTTGGTGTGTGTCTAAGAACGTTTCCATAAAATATTGAAATCTTACTCAATCTAGTTTTTCCAAATACATAATTTTTAATACCTATATTTTTAGTAGTAATCCATAAAATTGTTTTCAAAAGCAAATAGGAAAAAATACATTGAACATTGTTACTTTCATCATATTGTGAACTTCTTTATCTTATTAAAAAGGCAGATATCTTTTTTGATCTTGGTTTTTATACTAGGAATTGCTGCTGTTTTAAAACCTTACATCTGCTATAATCACGCTTCTTAGCTGTGTAGTTTCCAGTGACTGTAAAATGTGCATACATATGGAAACTGTGTGTTTGCTGGAATGGAGATATTCCTGATCTCCCTTAGGAATGGAGCTTTTTGAAGAAGCACTGCGGCGATGGGAGCAGGCGCTAACTTTCCGTAACAGGCATGTTGAAGATGAAGCAAGTTGTGGTTCCATTAAGCTGGGAGCAGGAGATGCAATTGCAGAAGAAAGCATAGAAGTGAGTACATTTGATCTACGATCTACTGTTGCTGCCCTGACAATTCATTGCACTTTGTTGTCTGAATCCTTGCAACTTCCAATTCAATTACCAAAACTGAGAATGAATTCAAATTTCCAATATAGTGGTATTGCATTTGAAGGACATCTCACTTTTTTCCTTCTAATTTTTTTGTTTGCTTATTTGGAGGAGGGTGGGAGGAAGGAATTAGCATCATTTATTTTCTTGTATTGCTATTGCATCAGTGTTTGCTTCTAGGTGGTGTTACTAAGCTACCAAGCATATTAGTTCTCTGCACAAAATCCCTTGGGTCATCCCTTTCTCTTATGGCTATGTGAGAGGATATCTGCTCAGCAAAGATAAAGGTCTTGGGAAAGATGATCAACTTATGAATATTCACAAATAATGTGCTTGAACTTTATTTGTGTTCCTTTGTTCTTATGAACTAAATGCTAAAAGTATTTTGAAATAAACCTACAACTGTGTGGCTTTCATTATTTCTAGTACAGTAAGCATCATTTTAAAGTATTTTAAAATTTAGGTTTTATTTTTATTACGGTAAGTAAAATGTGTGTATGTTCAGAAGAGTGTGTATGTTTTGGATGCTGAAGTATTCATCAGAGAGCATCCTTGTGCTGTTTGTAGGAAATTAATGTGGCATAGTTTGCTCTTTGAAGGCTTATTCTTAGATTTTACAAAGGAGTCTTACAGACTGTAAACAAGTAGAAAATCTTCTATCTTCTTGCAGGATATCATTAGTGCTGAATTCATTCATAAGCTTGAATCCCTTCTTCAAAGAGCTTATCGTCTTCAGGAGGAGTTTGAAGCCACCCTTGGGGCCTCTGATCCTGCTTCTCTAGCTAATGATATTGGTGAGTACTCCTATTCTGTATTTTCATTGCTTGTCTTGATGACTCTTGTAGGGGGGTAAGTCACTGAATAATCCACTGTACAGAATTATACTTAACTGTAAATAAAGAGAAGAAAATTCAGGGTCTTTATTCTGTAATGTTTGATGTAGTGTTTCTGTTTTAGATAAGAGTGGACTGAGAGAATTTTTTTTCTTTGTGCCTTGTCAGTATACTTGAGAATTTTCATAATAGTTCTCAACTTTCAAAAGTTTATGTTGACTTGGGTATTTAAATATTTATGTAGTAAGAATATATGACCCTTTTTATAGCATAGGTCTATTAGAACATTTCAAAAGAAGTTTTGTATGTCTTTTGAACTGTCAAACTGTGTATGCAGATACTGGCTTTTTTTTTTGGCTTGTCATATTTTATTTTTTTTACAAAAAAAACCCAAAAAAAGAAACCAGAAATACTTAGTCTAAACCAGATATCCATTGTCACAGCTCTTATCATGGTGATTGAAATTTATCACAGTTAGGACTAAAACCAGGGTGTTAAAATGGCAAATGTAATGAGTAGTTGCTGCCTGGCACGCTGATTTAGTACAGGTAGGTTGATTATTTAAAGAATTGGTTTAAGATGTTCTTTAAGACTGATACTTTTATTCTCTTTCATAATTCAAGATCAAGCATCTGATCTCGAATAACTATCAGATTTTAAAGGCAGAATATGTTCTGGGATGAGTTTTAGTCGGTAGTCTTGTTAGGCTTCAGCTTTACTGGCACAAGGTGGCAGTACTCTCATCTCTTAGCTCTTATGTTATCCTGCAACTATTAAATACAGCTCTGAGTAAGTTGGTAATTAAATTTAGGTCAGAGTTGGCTTTCTGACATATCTGTGTACACCTGTTAATGTGATTCTTAAAACATTGAAACGCTATTCTGCTTTATTTTGGTGTCTGAAACTGTAAGTACTGAAGAAACTTGCATTGTATATCCATTATTAAATTAGAAGTTTATTTGTAATTTGTTTTCTGGCAAAATTCACTAATCTCAGAAAGTGGAAAAAGTTCCAAATGATTTCATGTTCCAAATTGCCTGTTTAGTTCCAAATTTTGAAAAACTAAAAACCCCCAAACTCCCATCACCTAAGATAAGTATCATGCCTTTGAAATAAGGGTTGCTAATTTGCAATTCTGTTACCACAGACAACATAATAAGAGGTATAATTAGTGCCAGTGGATACGGTTTCACTACTTGACTGTGGTAGGCAGTTTTTTCTTTGTCTGTAGGTTTTTGAAAGATCTGCAGTTTGGGGGATGATACTGATTACCTCACTGACATGAACACTTGTTTATACTGCTGTCAACTGTTAAGGGAAAAGTTTGCTTTCTAGTGAACACCTTTGGTCAAATGCTGTAATTTTATTAACTATGGAGTTGATGACAAAATAATTTTGTGGAGCTGGAAGTTTATAAACAAAATGATCATTTAGTGCTTTAATTAAAAGCATTGAATTAATAAAAAGGAAATGTTAGTAATAGTGATCTGAATTATCTGTTAAAATGGTTGCAATCTAACAAATTACATTTTAATCCGGGCAAGTATGGATTCTACATATAAATGAGAGATTTTTAGAAGAAAATTAATGAGGAAACACTCTTGGAATACATTAGGAAAATTATGTATCACAGTCAGTGTAAGTTCTCAGCGCAGTGCTGTAGAAAAAAGACCATTGCTAATCTTTGTCTATGTGAAAAGGGCAGCATCAACATAGAGCCACAGATACAATTTGGGGTTTATATGGTTTTAGAATATTCTGTCAAGTTCTGTAGCTCCTGTTTCAGAAGATATGAAAATCGTAGACAGCTCAAAATAAGCCATAAGAATGATCCATATTTTGGATAAACAAGGTAATACGTGGTTTACGCTTCCTGTGTCCAGCTTCTATTAGCAATAATAATAAAAATTGCAAATAATATCTTTCAACTCTGTAAGCTATTGTTGAATTGTAAACAATGAATGCAGCCCTGGAAAAGATTTGCATTTTTAAATAGATCAAATAATGGAACACAATTATGTTTATTGTTGTTGCATCATTCTCCACTGAACTTTCAGAATTATCATATAAACCAGCAAGCTAAAATAGGATTTTTATAGCAGAAATATTTATAGATATGAAATTAAACAAATATGTAGGCTAAACTGCTGTTGGTTTTGTGCTGATCGTCTTAGGACTGTGAAACAATATGGGAAGCCTAGAAATAGGCTTGTCCTGAGATAGGCATAAGATGCACTGAATCAGGAAGGAAGAACATCCATCTTGTTGTTTGTGAGGGGGTAGGGAGTTAAAAGCTTCCAATATTTTCTGTGGTCTGTCCTGGAAGAAATTTCTCTTTTCCTTTTTCCCTTTTAATTTTCTTTTCTAGCAAGCTGAAATGTTAATCGAGCTAACTTGAGAGGAATGCAGTGAGTTAGAAGAGAAACAATAGCTTTACTTACAAGCAGAACTACAGGTCAGAGGGGAAAATTATCAAATTGTAGGGCTCCTTGTGACTACTGAATTCTTAATACTTCATATTATTATTTTGATTTCTACTGTGAAAGGAATGCTGGCACTCAAACTACTGGTGACCTGCATACACTGGCCCTTAAGCTTTTTGGTAGTATTAAACCCTATGCATTTGTTACAGCTTTATTTTTAAAGTATTTACTTTTTCTTGTATTATACATTTTAAAGCAAGTTAACCATCTGAGCTACTGTGGTAAAAGGTCTCTCACAAATGTCTGTGGTTTTGGTTGGTATTGTTGGAAGGTTTGTCTGTTTCTTTTTTAAATTTTCTTCTCACACTCAAAGATATGCTTGGCATTTTGGAGGGAATAAGCACAGCCTTTAACCTAGTGACAAAACTCTTTGGAGAACACATTTACATATCAGAAACCCCTTCTCCAGCTGCTCTTAAAACATAATAATATAATCTTTGCATAATTAATGAATCTGTTGAAAGCTCATTTTTACACATTTTATTAACATAAACTTGTATAATGTTTTACTGTCCATGGATTAGTATCTAGGGCCTGTATTTGCCTTTCTGCCTCTGAAATGTTAATGAAAAAAATGTAGTTTGAGAGTATTACTTGGTTATGCACAAAAAATGTGACTGTTTATAGTTCTCAGGCTCCAATGAGGAGATGATTGATTTGTAATAATTCACTTAAGTGCACAAAGTAGAGTAACTTCATATGGTGGCTTGAAATCTTTTGCTTGCTTTGTGTTCCTTGAAGATAAATTTACATTATTGACTTCTTCATTTCCTGGAGAAAGACACAATGCTTTTCTAGTGGCTGTGAAACAGCAGTGAAATCTGAAGAAACCAGAACAGTAGCTTTTTCTATTTTCAAGTGTAGAAATGTATTAATCCAAATAAATGCTCTTATAAAGGAAAAAAAACAAATATTACTGAGTCTGAGGAAAAGCCACAAAAAGTATTCCTATCCTAATTTGAAAAAAAAGCAAAACGTATTTTGAATATAATTTAACTCTTACAGTTTGTGGAAGTTGCTGAAGATTACTGCATTTTACGGTGAGATTTTGTACTGGAACTTTGTGCCTCAATTCTTTATTCTGGACTCACAGCAGATACTGAAAGGCAGATATTTCAATTGGATAGTATATCTTCTGCTATCAGTAATATTTAAGACTTTCCTTTAAAGTCATATTTGTCCAATATTAATAACACTTCCTTTCAAATTGCCTTCAGCAACATTCTTTACCAGAAAGCACCTAAGCACAATGTTGAATAGTAGAATAAGATTAGTAGCTAAAAGTTGAACTTTAAACTATAAACAGAAATATTTCTGCAAATGTTGTGTCTATGAAAAGATTATTATGCTTGGCTTTCTCAGTGATACTCTTAATTTTGGCAATACTATACAAAAACCCCACAAAATAGCTTTGCATGAACCCGCAGTGAAGTTACTGGTACTGAAGAAGATTAGTATTTGATAATCTGTATCTTTATGATTGTGTTTATCTTACAAGCTGAAACTTTTTTTCATTTCATAGTAAACCAGATTAGCTGAAGTCTTTTCAGCAGTGGCTCAAGATAATCTATTTACAGTACTCTGAACAAGCACTGGAGAACTCAAGGTCACTTATATATTAGCTTGGGGGTTGGTACAGATAGAAATTTCCAAGAACACTTCCAATAAGATCAGAAAGAGTCTGTTTATGATTTTTGAGGAGTCTTGCTACCATTTGCCCAACAGCTTTGCTCACAGACCCAACTGTGCAGGCTATTTATACACCTTGTTGCTTTTCCTTAAATGGCATTCCTGCAACCTGTTGTTGTTCTGTCCACACCAAACTCCTGTTTAAGCCCTTGTCTCTCACACTTCCTGACTCTTGCTGTGTTCTTGTGTCTTGCCTGAGCCATTTAAAACTTGTTTCTCTCACATGGACTTAACTTCTGTTCATAAAAATCACCTTTGCTCTTTTTATCTGACTAGATTATTCCTTTCCCTTTCCCCTGTCTCCCTCAGGAGCTTCTCTTCAAATGAACTACAAGCTATTCCTCCTTTTAGCTCTAGAGGCTGCTTTTTTTTTTTTTTAACCCTTTTACAAAAATACACATATTTACCTTCTATTTGTGTAAAGAAAAGTGGTCATCTTATCCACACATCAGGGCTTGATTTAATAACCACTTGCCTTCATTTTGAACACTTTTGGAAAGTATCATATGGAATAAGTGCAAACAGCTTTCCAAATGCAGAAAGTTGCTTTTTTTTTTCCCCTCCTCCTCTTGCATGCCCTTGTGGTATATTCTTAACAAGTTATAGTTTACACTTCTCTTTTTTTTTAAACAAAAAAAGGATGTATATACACTTAACTTCTATGTGTTTATATACATTATAAATATAAATGTTCCAGGGGCAGGAAGAAATCTACCAGGCAGATGGCAAGTAGTGAAGGTAGGTTCAGTGTTTATTTTTTCAGCTGGAGTATAGCAGTGTGAGGTTATATAAACTGCTGGTCAAGAACATGTTTTGGCCCATAGGGCTAATTCCTGTTTTAGAACTTCTACTAAAACAATTTGTTCTTGCATTAACGTCTAGTTTTAAGAGAGGTTTGTCTTTAATTGGGCAAAAATGAAGGAAGGAGAGACAGAACAGGATGGGGGGTAGGTACAGACACTGATAGTTTAGAGTTTGAGAAGACTTGCAATAGACATTTATTTACCAGGCATGTAATTTGTGGGTGGTCTGTTAGTTTGTTGTGTTTTGGTTTGTTTTTATTGTTTTCCCTGTGGCTGAGAGGCTCAAGTAGCTTGTGTAAGCATTTCATTCTTAAAGGCCTTTTTATGTTACGATTTTCTTTAAACTTTTGTTTTAGCTTGAAATGTTTCAAAGTTGAACCTTTATGTGGGAGTAAATCCATTTTTCGGGAAAGTTATAGCAAAAGATTCTGTGAACAATAATAACAGAGGGAGTAAAATTTATTTGTGTGAAGTTTCGCTCATGCATGTATTTATCCAGTCAATTACTAAAACTTCAAAATTAGCTGGGTTTTAGTTGTGTTATATTTCCCTTTTAATGGCTGTAGCTAAAGTTTTATTTTAAAATAAATTACTGTCGATTCTCTAATTCTTTGTGGAATATCTGGCCTGTGCACTATGTCCCACTTTACCTCATAATCCTGTTTGTAGCGAAGTACTGTAGTGTAACTGATTCCAGAGCACACGTCAGTCGCACCAGGCTTTGTTCTCTCTACTGCTGTTTAAAGCTGCCCTTGTTCTACACGCAGATATGCTGCAAATATTTAAATATAAACATGTACATATTTCCAGATAATTAATTTATGTACAGTCTTTATTATTCAAGCTTTGCTTTATTTTACTTTCTCTTACTGTAGATAACTAATATATTGACTAGATAGTAGCTTTAACTACATCTGTTTGAGTAGCTGCTAATCAGTGGCAAGCTACCTTCTAGGGTCAGGTTGCACTAACCATTATGATTCAAGTATTAATAAGTTATTACTCATGCATTTAGCAACTTTATAGTGCTATTAATTTAATTCTTAATTTAAGTATGGCAATTGGTGTTATTTAGTAGACTAAAGGTCCAGAGGAAGAATTCTTGATGCAGTAGAACTTTTTAAGGATTCTTATCTCATTCTTTCCTTCTGTCAGGAGCAAGAGGAATGCAAGCAGGCCCCAGTCAGTAGGGCACTTAAGATATTCTTCAAGTCTTATTGTTTACAGTTAAGCATGTGTCTTGCTAATTTAGGTTCTTAAACTGTGTGCAGCTGGGTTTGCAGAAGCCAGTCACATTCCCAAGCAGTTTCACTGGAGTCTGCAGAATTCTGTAAGACAGCTCTGACTTGAAATTGAAGTCTAGGGTTATTACGCTGTTCCTGCAGTTTGCCTGTGTCAAATGTGCTAGTATATACAGAATATTAGTGTTAGTGCAAGTCAAATATTTATATTTGTATCTTTGAATGGTTATTTCACTGAGGGTCACCACTTGTATAGCTGGTTCTGTATTTCCATCTTTCTGTTACTTCTAGGGATAGAAGGGTATCAGTCTTCATTGTCTGATAGCGTCTTCATACAGGTAAGTGGAATTACCAGCTTCTAGAGGTGTTTTTTTCTTCTCATGGAAGAACAAACGAATACCTGGGTCCCTTTTGTCAGTCTGCATCACTTGCTTTGAAACGTCAACATCCCTGAAGCTTAATATACTGGCTAAATAAAAACCTCTCCAGCAATATTGTGTTTAAAATCTTACTTCGAAGAGAACGAGTTGGATGTTCCTGTACCCTTGTGCTCTGTCCAACGAAATAGTCTGTATGGTAGCATACTAAACTTGTGTAAACATCTTGCTTTAAGTACCCACTGATTGCAATGGATTTACACAAGTGAAGTAGAACTGAGGTTGAAGGGTTAGGTTCACTTACTTTTGAGACTCCTCTCAAGTCTGATGAGAATACTTACCTATCTAGCCTGCTTATGGGGGCCTCTGGAATAGGAAAGGTATTAAAGGAGCTAATTCTCGATCAGTGAGCCTCAAAGTTAACCTTTTATTTTCTTCTCCTGTAAATCTGACATTGCATTTTGACTCTGCTCTACATCACAAAGAGTTAATGTACTATCACACTGAACATGGTTGAACAGACCATTCATTGTTGCTGGAAAGTGTCTGTGCAAAAATAGCAGTAGGTTGCACTTGGTTTTAGGATGTGAAGAACTAAGAAAAGGCTGTGACGTTCAGAGCTGCTGACTAAGGTATCTGGCAGCCTTCACCGTGCTGTGCTATAAATCCCCAGTGGACAGCCTATGTTTTAAAATAAGCAGCACTGGAATTCAAACTAGACTTTGCTGTGGATAAAATGGATGTGATGCTTTCTGAACTACAGGAGAATGAAGTACCCCTATGAAGAGGAGACAGTGACAACTTCATGTTGCACACCCATCTAAATAGACTCTGTCCAGATTAGATAGCTGAGCAAACTCGATTGCCAGATCTTCTCTCTTAAATCGAAGTACAGAAGCTGTTATCTAAACCATTAGACTTGAAAACAGGAGAGGGGTCAGAGATCAAATTATTCTGTAAAGGGTAAGGATTTAAACCTTAAAATCAGGGAAGATCCACTGTTTTTTAGCTAAAGGTTTTTTAGGTAAAGAAAAAAAAAGGTGCAGAAAATTTTAACCCCGTGTATGTAGAACCTTTTAATGTGCAGGTACCAATAATAAAAGTTTACATTTTTGAAGAAACAAAGAGCTGTATGACAGGGAGAGACCTGACAGTGACACGTAGTTTACACAGGTTATGCATCTCGGCTCTGTTTTGGGATCCCATGTCTATGTCAAGCAGAGAGTTAGAGCAGTAAACCAGAGAAGTGAACATTTGTTTTGTGTTTACTAAGCTGATATCACATGTGTTGACAGCTGAGAAATGTTCAGGTTATAAAATACATGTTATTTTCTTAAAATTCAGATTTCGGCTATCTAGCACTATCTAGTGTTTACTCTGGCTTTTCCCTCAGATTTGAATTGCAGAGTTCCTCACGATCAGGTCCTTTTGTTCTGAGATTCTGGTTTTCTGATAAAGCATGCCACAATGATTCAGGGACAGCTCTCACAGGTCACATTGTCTACAGCAAAATGATAACTCTAGCCTTTTGATAATTTCTCTGTTTTTTAAAAAAAATTGCGACCCTCAGAAAATATTCCAATTCAGTTATCAAATTTATGGAAGTGTTGTTTAGCAGATTTAAATCTTAAAGGAATTATTTGATTTCTCACCATTCCAGAGTATCAAAGCTATATAATATTTCCTAACACTCTTGAGGTATTTAATGTACCTGTGTCTATGGATTGCAGGAAATAAATTATACTTAAATTCCTTTCTTGGGTATATTTGATTTTTACTTGAAGAGACTAAAATAATTGCTTATGCCGAAGCATTTTGTGCTGTCTTTACCTTTGCTAGATGAGAGCAACCAAGGTGCTTGGTTTTACTGTTCTATAATAGTATTGGCCATGTTGTTTGGTTTTATAAGTCATTAAACATGTGGTGCTCAGCAGATACTGACTTTGTCCATGAAGTTATATTATCTTGAAAGTCTGAAAAGAACCAAATTATTATAAATATCCCAGAAATTGCTATTATTTCTTTCTAAAGTATGTTGAAAATATCTTGAAGATTATAAAGTTATTTTAAGCAAGTTGCATCTTTTTCTAGATGACAAATATTACAAATCAATACATTTCAGTTTTCAGGTGGATTTTATTGCTCATAGATGTAGACTTAATGGATTGCATTATTCACTTTTTATATGCATTCTTATTTATATTTAAGCATGAAGAATCTATTACTGTCATCTCTACACATGCTTTTAGTTCAGCTTTTAATCAGCTGAACTTTTTCTGTGTGAAGAATAACATTGAATATTAAATACAGAACACTGTGTGAATGAAAAACATCTTGGGTTTCATGTAATGATAATTATGTGCGCATCCAGTGACTTGGAAAATGGGCCTTTTTATACCTGTGTGAGAGTTTTGTAGTGGGAGGCTTTTATGTGGATCTTGAAAATTATAGCTGTACTTGGAACCAATTATGAAAGCTCTGTTGAGTCAACTTTTATTAAGGAAGTAAGATTTGGTTTCTATTTGCACAAAAACAGGAGATTATTCTCTGCATGAAAACTTCTAAGGTATTTGTTATTTGAAGGCTCAGCAGTTAGCTCAGCCAAAGCTTACTTTGAAAAATGTCTGTGAGTACTAGGAGGAAGGTGAAATTGCAAATACTAGGCACTTGGTGCTGTCCTGCACTCTGTTTTGCCCAGTTCTTCCTTTCCATTTAACCACTGCTTTGGTTGCTGAGTTATTAGTCAAATACTGGTGAGCAGAAACTGTGTGTTCACAACAGGGACCTACTGGAGGTGTGAGCCCATACTGAGATACGTCCAACCAGGCTGGGTGATTGCACAGCACTGGAGGATCTTTTTGTGGGTTTGGTGGTGGTGGAAGGAGTGTTTTGGATTTGTTTTTTCTTCTTAAAGGAATCTGTCACTTCAGTTTACATCAGAGTGCTCCCAACAAAGAGCCACGAGACATGCTTAACTCCTGACACTTGCTGACGTACTGGTAGAGCACAAGCCTTGGTTAGACATTTTTAAAAGACCTGAGATATATTTTTATGCTGATATCAATAACAGCTTTGATTGATGAAGAAAGGTGAAATACCAGTAGCTATAGTCACTTTCTTGAACCCAGATATTTGTGTTATGGAGAATGTAAACGCATAATTTAACAACTGTTAAATCCAGAATGGTCTGTGAGACACCCCACTCTGTTCTTGACTTGCCTTTTTTAAGCCTGTAGCTATACGACCCAGTCATCAAAAGGTGCCATCTGAAGGTTGGGATTGTGTTCTCTTTATAGATATGACATAAAGTAAAATTCTCTGCTTTCTAGGTGCATCTTGTAAGACTGTGTAATACATTAGTAGCTACTTGGTAGGACTGATGTGGGGTTTTTTAAAGAATATTCATTCAGTCAGCACTCTTGAGTTATGACTATTTACAAACATAAATAGAGCTGCTTTTGAATGCTTCAGCAACAGTGGTGACAAACCACTGTGCCACTTGTGACTAGCTAGAAGACTGTGACACATTCTCTTGAAAGTGAATTATGTAACAATTCATGCTTCTGCGCTCCCCGAACTTGATTATTGCAATTCCTTTGTGTAGGCACAAATCCACACATCCAAGGGCCTGACTGGCACACAACACAGAGACTGTCTGTGTGGTAGCCTGGCAGAATACTGGGACCCTGCTGCTCTTGGGGTACCCTGACTTTTCACAGGTGGATTCCTTTGCAAGGTTTTCTCTTCTTTGGAGCCTGCCAAGTCTCTCCTTTCTCATCTTGCTTTCCTGCTTGTGATTTATTACTGCACTGATGCTCCACTGGAGTGAGAGGGCTGGGGAGAATAGGAACCTATGGCTTTAATGGTGGCACCCAGAACTAAATTCCTTAACTCACAGTGAGTTCTTTGCCAGTGGGTAAGTGCTTTCCTTTTTTAACTGCTGTGCATAAGTGTCAAGCTCACTTGCAAACTCAGGCCATGTTTCATTCAGAACCAGAGGGAAGATAACATACAAACAGTTTTCAGAATTTTAAAACATTCTGTGAAGGTGAATACTTTCCAGTTGAATGCAAAAACCTAATTTGCATACAATTCCATCTCAAAGGGCAGATTTTGCTCTGAGAGTTTGGAGTGTTAGTTCTGTGGTCTGTCTTACCACATCAACCTACCACAGCAAAGAGAAATAAATATTCTAGATCAATACTCTCTGAATAGATGTAGAGAGTAGCTTTGTTCTAGTTTCTGGGGTTTTTTTTTAGCTTGCTTACTTTCAAATAGACAGTTCTTTGTGAAATCTTCTAAAGCTAGGATTACTTTCACAAGCTTTAGCAATACTCCATGTTCTTCCAGCTTTTTGATACCCCTAATCTAACTTTAGAATCACATATGCATTTTAAGGCACTACAACCAAGAATCTTGATGGTAATTACTGTTGCCAGTATCCTATCTGAAACTCTACTTCATGCTCTTTAGAGATAGAAATGAACCCAAAATAACTCCCTGGCTTCTTAAATAAGTAAAGTGTATTTGAAGCTCACATACTAGTATTCCTTTCCTGAAGGAATTAGCCTATATAAGAACTAGGGATGGCTGTACGAGCAGTTGCAGCGCTGGTGGGTGGGTTCTTCTTGCAGCTGTTCATTCCAGGAGTCTCCTTGTGCTGCTGTCTTTTTTTTTTTTTTTTTTTTCCTCCTCACGTTCTTGTGGCAAAGAATGTTCTCCTGGTACTTCCATGGTATGTACTCCAGCTGGAACTTAATTCTGACCCTAACGTTTTCCTAAGAGCATGCTCTCCGCACAGCATGGGTATTGATAAGCACCTGCTTGGCTAAGGGTCTTTTAGGGTATTAGGGTAGTGGTGGCTAGAAAGTCAGAAATAGCTAACAAGGCTGGTTTATTTTCTTTGAGAAGGCTGTGCTTTGTATGCATGTGTCACTTGCTGAAGGTATCATTTTGCTCAGCTTTACCAACCTTTTTTTATCAACTTTTTTGTCATAACATGCAAATTTTGTGTTGTTTATATATATTTTTTTTTTTGTAGTAGTAGTGAGCTCTCTTTGAGTGGAAACACAGATATTCCATATTCAAGTAACATGTTAAAAACATAGACTACATGGCAGTTTGGGTTCATATTACGAAACTTCTTCAAATATAGATGTATCCAAAATCTTATGTCTAGAGTTTCATGTAACCTGTAGCAGGCTGGATGCAAACTCTACAGAAGAACCCTTGATTCTGTGGTATTCTAGGCTGGAAACTCTGTGGTTCCTTCGTTGACACCAATTTTTATTTATTTATTTTTTAAATGCATGCAGAATAATTACTTGTTAAATAGCATTATTCCCATTTACATGTAACCAATCACATAGCCATGTCAGTTTAGGGATATATTGTCACTGAGCTATAAACTCGCATATAACAGCAACAGACCAGTAATTACCAGACAATATCCAAAGCCTTTAAGTCTTCAGTCCATGGTATAGTTGGGACTTCCATGTGAGGATGGTGGTGATGTTCTTGGACTGTGAAAAAGTTGATATGTGAGACCACTTGAGAGCTGCACTTTGTGTATATAAGAGTTGGGTTCTTACCATTCTCATTAAAACTATCACTAAGATCTTTATAAGTATGGCCCATGCTTTACTTTTGTAGGAGTTTGCAATATACCTTGCTACTTGTGAATGTAGCAGTTTTACTTCACATGAAGTAAGTGTTGCACGTTGCCTACAGACTGTGAGGATCAGGGAATAACTTCTGTGGATTGCACTTGGACCAGGTGCTAGAGGGCTTTTCTAAGTGTGAGATGTAGAAACTTTTAATTGCATATTTATTATGGAATACAACTTAGCCAAAAGGGGAGCTTCTGTGGAAAAATCTGTGGCAACCAGGCTATACTTCCCTGTACTGCTCTGTGTTTAACAGTGTTACGCAGTTTCAGCAACTGCTTATATGAAAAAGGGATATTAGAAGAGCATTTAATGTAATATTAGAAAGGGATTAATGCAAATTATAAGATGGAAATATAAAGGAAACATTTATAAAGCAAATGCTTTATAAACCACAGTTTGGTTTTCTGCTCCAGCATTTCAGATTCCAGTATGTGATGGTTTCTGAACCAACTTGGATGCTGCTGTACTTTTCCTCTCGGTGTTAAGAGGTCAAAATAAAGAACAATCTATTAAGAATGATCTGCAAAAATCAAGAGACTTTCATATGAACATTGGTGGAGTTGTGATTACAAGTAGGAATCTTCCTAACTCACTCTAGTAAAAGCTTTGTCCAAACTTTCAATTTATGCCCCCCCCAGTGAATAGTTTCAAAGACAGATATTTATCGTTCTGTGCAATTTTGGAGTTGTCATTCCAAGTCTGCAACTAATAAAACCATAACAACCACTGAAATAATAGTTAAGTTATGTGGATTTGTAGCATTTGAATTGACGAGTAAACCATTCCAGTGTATTGGCATTTGGCCACTTTGCTGTGTAATAGTGTTTTTTATAAAGTATTGCTGTAGCAACAGATCTGGATGATATTGGGTAGCTGGTTGCTGCTGACTGTTGGAAATAAAGCAGACTTTTAGCAACACATGTGTAATGTCTGAAGGTAAAGTCACCCAACATAAATGCCTGTTCTCTACTGAGAATGTAGTATGGGGCACATCAAGCCAAAGTCTGACTTACTGACTTATGAATTTAATCCTTCTGTGAAAGTGTTTCTGTACAGGGAAAATGGAACCACATATGCTAGTAATATGTGCAACAGTTGAAATCTGAGAATAAAATAAAGGAAAACTGAGAGAAACTGTCTTGCAGATGATTTTAAGCAAAAAAGATCAGTAATTTTTAAGGCTTTAAGAACTCTAGTACTATAGTAAATGCTTCTGGGTGTGTTATTTTAATAGAAAAACTTTTTGGGGAAAGATAATACAGTGAAGAATAAAAACTTTGCTTGCTCTCCTGAAGAACCAGCAAGTGAAAAAAGGCATGAGAAGTAGAAAATGAAACTAATTCAAGTGAAGCTGAAACCAGTTTTGTTTTTTTTTTTTAATTATTATTATTAATGGACTTTTATTTAGAACAGTATTTCTTGGTTACTAAAACATCGAGCATTATAACACAGCCAAGTTAAAAATAGAGGGTTTAGGTCAACATAGCAAAGTAATATCTTTAGATAGAGAGATCTTCAGAAGTCTGTTAAAGAAAAGGCAAAATTCCTTGGGAAATATTTTTTTTTCTTCTATCTGTTCATTCAGATGATGTCAGTAAGTCCAATTTAAAGACAACAAAATACAGTCACCTTTGTATATTTTATCAGGTCACAGGAGAATTTACTCTCATGCTAGTACAGTGTTGTGCCTTACAAATGAAGTACTACATTAAGGTGTACATGAAACACACTTTCAAGACTTAAACAGACTTTTCTGATAGTCTAATAATATTTTTTTTATCTTATTTTAAAGATAAAAATACAGACATTACTGTAAAGGACAATACGGATGATTTCTGCCTTCGGGATACGTTAAGCATTGCATCAACAGACTCCTTTGTTTCCACAGCTGAGGTAGGAATCTTTCAGGTTACCTCTTTAAAGATTCATCAATCTGTTTGAGCGGAAGAATCTTCTTTTTTTGCTAATTATTGTACGCAAAATGTATTTCTCTTATGGGGGGGGTGGGGGTGGGGAGGAAGCTTTCCTTGCTTAGTTGTAACCAGCTTCCTAGCAGTTCAGGAAATGAAGTTGGGATTGATGTGCTTATTATCTTCGTGTTTTTTTTTTCTTCTTCTTCTTTTTTTCTTTTTTTTTTTTTTCCCCTTTTTTTTTGTGCACTGGCAGAATGTTTCCCCAACTCATTATAAAAATAAATTGCTTTTGAAAAATATATCAGATTTTCATGTCTGAAGAAACACAACCAGTTGAGGCTGTAGTAGTTCCTTTCACCATGAATTGAGTTTTCCTATTCTCTTTTTTTGTTGTTTTTTTGTTCTTCTTATTCCCTTACCATACTATAAATACATATGAAAATGGCTTTGTATTTTTGCCTTTTTTATTATTTTTTTTTAAGAAGTAAATTACTAGAAATTGACAGCTACCTATTTTACTTAATGTTCTATGCACAATATAATAAACTTCATCGAACTTTCCCTCATCTTCTTGGATAAGACCACAAAGGATACATAAAGAAATAATCCCTAGATAACAGGGCATTGTCTGTTAGCTGAAATCTGCTACAGCTCCCTTCAAGTATTTGAAAGAATTTTATATACAGGGACACACATATTTGTATCTCCTTTTATAGTCAGTCTCTCAGGAGCTGAAGTGATCTTGAGTAGCACCCTACTCCAAATTACAGGAAAGGCAATTGATCTCAGTAGATATATTTTGTGTTCGATATTGCTCGCATATATGCGTGACAACTAAGCTACTGAAGTCAGTTGTAAAAAGACAGAAGATTGCGTACATGTTATTTGCAACTATCATTTTGACCATCTATTCTATGGTTTGTTTTTCCATAACGCTATTAGGTTGATTTAGTAATTCACATTAAATTGTGATGACATTGATGTAGTCATTCCCATGAAGTTGTGATGGTATGCCTAGGACTCCTTCCTAACAAAGACCATGTCTTCAGACCCTGGTTACTCTTTCCTGTAACGTGGACAGGACCACAATTCAAGCTCACTTCAACATCCTCTCTTGAGAGGAGCTGTAAACTATTAGTTTGTGCACTTCTGCTTTTGTGTTTGTGGAGTTTTTTTGTTTGTTTTGTTTTCTCATGAACTTTCCCAGTCTTTTTGCAAGTATGAGAAGATGGGAACAATCCATTAGTCTCATTTGTGTTACTTGGCTTAAAACAAAACCAAAAACCAGCCACCAAACCCCAGGATGTATCATCTCAGTGGAATAACCAAACCATCCTGTCCTGAAGCTAAAATGCCTCAATGTTTGCTAAAGAAATATTTGAGTCAAAATTGACAATGGAATTATCTTTACATATCTTGAAAATGTTCTCCACATTTTGATACCTTAAACCATTTCTATCAACTCTTTCTTCCAGAACAAAGTTATCAAGTTTTTTTGTCTTCCTTTCCAGTTGTTCTAGCCTCTGCCAATAGAAAAGCTCTCTGATACCCTTTCTCAGATATTGTTGAAGAATCTATTAAAATTTTCAGGTGGTAGGAGTCCTGAATATCAACAAAGCCAGAAACAACTTGAAGTTTGGTGTTCAAACCAGAACACCATCAAAATTCTGGATTAAATATGAGCCACTGGGTTTAAACTCCAGGGCCAGTTAGCTCTCTAGTAGTAGCTACTGGGGCATCACTGTGAGACGCATGTAAAATAAAGCTGTGAATTTGCCTTCTCTCTTGGTTTATCTCTTAGTGTTACCCTGATGTAAAGTTTTGTCCATCCTCTAGGGGAAAATATGCTTTAAGTTAGTCATGCAAATAACTAAGGCCATGAGAAGTAGGAATAACTACTTGCCAGTGTATTTCAGCTATTATTGGAGAACAATATAATCACTTTGATGTAAATGCATTAAACTGACACACCAGATTTTTTTTATTCTGGACATGATGATATCAGGTAGCTTCTTCTTGCTTATCTACTTCTTTCATCTTTTTTATTCTTGCACTTGTATTAAAAATGGAAAGCTTCAGGCTCAGAGGTCTGAGGCTTTTCCAGCTTCAGATTTGTCTCAGCCTGTGGGCAGATAGGCAGTTGTTCTTTCATCCTATGCATCCCTATTGCAGTTAGAATTTTAGTAATTATCCTAAACTCCATGTGCTGACTGAAATGTTTTGCAAAGTTTTTAAATCTGAAAGTCATATATGTGTATATACTGCTGTGTGATTTATTTTTTTTTTTAATTATTTTTATTTTTCTTTACTGGAAGCGTTAGTAATTTCACCTTCTGGGAAATCACAAAGTGGCAGCATTTTTCGTGGTCACATCATGCTACAAGTCATCTTTATTTTACACCGCATTGTGTCCCAAGGAGCAGGACTTCTGGTTTTAGAGACTGGAAGCTATTTTTATGTTTCAGTGCTGACACACAGTCAAGTCAAATTTAGTTCACTGCCCTCGGGAGAGATAACAGCAAAAATACAGGGAATCCTAAAACAAGACATAAATAGATGTTTGGATGGAAATTGATAGGGGTACTGCTTAGGAGGCAGCAAGAATGTATTGCTGTGTTATATTAGGACAAAACATGGGAAGATGGCTTTCAAAAAAAGAACTGCACAAAGCTGCAACAGTTGGCAGAGTTTAAGTCAGGTGCCCTTTTGATGAGCTTTACAGGATAGCAGTAAGGTATGCCAAAACTTCATCTTGGCCATGGCTGATAGTCAAGAGGCTGCTGAGGATCATGCACTTAATGACTTCTGATACAGAATTGTGCCAGTCTGGACACCTATAATACACAGGTGCTAAAATCCTTACAAAGGTTGGTTTAGACAGACCATTGCCATCCCCAAGCCCAGACAGATTTCTGGTTTTGTAAACACATGGAGGCTGTCAGAAGCCCTGCAGAAGGGATGATAAGCAGCACAACCATTTGCCCTGGTTAAGTTATTGATACTATATACTGTGATAAATAATGGTATTTTCTTCCCCATTTGAGACTGTCTGTCATCAGCTTGTGTTTCTGAGAGTTTAGTATCATTTTCATTCTCTTGCTACATTACCTACTGTGTGATCAAAACAGCTACCACCTTTGGCAAGAATAGGGCAGTCAGTGCTCCAGATAAAGGTCTCCACCCTCTCTTTCCTGGCTTCTTTTCTGTCTTTCTAATAGAAGCTCTTTGCTGCTTTCCCTGACAATGAGCTCCGTTGCTGCCTCTCCTTTGGCAGTGCACATGCATTTGTCATGTTTTATTTTGACTAGAACTGAATCTGTAGTTCTATCGTCAAATAAACTTTGCTGTCTTTATTAAAATGTTAGCTCAGTCCAAAGGCTAGGACATCCTTTAGACTTGTAAATAAAGCCCTGCATGCTCTTTTTTTTTATTAGTAATCCCTTTACTAATGTTGTCTTTTTCTCAGTTCAGATCTGTAGAAACAAAACAGTGCAGGAAGTAGCAGGCTTTGATAACAGGGAAAGAATACCAGTTTCCACATAATTATTTGTATATGTCACCAAAACCTTCAAACTGACTGATGTTGAATTTTAGATTCAGAAAGTGCTCAAAGAGCCCTGTCACTGAAAGGCAGGATTACCTTTTTCCTGGTTTCCAGACAGATGTTTTAATCCTTTCCTGAAATAGCAAGTAATTGTAAAGTGTATTTCTATGGCATTTTTAAGTGAGATGTTTGGTTTGGTTTCTTCCCTTCCCCCCACACCCCCGCCCCCCCCCCCTCCTACCGCAGACCCCCTCGCACCCCTGCCCTCCCCTCCCTGTCCCCACCGCCCACTCCTCAGTGCCTCAGCTCTGCTCTTTGCTTCTCGGCGT
>WUAM01000359.1:12606202-12652431 GCA_024336885.1 Actenoides hombroni | reverse complement strand
CGGAAGGTTGTGGGAAGCGAACAAGTGACTGGAGCTGAGAAGGGGGTGAGCCCCGCGGCCCGCTGCCCACCGCCGGCCGGACCCGCTACGGGCGCGGCGCCTCCTTCTGCCGCCCCTAAGCCCGCTCGGCCGGCCACCCCCTCACAGCGCCGGCCGCCCGTTCTCTCCGGGAGCGGCCGGGCCGAGCGGCAGCGCGGAGAACCGTCGGGAGGAGCGGCCCAGCTGGCAGCGCCGTCCCGCTGGGGAAGGGGCGCTGTGCTGAGTGCCGCCGCCAAGGTCCCCGCGGTTGGGGTGGCAGCCGGCGGGGCAGCGCCCGCGGGCGGTAACGGGTGGGAGGTAACGGGCTGTGCCGAGCGAGGGCTCTCCGGGTGCGGCCGGGCGGGGGGGCCCCGCACGGCCCGGGGCTCGGAGGCTGGCCAAGGGCGCGGAGCTGCGCCCGCTACAGCTGCGGCTCGTAGCCGAGTTCAAACGAAATGACCGCAGGTGGGGCTTGGGAGGCTTCCACTTGCTCCTCCGGGTCAAGCGGTCGGTCTCCGGGCAGTTTTGGTGCTGGCGCAACACGCGGTGTGCGGGGAGGTGCGGTGGGGTGTTCCTGGCAAGTCTGCCTCCTGGTCCCTTACGCTCACAAACCACATAGCTCCCCACGAAGACCACACCAGCTGAACTCCCTTTAGCATCAGGGCCGTGCTGGCCGCGTTCACGGGATGCGCTTCATCCTCAAGCGATGGCTGCAAGACAGCGTTGCTTGGAAGAAAACACCAGGTTTCCGTGACAGCTTACAAACTAGTTATTATCGTGTTTGCGTTAGGTAAATAAGAGCTCCTGCTAACACAATAAGTAACTGCAGGGAGAAAAAAAAGATCATGTTTAATGAAATATAATTGCATTTTGAAAATTAATCAGCAAGTAGTGGCATGCTAGAAAATGTAGCGCTCTCAGACTTAGATCTCGGCTCTTTGCTAACCCTGGATGTCTTAGAAAAATGTTCAATTGCATGAAATTG
Source organism: Actenoides hombroni (assembly GCA_024336885.1). Lineage (NCBI taxonomy): Eukaryota > Metazoa > Chordata > Aves > Coraciiformes > Alcedinidae > Actenoides > Actenoides hombroni. The sequence continues at coordinate 12,651,428 of WUAM01000359.1, read as the reverse complement.
TAAAATTGTAATTAGTCCTCTAAGAGGACCAACTGTATTAAGGAGTGTAGAGAAGTATGCGACTATGTCTAGTGTGTGTACCAGACACACAGCACTGTCCAGTGAAATGCAAGAACTGGGTAAGTGGTTTGTGACAGGTCTAACTGCCTTTGGGATGTTTTAAATGAGTAGTTTCTTTGGTGAAAGACTTTTATGTGGGGATTCAGCTTTGAAATTTAACAAGGAACAGCACCATGATGGGCTCTCTAGAAGCGAGCTGTGGGAAAAGGGAGATGAAGGTTGCTGGTGGTGGAAGAGCTGGTCTGGAGGCAGTAGGAGTGACCCTTTGCTGTGCACTGATGGCAGCTGTACCTACTCAGATGAAGATACTGCCCATGATCTGTTTGTTACGGGTGTCAGTACTACCAGCAGAGTAGAGTTGGTCAAGTGGAAGCAGCAGCTTATCTCCAGGAAGCCAGAAGACCTCTCCTTCGTGGCAGAGGAGCAGCATGGGTACAGTGACCACCACTCTGTTCAGTCAGAGTTGCCTGTGAGGATTTCAGATAGACAGTGTCCTCTTACCAGAGAAGGGAAAAAGGAAACTGCAGTATTCCTTCATGTCTAGGGTTTTATCCCAGGTATTTCAGTACCCTGAGCTCTCGAGTCCTGTCAGTGGAGTCAGTAAGAGTTGAGCTCGAATCCTACTGTTTCTCTTCAGCCGTTGTGACATGGTGGGAATGGAGGAACTATGGGATGGGGCAAAGTATCCTGAATTTTATCTTGGGGACCTTAGTTGACATTTACTGCAACCCATGATTAGGATCTGCAGATATCTTAGAACATGAAATCATGGGCCAGAAGACCTCAGCAGGGCTTCCCTCGTAACAGAGCAGTCTCAGCCCCCCCACATTGTTTGCACTGGAGCCTATATACCCCATAATAGTACCTGAGGAGAGTAAGGAATTAATGGACAAACCTTTGCAACAAAGAAAGGTGATTTCATTTTTTTGACAGCGCAGTTGGAGTGCATGGCACTGTCACCTTAAGGGTATTTATAGCTATATAAATGGGCACAGGCAAATTTTTTCATGATAAATATGTTTTTATAAATGACATCACATCTGCAAGGGCTGTTCTGCTGGAATAGCAGACTCCCAAGAAACGTGGAAATGCAATACATTTGAAGACTGAGGAAGAGACCGTGTATGGAATTGAATTACCTGGGTTAATTGTTGGTAAGCATTCTAGTCTTTAATTACCGAGACTTAATGAAGGAAATATAAGCGAGTGGAAGTACTTTTGTGTTTTGTATTTAAGAAAATATGAAGTTTGGCCCAGATGGTGTTTGTTGCCATAACTCATTGGCTTCAGTGGAGCTGATGGTTTATGCCAGGTTGGCTGATGATGGTTTATGCCAGTTCAGGGTCTTCCCCCGTGCACGATAATTTTAGTATCTGCTTTAGTATCTGTAATTTAGTACAACAACTGGTAGTGTCATTCCAGAAGAGTTACAGCAGGGACATAAATGATGATCATCATTCTCTTCCTCCTCTGTTCAGTTTTATTTAATAATTTTGTTAAGTATTTTAACACTGCGGACTGTGCTTTCCTCTCCCAAGTGCTTTGGCCGCAAGGCGCGAGTTTCCAGCTCTCACAACATGGTTTTCTTCTATAAAGGAGCCTTTCCTGCAAGATCACAAAGAGGAGACAGATGGTGAACGTAGCTCAGACTGTGCTGTCAAGGGCTTATTTATAACTCGCGGTAGCTGTAGGACAGCATGGGGGCCTCCCGTCCTGGGAGGAGAACACAGAGGAACTAGACTTTTTTTGAAGTCCTGTTTTCATACTCCTGTTGTAGAGTAGTATTCAGTTTGGGAAAATGTTGGTATTTTTCCTGTGTTTCATGTGAGGACGTTAATCATGCCACTGATAATAATTTCTATGTTTTCTAATGAAGCTGAGCATTATTATTTATTTGAAGTATTTGGGTTTTTTAACTGGTTAAAGCTGCACAACATTTTGTTTTGTTTATCTGTTGACTCTGACCTCCTTCCAGAAATGGAAATGAATTAAAATTTAAGGAGATGGGTTTGGGGACTTGTGAGCCATCAAACCCTCTGTGTCTCCTTAATGGTTTTCATTGTTAACTTTGATTATTTTGCCTAAAGTCAGGTTTTTAGGGAGTTTATTAAAAAAGTGCTACAAGACATACTGGAGGTGACAGCTGACCCATTTGCAGCAAACAACATGCTTGAAAACAGTAATTTATTTACTTTTTTCATTTAACAGAGTATTTCTAATCTACTGCCTAGTTTCTTACACATTAGTGGTCTAGTACTAAATTTTCACTTGAAATTTCTTAGAATCACTCTTTGCATTACAGCCAGTCGAGTCATTCTAGTAGTGAGCGGCATTTCCTCGTCCGTTCGATTCCAGAGGTGGGACAATTGATCAAAGAATGTAGGTTAAATTTCTCTTCTAGGAAAAAAACCTGTAAGAATAGTGTCAGGTGACTGCTAGAGTGCTAGGACTGGAGGGGCACAGGAAAGCCTAGTAACAAGATGAATCCATTTTTTGACCATGGATATATTCCACACTATAATCTGGGGGTTTTCTGAGTGGCGTGCTTGTATGAGGAACTCTTGCAGCTTTTCCTGAGATACATTGATCTCAGGAAGCAAAAGATGAAACTGAATCTTGAGATTGGACAGCTTCATAATAGGAGAACAAATCTCTTCTGAAATAAGTAGACATACAAGTAGACCCTTGTTGCCTCTGATAATAAATATTGCTTGTATTAGATGAGCTCCGTGCAAACATTCTTACTACAACAGCAGAAAATATATATATACAACTAGTTCATCTCAAAAGGGACTTAGTAGGGCAAGGTTTCTTGGGTTGGAAAATTTATTACCACGTCCTTTGTGCAAGGCTATTGGCAGGTGATGAAGGCGCTGTTCTTCCATGATTTGTAAATGTCAGGAGTTCTTGACTCGGCCACCTTGGTGTGCTCAGCAGTGATAGGCTGACTGTGAGGACACTCCTCGCACGGTACAGCAGATGCAAAGGAGCTTGTCTGCTGCTGTTCACCAAGCAGTGGTCACTGCCTTGCAGACCCAAGTCCAAAGTTAAGGAGTGGGTTGTTTTTTTTTTTTTCCTTTCTTCAAGATTCTGGATTGTCTCTATTGGAAATTACTCTGCTGAGGCAAGGTCCCGCTGCTGTTCCTGCTCAAGGTTTAACTGCCACAGAGAGGGCTGAAAGTGCAAATATGGTTGGTATCATGTTTAGTAATGCCCCACTGCTTTATAGCCATATCTTTTAGCATCAAAGGTGGAGGTAGGATGACTTGCAGATGCAAAATGTCTTAGAGCCAGCTGGCTAACCTTCAAGCATATTAAGTTAGTGATGCCAAAGAGCTGGAAAGTAGCGTAAAGTAATAGCAGATATGGCAGTATTCCAAATGGCAGAAGTGTATCTGCCATCTTGAAGACACAGCTTGGGCTGGAACATTTTCTGCTCCAGCCCTGTATGAAGGCCAGAAGGTCTCTATGTCCCAAGCTACTTCAGTGCATAAACTATTCTAGTGCGCAGTATTCCTTTGTTTTCCGACAGGTTCACGCAGTGAACCTTTTATTCAGCTTCTGTATTTTAATTGCAAGGCTGATTGATGGCTGTTGGCCACAAGGAGGGAAGAAGAAATTAAAAAAGCAGAGTACCAAAAGAGGAGAACAGAGAAGAATTTACTTGAAGACCTGCTTAGAAAAATGTGGCAGTCAAAAGATTTTAACTAGTGTTAAGGTTATACTGGTCACAATGAGGATTTTACTTACAGGCATGAAATAAGCTAAAGCTTACAGAGATGAGCAAACCCAGCTGCACAGTATGGAAATGCATATTAAAGCCTATAGGGACCTTGAGACCAAAGAATGCTAGTGAAGTTACCTGCCTTTCTAGACACAACAGAACGTTAACAGGCTATTGCTACTTTGAAACAGTCTAAATAGGAACTAACACAACCATTTTACGTTCATGTGTTCACAAGTGACAAACTGAGATGCTTTGGATTCCTATCAGTCTACACATGAGGTATTGGGGTGGGTGACTTTCCCTACTCCTTTGTTGAAAAGGAACACCCACGTGTTCTCCAGAACATCTCTATTGAAGCTGGATTTGAAGAGGTTTGCATTTGTAAATCAGGGCAGGGTTGGGTAGCTACACGCTCACTTCACATGTTGTGACTGCATTGGGAAAAACGACCAAGATATCTAAGAACCTCAGTCCACATAGCTACAGTAGCACCAGTGAGTACTGATGTCATTGGTGTATTTTTGACGAGCTTCTATGAAAACTCTTTATTGCTTTTAACAGCACGTAAGAATTCCCATGTTTATGTTTGCCATTAAGAGTTAGAGAACTTAAAGGCTAAGAGCTACTAACAACTTAACTTTCCATATAGCCAAATGCCCTGACTGCAGTTCCTCTAAAGGACAAGTGAGAAGTCCCTTCCAGTAGTAAGCTACTTTTCTATCCTTTTTACTTTGTGTTGTCTGCACCACATTTGGCACACTGAGTTTTTAGGAAAGCAGTATTTTGTATTCCTGTGTTGGGTGAAGGGCTGAGGGTGTTGCCAGCCTGGCTGAGACTCAAGTGAGAACATTCCCCCAAGCAGGAGATCCAGCTGCATCTGTGACATTCAGGTAGGTCCCCCAGCCCCTGGGCCATCTTTCCTCCTGTCAGCCATCTAAAGGCACAGCAGCAGCTCCAGGAAGTTTTGGCCTGAGTACTCTGCAAGCTTCATGCAGCCTGAACTCCCTGGAGTGGAGCAGTGGAGCTGCAGAGCATGTTCCTTTCTGCTTAGCATGAGTATTACAAAACCCCAACAGTTTTGCAACACAGAAGCCAGGGCAGCCAGAGCTTGGCTCCAAATTTGGGGTTTTTGTTTTGTTTTGAATGGAAACTGGAAACCGGTATCTAGGACTATATAGAGGAGTTAGAAGCATGAATAGTGAATCATAAGCTTGTTCTTTTAATTCCCTTTGCATACTTAGAACCTATTAATGTCTTCAGGAGCCTCAAAGGACCAAATGAAATCGTGATACATTGATTTCAGCCTATGCAAACTTATTTACAGGAAGATGGTTAAAGCATCACTTAAAAGGAAAGAAAGGAATATAACTACAACTGTTTCTTTCAGGTAGAAACTGAAAGCAATCTTAAACATACCAGGTGCAGAGCACAATACAGTAGCCATGAATGACATTGCACAGAAAACAGAGGTATGTACCGATTTTAAAGTAATCAAAGTCATGTAGTAATTTATAACTGATGCTTGCAAAAAGAGTAATTACAAACAATTGTAAAAGACAGTTGTACAGGAAGTCTGCTGGTACCGCTGGTATTTTAAGACAACAGAAGGGCACTTGAACGTAGCTTATGGCAATGTACCTGATTTGATGGAATCTGTGAAATTTGTTCTTACTGTTGTTAGGCTACTTTGAGTATTTCATCTGTGTAGACTCACTGAGCAGCAGGAACAAAAGCAAGAATACAAATATTATTGTTTATGTGGAATATCTGAAACACAGAATGTTTTCAGCCAGTTTTCTCAACACTGCTGTAGTCATTACACTAAAAAGAGATAAAACATCACAGTACTTCCAAAAAGTAGGAACTTCTCTTACTGTTTGGACACACACACAGGATAAGCATTGGCAAAGAAGTGTCCATTGGCTGTATCAATACCAGAGTCTGGCAAGTCCACTGATCCTGGCACTTGGTAACACAAAATCACTGGACTCAAGCTTTTCTAAATGTGTATAATGTATTGCAAGTTTTAAATGAACAAATAATACTGTTTCTTTAAATACCATATAGGCTGTTGAAGTGTTGAAGAAGAAAACTTATATATTGTATTATATGTCTCTACAGCTATTTCAAATGTTAGGGGTAGAGAAGTTCTGTGGTGACTGCTTATGGATGAAAGCAACAGTATAAATCTGTACCTAATTTTTAAGGACATGGTAACTGAAAATGTACATTCACATGGTTACACAGCTATTCATCACAATTACTTATAACCAAAGGTGGATACAGTGCTAAATGTTGTCTGGATATTTTACTATTTATTGCTATTTATGAATAAATATGATGATGCTTAATTGATGACAGCTAGTGGCACAAAGTTCATAATCCCAAATGCGCTTCTGTTTTATGTTCTTGCATTCTTTCTAATCCAACCTATCAGAATGTTTCTGTCCATCTGTTTCAACTTTCTTTTTCTTATCTTCATTTCTTCTATTTCTTCACCAAGATTCTGCTTTCTTCATCTAAACCCGTCCAAAAATCCTATGTGCCCAAGCTTCACAAAGGTGATGTAAAGGATAAATTTGAAGCTATGCAGAAAGCAAGGGAAGAAAGAAATCAAAGGAGATCTAGAGATGAAAAGCAAAGAAGAAAAGAACAATATGTTAGAGAGAGAGAATGGAACAGGAGAAAGCAGGAGGTTATTTTCTTTGCAAATATTTTGTGTTACTTTAATATTCAGTATTGTATGTGAAAATCTTTTCACGTTATTTTAAGACAATAACGTTGGAATTTTGTTTAAGGGACAAAGACAGTTTACTTTCTGTGTTTCATCAACTAGATGAAAGAAATGCTTGGATCTGATGAAGAAGATGATGTAAAATCAACTAAAATAGAAAAAGGTTACGTTCCAAAGCTAATAGGTAAGAGGCCCGATGTTCAAGGGCATGTAATTCACTAGGTAAGTATTGGGTGTAACTGCTGAGCTGTGTATTTCACCTTCACAGGAACTGTTAAAGGCAAGTTTGCAGAAATGGAGAAGCAAAGGCAAGAAGAAGAAAGAAAAAGAACAGAAGAAGAAAGAAAGCGCAGAATTGAACAAGATATGATTGAGAAAAGAAAAATTGAAAGAGAATTAGCAAAAAAAGCACAGGAGGTATGTTCACCTGAGCACAACGGTCAGGATATAATGGTAAACAATCAACACAAGAAAAAGCTTTGTATTGATCAGAAAGAATCGATCTTAAGATTTCTGATAGTAGAGATTTACATGGGAGACACTCAGGGGGATGGAAGTGGGGAATAATGTTCAGAGAATCTTTGGCTTCACCTCTTTACAATTTTTTTAAGCACTTAACTTGAGTTATGAATGAAACCAGGCAGGCATAAACCTGGTAGGAATGGAGGCACAAATTTTGGTGTTGCATGCATACAAGAGTTCATATACTTTTTTTCTAAAACCGATTTGAAAATTTTTCTTATTCATACCAACCCTAACTTTAGACAATTTTTACTTGTATATTAGTGAATACATTTCACTGATAGATGAACTAAGGCAAGCAAGAAGAAATAAGAAAATGCCATTGGCAGGCAAAAATTGTAAGATAGTAATGCAGTAAAAATTATACATCATGAAGATCCAAATGATGTTTTATTCCTTTGCCACTTTGTGAGTCTTTATTGTGTACATATATATATATGTGTGTGTGTGATCAGACTCCAATTTTTGTTGATACCAATAAAGCAGATTGTCTTTTGCAGAATTTTGCATTGAGGTATCGTATTTAATTCATTTTGTAAGTTTTCTTCAGTGTTGGAAATACTGCAGTTGAGAGTGAGCATCTAAGTGATAAATTAGAACCGTAAGTGAATTTTTATTTAACCAAAAGTCAGTAGTCATTAATTTAGGTTTATTTTTATTGTAAGGAAATTAAAACAGTGCTATAGGAGGAGTCCGTTTTCAACAAGGACTTGGAGAGCATTTTCTACAAAGACTTTTAAGATTGTTAAAGTTGTACTTTTAACTGGAAATGTATCTAGGGTATATTTACTCTGAAAGGTAGAATACATATGATGCAGTATTTTAGAAAGTATGTTAGTTTTAGACAGTAACATAAAGACACTGTAGGAGGCAAATACAGCAACAGGCTTTTTGCAGGAGCTGAGGGGAAGACAATGTCACTTGAATCAGAAATAACCAATGAGCTTGCTTTAGTTTTTTCTCTTTTTCCACAATTCTGGAATGCTTAAATGAAGAATGGACATCTAAAGTACTCATCACTGAAGTGTTAAAAATGCTTTAGCATTATTTTCTGTATGATGTTTTATGTCATGTTCCCTCTTCCTCAACAAGCTAGCCTATCTGAAGTATTCCAACAGAGGTTCAATTGTTATCATCTCTGAATTTAAGTGCTACATCCGTATCACTGATACAAAAAGAATTTCCAGTTCTGTGTTTGCAAATCTAAGGCAAAGAGCCAAATTAATGTAATTATATGAAATTCTCATTTAATAGATTGATGACTTTAACAATACGGGAACTGAATCAGCAGCTGAGGTAATCAGATTTTTTTTAAAGAAATGTTCACCTACGTTTTTATTCACTTTGTTTTATTATTGTCACTTGGGCTGGGAAAAAGTAGAGAACAATACACAAATACCTAATTAAAATTCAACCGAGGAGCTAATGAATTTTTAAAGTATGCAGAACTGTATGTCTGTACTTGAAGTCAATTTATTTACGTTTGAAATAAGAGTGCACTGTGAATACTTTGTGGTTAGTTGAAAACATCTAAAATATAAATATGCCAAGTCACCAGTATGTTTTGAGGTATACTGGCAATGATACTTTTTAAGTCCTCTGGCTTCGGAAAGCAGCATCTGAAAAGCTCTTTGCCTTAAACTTGAAATTAAAAGGGCATTCTGTTGATACACAGATGTTTGAACACCTTGTTTGTTTTTTTGTTTGTTTTGGGTTTTTTTATTTGAATAATTTACCATATGGATTTGGAATTTAAGTCTGGCAAATAAGTTTTATTTCAAAAAGTTAGGTCCAAGGGTCCTGTTGTCCTTCACTAACACAAGAAAATCACATTCCTACTACAAATTTGGAAAGAAAAAACCAAACCAACCAAACATTAGTTTTAAATTATCTGACAGTATCCATGATTACATGGCATTTTGTGAAAAGAAAAAAAAATGTGTAGACTATATTTTGGCAAGTAAGCTCTGAAGCAGCAATTGTCCAGGAAAAAAAAATACTTACTCTTCCTGACAAATTGCATATTGCTCTCTAGAAGTGCTACCAGCAATTGTTATGTATTCAAAATTTCACCTGTTCTGCTCCAAACCATGAATATTTACAACTAACAGTTAATGAAAATAGGTCAAGAATTGAAGGAGTTTGCCAGAAGTTATGTCTAAAATATAATTCAGTCTTGATGCTCTTCAATTATTGCAGGAAAACTAGTGACTGCCACAGGCAGATGGGTTTATTCTCGTGGTCAGTACTCCATACAAGTAAATTTTTTTGGAAGCTTTGGTGCACAGAGGTGAAACCAGCAGTTTCATTAAGAAATGGGTCTGTCTACAAGTCAAGCTGTATGAAAACATAATAAATCTCTTTTTGGACAGGAAGGGGATGATTCACTACTCGTTACAGTAGTGCCTGTAAAACCCACCAAGGCACACGGGAAGATGCAAATAAACTTTGAGAACACAGGAAAGGAGAGAGCAGAACAAGGAGAGAGACATGATGAAGAAATGAAGCTAATGCAGGAGGAGCAAAACCAATTCCTTAAAGAAACCAAGTGCCTTTCCTTTGTCATGGTAAACCACTCATCTAAAAATACTTAAGTAAGTATCTGTTATTTAAGATGCAACTACTCATTTTTTTTTTTACACAGGGTGAAAATAAAGACAAGAAACCACAAGAGCCTCTGTCTCCTGGTAAGCTGAAAGTAACATTTGAAGAACTTGAAAGACAAAGGCAGGAAAATCAAAGGCGGCAAGCAGAGGAAGAAGCAAGACAGCGCTTAGAAGAGGAGAAACGTGCCTTTGAAGAAGCTAGACAGCGAATGGTAAATACATGGTTTGTTCATGATGCTACAGAATATTCACACAGAATGTGCTTTTACATTCTTTCCTGTACCTGATTCCTCTCTTTTTCTTATTAACTCTATTTTAAGCTGTTGAGAGTCTAAAATATAAATTTTTGAAAGATGTATTTTTGACCTTAGCTCTGACTCGGTAAGCACACTGACATGATGCTTTCAACTTTCTTTTAGTCGTGGTGTAAAATTTGCTGGCAATCTTAGCAGGTTTTACATCTACACTTTGTAGTACCTTAAGCTTTAAGTCCTCAAGAAGATAAATTAATTGTTGGTTTTGTTCTTAAATAAGTCTTCAGATATTTCAGTAACCAATTTTTGATGAAAACATTCTGTAGTAACAGAATGGTAATTCTTATTCCTGTATTTATTTATGAATATGATAAAGACATCAATTGCAACTTTCCTCTTACGAAGAAAGGGTAGAAAGGCAGGTCAGCTCTGTCGAATGTCTTGACATAAGCAACAATATATTAGAAATTACCAGATTAAGCCCCAAATGGTCAGAAATGTAGCTCACAATTCCTATTTTATATTACTTGCAAAACTGCCTTCATGTGTGTTCTTTATCCTACAAATAGATCTCATTATAGTTTATTCTTTGATCACACCAAAGGATTCATACACTTCATATTAACATAAGATATACCAGGCAGTTTAGTTCTGTATTCCTTCCTGTTACCATACTCCATTTCCAAAAGCTTTTTTAAGCTTTGTATTTAACTATCTCCATGCATGTTAATTCCGGTACAAAAAAGATCCATGACAAATGGGACTTTCATCTTCCATGAAATCTTTGGAAATATTTATAGGGATTTGCTAACTGTAACTCAAGCTTATGAATGAACATTCTTGGACAAACAGCTCAAGATTGCTATACTGATTTATTTCAAAACCATTCAAGAAATTTATATTCTCCAGGAGAAAAAAACCAAAACAAACAACAACAAAACAAAACCAACACAGAGCCCAGCACAGAACCTCCAGAAAGCTGAAACACAAATTTCCAACTGGTCCAAATGGAGAGGGTCCTAGGTTTAAGTAGTTACCCAAATTGCAGTTTACTCCTCCACCCCACCTCCAGTAAATCATTTAACCGTTCCACACCAATAACATAGACACGATGTCAATAATGTTTGGTTTTTTTCTATTTGGGGTTGGGCAGGGAACACTAGAGAAGGAAAAGAAGGAATGAAAGGGGGAGAACTTCATGGAGTCCTGAGCCACTGTGAAGTTTTGTTCATGTCTCCCACTCTTATGTATATGCATTTTAGTAACCAAGTAATATAAAGTAATTTACAAATTCACTACTTCAAAAGAAATTTTCTAACATCCAGTTTTATCTGATATCAGTGGTTGCCGAAAGTTTTCTTGAAGGAAGAGTTTAGCAGTTAATTTCCTTCAATTCTTGCTTCCTCCCCCATGAATTCCAAAGAAAAGATTTGTGCAATTCCCTTAACTGGCTACCCCACGTACCAGTCCAAGGGCTGCTTGCAGTGTACAGAAATCTGGATTATCAATGCTCTGCCAGTTCCCAGTCCATTTCCTCCATTAACAAAGGAAGCACTCTGAGATGTCTTCTGAAGATGGTTTATTCTTTTGTTCTTGATTGCAGTTTGCAAACCACAGGCTTTGCGTACCAGATAAGTGTTCACAGGAGATAAGCAATAGTGAAAAGATCACAATATCGCATTTCCTTTTCTTCAGTGATGATTAAGTGTCTAAAAAGGAAAGAAACAGAAATCTCAGTCTGGCATAATAGCAAAACGTTAATTGATTTAGTTTTGCTATAAAACTCTACAGCATTTTTTTTAATGACTAAGTGCTTTGGTGACAAGAATTTGTATACAAACAAAAAGACTTGATGGCATAAAGGTCTATGAAAGTGATGTAAAGAAAGTAAATAGGAAGTGATTTACAGTAAATGATCCAACCAGGAGACCATAAAATAGACTTAATTGTTCAGCCTTTTCCTGATAGCACATTGTCCTTTGAATTACACACTCAACAGATTTTTAAACATTATAGAAGCTACATATATGATACCAAAATACATTTCCTTTCTCCCTCCCCTGGCTAAAACCAAGACTAAAATGTTTCTTGTAGGAACCAAACTCTTGATATACTTCTACACACATACACGGATAAAAAAACATTTGCAAAAGATCAGAAAGGAATTAACAGGGTATTTATTTACTATAAAGAATATTTTTATGTTTGGCTAAGTCCTTTCCAATTTTTCCTCTCCCTCTTCTCTGAAGATAAATGAAGGTGGCGATGAAGAATCTGAAAATTCTGTTAAAGAATTTCGTCCTGGTAAACTCAGACTCAGTTTTGAGGAGATAGAAAGACAGAGGAGAGAAGAGGAAAAGAGGAAAGCAGAAGAAGATGCAAGACGACGCATAGAAGAGGAGAAAAGAGCATTTGCTGAAGCAAGGAAGAACATGGTATGACTTTTTTTTTTTTTAGTATGTAGTTTAATTTTTAGCTAAGTCTCAAATGAACTGGAAAGCAGCTCTGGGAAAAAGCTTTAAATACAGTTAGGAATTCATGCTTAAATTCCTTCATTAATTAGTTCACCTCACTACTTTATGAAAACATCACAGAACGATCCCTCCTCACAGCAAGCCTAGAAAGAATTCCAAATAGTTTAGTCAAAATGAGATAGTTTCTAATAAATTCTATTCTGCTAAATGCAGCAAACTTGGGAAGCAGAATTTTTCACAAGGAAGGGTTTTGTTGGGTTCTTTTTTGGGAAAAGCAGTTCTTTTTACTTACACAAGTTTATCTCCCTACTTGTACAGGTTGCCCACCAATCAGCAATTTCTAGCTAAAGCATAATTAATGGCATACTAGAAAAATGATCACTGCAAGTACAAATTTTATAGTCATCTGTGGTCCTTTAGGAGGGAAAACATAAAAAGGATGAACTCAGCTAATTGATGCTTTCATTGTATTTCATCATTTGTTCAGAAAAAGTAGTTTGTGGCATTTACCATTAGAACAATTTGCAATATGGAACTTGCTTAGACAAATACAGATTTCTGTGCTGTGGAACGACTTCTAAAATTTGAGTTAAGTTTATACTGAAGACAAATGTTCAGGGAACCTAGGATTGACACACTGACACTACCCAAAAGCAGAGAAAGAGGCCTGATCAGAGGGTGGCAACAACCTTATTTATAAAAAAATAATTTAGCGTGGAGCTTTTCACTGTATTCTTCATGCTTATTCCAACATCTTCAAGTTTCAGCAGGCTTTTGGGTATAAAATAGTTACTTATTGGTGGATGTTAAGAAATAACATGTTAAGAAATACATGACCCAAATACCAACTAAAGCTAAGTACTGTTTCAAAAGGAATGGCAAGACACGCCAAACAGAACTGCAGAATAACCCACTCATCTGGCAGTGTCCTCCTACATTCCCCTCTATGGTTTTATTGGGAAGGACCTACTGCATGCCTAATAAGATCTTCTTCATAGTTCAAAGTAATGCTTGTGAGACAAAGGAAAACTTTGTGTGACTACTAATATTGCTAGCAGTGCTACCCCTGCTTCAAAATTGGGCCAAAGACAACACATACAGGCTTAAAGGCTACTCAGAGAAACTACAATGTAAATTTGACTGATATTGTACTCGTAAGCAATTGTGGACAATAGTGTCTGTCCATACCTCCAGAGAGAGAAAATGGAAGCTAAAGGCACTAAAAAAAGAGTGCTACTGAACTTCTGACATTACAATTTTTATGAAAAGTCAGCAAACAACTAAAAGAAAGCAAAGAAAGTATGTGCTGTCTTCTGATTTCTCTTGCTTTTTTGAGAATCTCTTTTTCCTGCGTCAATGTAGCAAGAACCTAAGCTCAAGTGTCCGGGCAGGAAAAATCTCACTGATTAAATGGAGTTTAATCCATTAGACACAGCACAGAGTCTGTGATGGCACTGTAACTGCAGACAGTGGAGACACTGAGTAATGAGGAAAAAAAAAAATCACCTGAAAATGTATTTTTGGCATAACATGTTGAACATCTGAATGCGAACACCACATTTTCTATTACTTATCAGAAAATATAACCTATGCTTCCTCTGTTTTCCACAGCTACACAATATAGCAGCAATGCATATGTGCTTTTAAACATTAAGAACATTAGTCATAGAATCATAGAATTATCTCTTTCATAGAATTCATAATAATAATTCATAGAATTATCTTCTCTTTCAGTAGTAAAATCTCACATTCAATTTTTATTTAAGCATCTAAATTAAGTAGTTGGTTTAGAACCTTTTTCATGTTTACTCAATTTAGTTTTGAAAGGATATACACACAGAAGTAGTAGTATTATTGCTGGAAATGACAAATGCCATCTCCTTTTGGAAAGATCTCCTCATTTCACATTTACTTGTGCTACATTTATGCTTCCATGCTCCTGCCATCAACCCGCTTTGAAACCAAAGCGTTCATCTTTCATCCCTGTCAGTCTCTTTGTAGTAGAGACTGCATAAAGAATCTTTTAGCATGAATAATAATAATTAAAAAAAAAGTTCTACTTTATCAGTCACTGTTTGCCCACTGCAACTTGGCTGACTCGGCTGCAAACTATGGTTGTTATAGAACTGCTCCTCACTACAATCTGTTCCCACTTTGCAGAAACGAAAAAAAAGAGGTATGGTCTCACTTCACAAAGTATGGCTAAAATATTTACTGAACTAACCACAAGGGGTTTGTATATCACACAATTCCCCTGAATTTTTTCCTATTTTTTTTAAACCAGGATTAAGTTGCCTTGCTGTCTTTTTATAACTCATTGATTCAAAAATACAAAGCAGGCAGCTGCTAGTGTTACAGCTTTTTAAAAGTTTATATATATGTGAATTAGTAAATTTTGCTTCTCCTATTTCACTTAGGTTCTGTATCTTCTTGAAGTGACGAGCACATGAACTAATGTATCACAAGCCAGACACTTTCACATTTCTTTGCTAATTTAGCTGTGGTTAGCCTCTGAAAACTATGTGGCTATGCATTGTTTTCATCAAAAGAAATAGTTTACAGCTTTTGTTTTTTTACTCCACTTCTTCGTAACACAATTTCAACAAATATGCTCACATTATGCAAAACAAATGAAGCATGGAAGGAATGGTGGGGCTGAAGTCCAACTGTAAGCTTACTCACAGGGAAAATCTGCAGGACATCTATAGCAAATAATATTTGAGTGGGATTGGGCCAAAAACATATTGGAAGAGCCTTGACAAATAAAAAGCATATGGGCAAAGTAGGTCAAGACAGTGGTACAAACTAAAATAGCACAAACAGCAGCAAAAGGTGCAAGTTACAACAGCTGGAGGGTGCATCGGAGAAAAGGGAGTGCCAAAGATTCTCTTCAAGTGTATGTTCATTCTGTTTCTTTCTAAAGCTATCAAAACACTTTCTCAAATGACAAGTTTTGCTCCTTTAATTCTTTCTAACATTTGACTGAGGGGAATGCCTGCAATTTAAGGCACATTGGGCTCTTCAGTGTTTGCCACAAGGCTTTTCAAACATGCTCCTTAGTGCCAAAAGCCGCATCTCCACGCAGTTCTAGATCAGTATCTGACCTCAGCTCACATTTATCTACAGAACCCTCCTGTTGAGACAGTCTCTCTTAGGAAGTTTAAATTGTTACGTGCACAACCATAATTTACACAGGTTTTATCAAAAAGTTATTTTAAAATCTAACTGCTTAACTCAGGCTGCCATGTACCTGTGGATTTTTGTAGCATGTGGCTTCCCATTTTACTAAGGCTTTGCTTCAACAAATTTAGTCTGATAAAATACTTGTTCTTACACTTCTTGCTTTTGGAAGTTATGGAAATTGTTTTTCCTAGGCTGTTCCATCATCTTATGAAATCTACAAAATGAGCAAAATACTCATGAACGTCCATCAAAGCCCAACCCTATTGTGAAGCCTGAGAAAAGGGACAGGGAAAGAAGGAAACGCTTGCTGTCAACATAACACTGTAATCAATTTGTGCACAAGGAGTTTCTTATAGAAAAAGATCTGTTCCGTTATTCCTACTGGGACTACTAATATTTCTGAAGAACAGGAATATAATTCAGTTTGGTTAGAAAAAAGATCACAGATACACGTACTTCAGCATTAAAAGCAATGACATTTAAACACAAGCACTTTGTCTAATGATAGCCCATGAAGTAAACAGGAATGAATCGTTTCAGGTCCCAAAGCCACATTTAGTGGACATTCTCTCCCTCATCTTGTAAAATAGACCACATTTTAATCAACACCTTCATCCTGATTATGAAAGTTTAGCATTGCAATAATAAAGAGCTGAAGTCAAATACAAGCCCCTCCAAACACATTCCCTCCCAAAATGTTAGAGGAGTACCCACAGTGTCACACTGAGTCTTTACTGTACTGTGGCAAAATACTTGGTTATCTTTATGTACTAGAAGTGAGCAATGCTGTGATTTCATCAAAGGTATCATTAATGCTCTGAATTCCCAATAGGTGCTGGATGATGAATCACCAGAAATGTTTAAAACAGTTTCTCAAGAATCTCTCATCCCTGGTAAACTGGAAATTAATTTTGAGGAGTTGCTGCGACAAAAAATGGAAGAAGAGAAGAGGCGCACAGAAGAAGAGCGCAGGCAAAAGTTGGAAATGGAAAAGCAAGAATTTCAACAGCTGAGACAAGAAATGGGAGAGGTTTGTATTCAAGAGAACAAGTTAAGCATGTTCTGAGTAAAAATGAAATCATAATTTCAGTTAATTACCAAAATATCAAAGTTTACTTTCAGCGTTATGTGAAAAGAATGGAAAAGAGACAAACATGTTTAAAATGTAACATTATATATAATAAGATACATATTTTTATCACTAATCTACCAGAATGCTTTTATCCCTTGGCCACCCTGGAAGTAAAAACAAGATTTCAAATTCGTCATGTTATTTTACAGTCACTACTGAAAATTCTACAGTATTACTGAATTGATTATGTAATATTTACAAATATTGGGAGAACAGAAACATAGCATCATAGAATCACAGAATGCCTTGGGTGGGAAGGGACCTCTAAAGGTCATCTAGTCCAACACCCCTGCAGCAAGCAGGGACATCCTCAACTAGAGCCAGGTTGCTCAGAGCTTCATCTAGCTCCCAAATGAAAAAAATGAAAGCAGGGAAGAGCAAAATTCTTCCTTTTCCTCAAGGGAACACTGTGTTAACTAATTAGGAAAGAATTGCAGTGGCCTCAACTTATTTCTAATCAGTGTATCAAGGGCTTGAAGACTCTCACGGTCGATTTTAAAAATTACATCCAAAATTTGCTTTGCATACCAAACATCTTAAACATTGTGTTCGTGAACTTTACACTTCCATTTGATTTGGTTGTGGGTGGCAGTTCTTTATTGTTGTCTTCTGAATGTTAGAGGTCTACATGTGTTTGCTTGTTTGATTTTAAAGTGAAGCCAGACTGGGTAATAAAGGCTCAAGCTTGAGAACTTCAAGTAAATTTTGCATTACATCCTGGGGAAAAAGGGAGAGGCAGCAACATCCAATTAAAATGCATATAAATCTACTGATTTCAAGTAACTAAGAACTGTTGCAAGTGTTTAAGTTACACCTATCTGTGGGGAGAACAGATCATAAAATAACCAAGACGTTTTCTATCTTGCACATTCTGTAATTTTTGAACAGCTGGAAGAAGAGTCTGAAACTTTTGAGCTAAGCAAAGAATACGAAGAATTAATAAAGCTAAAAAGAAGTGGTTCTATTCAGGCAAAGAACTTAAAAAGCAAGTTTGAAAAAATAGGACAACTGTCTCAAGAAGAAATACGGAAGAAGATTGAAGAAGAGCGAGCTAAGAGAAGAGCAATGGATGAAGAAATAAGAGAAAGGGAAGCTGAAAAATTTCAAGAGGTAAGTTGCGCTCTCTCTCTATTGATATGCTTAACTAGCACTCTAATGAACCACGAGTGGGCAATTTTGCTGCTTTCACCAGTTTGCTGTACTTCCAAAACTCTTTTTCCCTTCTTTGTTGTTCCCTTCTTTGGATGCTTGAGGAAATCTCACCTCAGCATCCCTAAAGGAAACAGCACTGGTTTATTACATCAGTCACCTGCTCAAGCAGAGATCCATTTTTTTTTTTGCTTAAAGTCCTCAATTCAGCATCTTAACAACCCGACACCTGCCAGACTCAGGGTTTGAAACATTCATATTTGAGAATTAATTTAGTAATCATCACACGAATTGTTTTTTTCTTCTGAACTCCCAATTTGTTCTTCACTATATGAATTAAGAAAAGGAAAAACAAAACAAAACAATACCATTTGAAGACCAGGTCTTTTTATCATCTCTACCCATTTCTCAGAGTAGAGCGAGGAGAATGTCTACTTAGCTGTGCTTCAGACTGAAACTTCTCACATTTTTTCAGTGTGGAGAAACAAGAAATGAAGCTACTACTAACCAATAAACCAACACTATGCTCTGTGACATGAAACACCAGTGTGAGCTCTGATGACACTCATGTGGCAGTGCAGGAAACTTAACAGTAGCATCTGAGTCTCACTCTGAGGTTCCTATCTCCAGCAGTCACTTCAGTCAACTCAAAGCCCATCTGTTATTTTTGAGCTTTTCATTTAATGACAGACACTGTAATCATGTTTCTATAAGGTCAACCTGTGTTAGGTGTTGACGCTACTGTAACATCATGGAATGAAAGGCAAGTCACTAAGGGTTTACCACTGCCACAAGACAACTCGCCTGGACATGTTGCTCTGTGATCTGATATAGGTGATCCTGCTCTGGCAGGGGGGTTGGACTAGATGATCTTTCTAGGTCCCTTCCAACCCCTAATATTCTATGATTCTATGATACTCATCTTCAATATACACTTCTATATGTATACTTCTTTTGTAATTATTTTGCCCTATCCCTGGGATAAACTGTTCAAAGACTTACCCAACATTAAACAAACCTGAGAAAAATAGGACTTTGGGTGGCTTTACTCATTCAAGACCTCCTGTTCTACAAAACTAGTTTTATTATCATACACATATAAAGGTAATGAGTTAAGCTGTATTTTTCCCCCCCCTGCAAGGATGATGAGGTAGATGTGAGACCAGCCAAGAAATCTGAAGCTCCTTTTACTCATAAAGTAAATATGAAGGCCCGTTTTGAGCAAATGGCAAGAGCCAGGGAAGAAGAGGAGCAGAGGAGAATTGAGGAACAGAAATTGCTACGGATGCAGTTTGAACAAAAAGAAATTGATGCGGCTTTACAGAAGGTATAAATTACAAAGTGCCCTTTCTTCAGTCCTAAGTGTCATTTAGCTCAGCTTCTGATTACCACCGATAGCAACACTGCCAGAGGTATAAGAGGAACATTATACTTGTTTTAGCTGCTGTGAATTGCTGCAATGATGTAAAATTGCTTTCGTTGTTTTTGCATATTCTTGAAGAGTATGAGAGAGATATTGCAAAGAGCATTCACTGCATCCTTTCAATAGTCTGAAAATGGAATCTACATTCATGCCTGTATTTTACCTCAAGGTTCCAGCCTCATTAAAATTCATCTTATTGCCTACTTAATATTGAGATTCAGTGCATTGTTCTCTAGTGAGGATCGGTGTGCTATTTCCCCATCTCAGAAACTGTACTTTTCTGTAATTAAATACATATCACGAACAGTCATGCTGGTATTGCCACTTTTGATGTTCTAAATCAACTTATTTTAAAACAGAAAAGGGAAGGGGAAGAGGAAGAAGAGGATGGAAGCATTATTAATGGTTCTACTTGTGAAGATGAGGAGGATCAAGCTCGATCTGGAGCTCCCTGGTTCAAGAGATCACTGAAAAACACTTCAGTTGTCGACGGCGAGCCAGTGAGATTTACAGTTAAAATTACTGGAGAACCCAAACCTGAAGTTACATGGTGGTTTGAGGGGGAAATGTTACAAGACTCTGAGGACTATCAGTACATCGAAAGAGGAGAAACCTATTGCCTTTACTTGCCTGAAACCTTCCCAGAAGATGAAGGGGAATATATGTGTAAAGCAGTCAACAACAGAGGCACATCTGCTAGCACCTGCATCCTCACCATTGAAAGTAAGAGTTAGCATTTCAGTTCACTTCATTCTCAAATACTCTTCTTGCATCTTTCCTACTATGAAAATCTAATCTGTTTCTCTTAAACCTTTTATTTTCTAGCTGATGACTACTAATGCTCTACTTTATCTGGAATCTTTCTTCCCCCTGAAAACTTTCTCATTGCATCATCTCTTTCTCTGATGGGGCCAACTAAAGAAAGCAAGGATATGCATTGTCATTCCTGCATCAGATAAGAATAACCTTCAAATTGAGAGATTGTCCTTGCACAATACAAAAATTGGTATTAAAAAAAGAAAAATCAATTTATCATTGAATCAACTAAAGAAAAAAAGCTGAATTATAGTAGTGCTCCCACATTTGAAGACCAACTTGTGTAATAGTATAAACTTAAATACACACTCTGAAACTTGTCTAGTAGTGTAAATCTATTGGTATATTTTTCACGAACACTGAATATTTAAGCTGTTTTACTTTATCCCAGAGTCATTGAACTGGCAAAAGGAAATACTTACTGACTTTCAAAGACCCCAGTGTACCATTTTTAAAGAATAAAAGATTGCATAACTGCTCACTTCTGCTGTTTTGTTTCTAAGAGCATTAGTTCTTTTGTTTTAAAACAGGCTTGCATTTAAACTGTTATGCTTTTATCAGCCTGCAGAGTTGATAATCCAGAAGTAAAAACTATCTCAGTAAGACTTGTAGCAGTCTTTATAGTACCAGCATTTGCTTGTAAAGCTTTTATTTTTTTAATTGCTTACGTGATACAGGAATGGTTGGTGGCAAAATATGAACCTGTCACAGCCAAGTTGGTAGGAAGCAAGCTTTAAGAACAGTATTCTCAGATTTTGTAGTCTCTATTCTCTCTCAATGCAATAAATTTACCGCTGCATCTCTACACATTTGTCTTCTTCAGGCTGCTGTACTATTTTTCTCAAAGGCCTCTTGGTATCAACTCTAATGTCATTGTACTACTATCATCTGAACTGTTCAGCTTAAGCTTCTCTAAGAGTAATTTTACAAATAGTCCCATTTTAAAGAACACGTGTTTAAGCTTTAACGTAAGGATAAGGTAAGCTGCACCAGATCAGATTTATTCAGTCATTTGAGAAATAAATTTTCCTGCAGTTGAATCTACTGACTGCTCTTTGTAGAGCTACCTACTGGAAATCACTCTTTTGCCTCAATAAAATGGTTACGAATTCAGAAACATCCTGGAAAAAACCCAAAACCCATAATAAATGGTATGATATTTTGAATGAGTATTTATCCTAATAGCCATAGAAATATATTTTACTTCACTTCATGTGGGTGAAGCTCATTCACAGAAGTACTAGTTGTAGTAATATCTTTTGTCTGAAGCTGTTATTTCCAGCTAACAAAGGCAGGGATAGGAGCATAAAGAAAGACAAAAACATTGCTATTATTATCCATTGGTTTACATTTATTGAGAAAAAACCATACAAAAACCATTATACAGTTACGGTGTACCCATATTACATACAATGTCAATGCAAGCTCAAAACCACAGTTTTGTAAAGCATTCAATTTACCTCAAGTCCAAGCTGCATCTCCCTAAGACACTGTTCCCATCACAGTTGCCTTTTAAAGCCAATCTTCTTTTTACACACGGGTAGTTTCTGCAGAGAACACTTTTCTCAGGACGAAAAGGCATTTCACATGCACTCAAGAGAAATATTTGTGCATACATAAGAGTTTCATAAACTATTACTAGGGAAGAGGGAATCCTGTCAACTGTATGCTTTCTGAAAAGCCCAGTCCTCCCTTCCTCCCCCCACTTTCAGGAAAAAAAAACCAAAACGCTTTTAGCATGCAATGGAAAACTTAAAAATTACTCTGGAAGAGAATAGGGGAGAAACATTTTCTGTTATCCAATAAAATACCACTAGTAAAAAGATGAGCTATTTCAAGATAGGCTGTGCAACTGAATAATAGGATCCTGTCTGCCTGGACAACTTAAGATGACTTATGATCAGGGCAGACTGAAGATTATTCACCTGTCATTTTATTTCATGTCCTATTAAAGTACAGGCTGCAGAAAGTGATACGAAAATGTTTTTCCTACTTTGAACATTATACTTCCTTTTTAAACTTTTTGTCCTCTTCTCATTCTATTTAATTTGTTG
Organism: Actenoides hombroni; assembly: GCA_024336885.1. Lineage (NCBI taxonomy): Eukaryota > Metazoa > Chordata > Aves > Coraciiformes > Alcedinidae > Actenoides > Actenoides hombroni. The sequence continues at coordinate 12,629,294 of WUAM01000359.1, read as the reverse complement.
GACACTAAAGGGGAGGGGGGGCGGATCAGGAAACATTTAAAGACAAGTTCTGAACAACTCCATTACATTTCTAAGGAAGTCCAGTCATATTTTTGGATCAGGATAACTGAACCTATTTTCTGTTTTACAAGCTATGAGTTTGGAGACAAACTTGAAAAGTAAACACTAAGCTTAGCACAAAATCACATGCCTGTAAAGCCAGCAGTGAGAAAGCTGCAAGTCAATACACCTCAAATGCTACGCACAAGAACATCTCGTCTTCCACACACTAGCAACATTCCAATAAACTGTCTTTTTCTTCTCTATCTCCTCCCTCTGACTAAATGTACAATTGAAAGGCTGTTAAGATATTTTAGCAACAACAGTTAAGAAAAAAGTATTATGTAAAAGAAGTGAACAAATGACTCGCCCCAACACTAAATTCACAGTATCAAAATCCAAATGGTACACACCTAATCTGTTCTCATGTCAAAAATGGAAGTTACATATTTAACTGCAGATGAAATATTAAATGACTTGAGAAACTGAAGCACAACTATTAATTTAGTTCAAAAATTCAACATATCTAAACTTGACTGTTTAGAAGAATAGAAATTAAAATAGATGGTTTATATTATTAAATCACAGTTTAAAAAACAGATTATGGAACATTTATGGTCAAACAAGTAATACTTTAAAGAATGAAAAAGTGATCAAAACAAAAATTATACCCTACACCATTATGTATGGGATACATTTCAAATCTGTTATGTTTTTGCCAATTTTACCTTCTACATGGAGCCCTTCTATGGTCCATGCTCATCGGCTCACCAATGGCATACACTCAAAGGATTCCTCTTTACTGGTAGTAACTATCTCAGGACCTGATTCTATGAGCTATGATTTGGTGCTTGCAGCATCTTCAGCACTGTGTGTGAAAATGAAGGCAGGATTTTTGAATATTTTTCTTTGATGTACAGATAAGCAGGACTTTTGAAAGAGGAGCAGCACATTTCAGAAACAGAATAATAATAAAAAACAAAACAAAAAAAAACCACAACCAAAAACCAAACAGATGCTGCTTTACTTTAAGCTAAAACCCAAAACCTGTACCAGACCATCTATAAGACATACAAACAATTTTAAACTATCAAAATATACAGCAATTCAGTTAAAGTATCAAGAAACAGGATACACTGACTGCTATATAGATAAAATATTATTTGCTGTACTGTTAACATTTAATTGGTGCACAAGCTTTTTCAGTTAAAACATATGAATCTCTTAAACTCCAGAATCTCTTTTCCTACCATGTCAAGTATGAATAAGCAAACTGTTATCCAAAAATTCCACTAACATGCTATAACTGTAAGACAAGTTATCAAATTCAGTGATAACAAGAAGTCATATTCTTTATATTTAGGTCTTACGGGTTCGAGTGGGAATAGTGCCCTATTATAAAAAACATTTGTGAAGGCTGTTGACATTTCTAACCAAAGTAATGCCTGCATATTTTCAAGGTTTTGATTCTTTAATTGCAACAATTAGCTATTTGAGGAAAAATAACAAAAATTACTTATTCTGATCAAGTTGAATTACTGTAATCTACCAATACTTTCTAAATAAAAATAAAATAATAAGAAAAAAAACCATTTACCTAGAAATATAAACAGTTGTTTTAAAACTTAAAAGACTTTCCACTGAAATGGAACCGTGAGTTAGAATGCATCTGGGGAAGCAGCAGATTGCTTTTCAATACACAACCACAAAGATCTCACAGGGACAACATTAATGTACTGAAATATATTAATTTATATACTTCCTTAGGTTGTGCTTACCTGTTGCTTTTTTGCAGCAGAACCTAAGGTGGAAGGTCTGGGAAGGCACTGTGAAGTATAAATAATTGCACTGTTTGCAATTAATAAAGATTTTATACCTTAAATGAATCAAAATCAACAGCCTCCATTTTGTGAATGATAAAGAATCCAGTGAATTTCATTTTGCTCAGTTTAGTATAAATGCACCGTTCTATAAGGTTATCTACAAAATACCATGCAAAAATATCTGAACTATTAAACGTCATACCCTACACTAAAGATAGCAAACACTGTCCTAGCCTTTAAGCTACCAGCATAATTCCTAATTTCAAAAGGGATAAAAATAATTCCTTCTATTTCTACAGCACAATACATACATTGCTAATTACCTGAATAAACTACTTTAATGTTCAAGCCTTAACTTTTACTTCTCTGTGCAGCCACCCTAAAAAAAATTTATTCTCAAAGCAACAATATGGTTTTCCAAAAGAGAAAGCAAGTAACAGTTATATTTAAAACATACCTACATCACTACATATCTGCAAACTATCTGAAGACAAAGACAACTTTCTATGAAGCGGTTCCAAAGACTTCAGTGTTACGATATGCACATTGTAAAACACTGAGTGATACAGCTGTCCCAGGAATACTAGTAAAAAAAAAAAACTATTACTCAGATAAACAGAAGCATCATTTTCTTTAGCTATTGCTAAACGTTTCAGGAATACTTACCCACAAAGCTCAGATTATGTGTATGTATATATGTAGATATATATATATATATGCAAACCTATGTTTCTGAATTAAGAAGCAATTATGATTTCCTAAGATAGCAGCACTGTATTCCAACATAATAGTCACACAAGTATGGCATTTTCATTATGTGGAACATTGACAAAAAGATACTGTTGCAGTTCATCAATTTGTCATTCTGATGTACTTACAGTGCAAATGCTCCTTGAAGGAACAATCAAGGATGATACACAGCACAGTCCTCCTCACCCCTATAGAGCTAGTTCTATACTGGCTGGATCAAACCTGCACTTCAACAGACAATGGCAAGACAGACTGTATTGCATGTAGTCTAATATATGCAAAGAGCCAATAAATATGCAAAGAGCAAACATAGGATTTCAAGAGAATCAGATTTTTAGTATGAGCATCAGAGCAATAAGAAGTTTCAAGTATATATATATATAAAAAAATAATCAAAATTGATTCAAATACTTGAGTATTGACAAAAACAAGTTATCTGCTCTGCAGGAAGTTCTCAACCACTCCCCACCACTCGAACAAAACAGCGTTTTTAAGGACAGATGCAATTTCTGTAACTACTATGCATACCACATTGACTTTTCTAAGCTGAATGTTGAAGTGGACTACTTTAAACTGAAGGCTTAAGCACATAACACTTAAATTTTAAACTAGTCTGAAAAAATCCACAAAATAGTTATGCAGGAACAGTTTTGAAGTATTCAATTACGAACAAAAGTTATCTGTTATAGCAGCTGCACAGGTCTGAAACAGTGGTCATGTATAAAAGGAAATTTCACTGTTAATGCAATGGAAGTATGCCAAAAGATCACCTTCTTAAACACATGCAGTTTTAATCAAATAGAAAGAAAATTAAGGTATCAAGATTACTGGTGCTATGCAGCAAAATACAACGAATGAAAGAGATCCTCCATCTACAACTATTCTGCAACAGGGGAAAAACATGCTAACAACAAGTTTTTAAACTCAACAAGGTTTCATGGGGGGAAAAAAACCAAAAAAACCCAAAAAACTCATTGGTGTACAGGTACCTTGATTCAGCGTTGCATATCAATCCTATAATTCTTTATATACCCACATATCCAACTTACCGACACAGGAGGTTTCATATTATTTATTGTAAAGCACAAAACAGGCATTTTAAAAGTGATAAAGTATACATTGAAAAAGTACATTTATATCACAAAGCATTGACCACATAATTGCAAATACATTTGCTGGAATGTGTACATCTACACTAATACTAAAAACAAACCATTTCTCATTTCTACACAGAAATATTACCTCCTATCAGTAGTGATAGATATTTTGTACATTTTCAAAAACACTATTTTTTTTTTAACCAAACAAAATTAAGATCTTCATCAAGGCGTCTGCATCCATACATTTAACAAAGGTTTTTTCCCACACACAATGAAGCAAATACTGTATTGTCCACTTCTTATTATTGGCCCTGTGCAGAAGAGATACATAAGAGATACACAAAAAGTTAAACAAAATCCTTTAAATTGAGCTAACTCAGGAGTGAAGCCTTTAAGAAAGAAAAATTGGTTAATGTAAATGGTGGTGGCTTCTTGCATGGTTTTCAAAACCCTGGGAGGAGAAAGTTTTTCTTTAAAAAAAAAACAAACCACAAAATAAAAAACAATCACCAAACATATGGATAGATACAGAACTTAAGTTATCTGGTAAAGTCATCTATTAATTATTCTGATAGCTATTTCGCTAGAAAAAAAGATGCATACTCCACTCCAAAGGTAACAAAGCAGGAGACATGCAAAAAAATATCTGTAAGCACTGAAACGGAAGCCAGCCAAAAAAAATACTTAAAACTTTATACCTGTGGTGCTGGAGGATGTTGTGGCATTCCCTGTGGACTTGTCTGGGCGTAATATGCTGCCTGCTGCCTGTAGTACTCAGCCCACGCTGCACTGTAGTCTGGCTGACCGCCTGGCGGAGCCCCAGCAGGGGCAGGAACTGCTTGTCCTACAAGTAATGAAAATGATAGAGCTTTATTGTTGCAATAGAAATGAGAAAACATCAAAATCTCACTGCCTAACAACCCTCACCTAGCTTCCTATGATATTTCTCCAAGGCTTTTGAATAATCTTGTGGCTTTTACCTAGCCGTTCATCCTATTAATGTAAAGATTCCTATATAAAGCAAAACAAAGGAACCGTAAGGATGGTTTTTTCCTCCTTTCAAACCATGTTCCAGAGAAAAAAACCTTTAAAGCCTGCAGACCCAAACTGACCTGAACAACCAATAGCATTACAATTAAAATACAGGTCAAGAGGTGAGATTACTTTTTGTAATCCACCTAGACTGACTTTATCTTATTGTACAGACTGCGTTAATTAATTCACCAGATGCCAATTCATTCACTCCCCCAATTCTGGCCTCCTTAATGCAATTACTAGGTTAGCGCAGATTACATTTTTCATGAAGAGCATTAATTAAGCACTTCCTCCACCACAAAATAATAGTCCTGACACTTCTTCCATCCTGAAGTTCCAATCGTCTAGAAAGAGCGGCGCACACATACACGTGTACGGACACATGCTCTCCCAGACTTCCAGGTCAGAACTACCAGTCCTTCCAACAAAATCAACTTGCAGCTTAAAAACTCCATGAAGGTGACAGACTAATACACAAGGACTCTTTAGTTTATAAAAAAAAACAAAACAAAAAAACCAAATTGCAGCTGACTTTTTAGAGCTTCAGTCATGCTGTTCTTCCAAGGAAGGTTTGTCAGTCATTTTTCCTTCCTTTTTCCCTTCTCTTATTTCAGAAACATCAAACACACACCACTTACTACCACTGTCTTCTTCACATTTTTTTTATCTGAAAGGTGGTTTTTTGCAGTTACCACTGCCCAATGTGCCTGACTGTAAGTAGAATAACACTCTCTATCCTCTATCCAACCATCTGTCCTCACACTTGCACGCATCCAGACAGAAGGGTTTTATATGGAGTGCTTCCTTTAAAGTTTCTTGAACTTCCAGAACAGAATAACTATTACTACTGTAAGATGACATTGCTGTGATCTACATTCTTAAAGGGTTATTTTTTCAAATGAAAGTTCTACTGTCAAAAAAACCACCTCCCCAAGTTTTTACTACAATACTAGAAAAAAACAAAACCAAAACACCACATCCTATCACACTGTATCTGTTAAATACAAACAACACACAAGCCTGCATACTGTTCAATTCCATGTGCACCTGATCTTCTGACCAAATAAACCTCTGACAGTAAGCCACCTATATCCCAAGGCTGCACTGAAATTCAAATAAATCCAATACAGGAAGTTTAACATCTACTCAAAGATGTCAAAATGGACTTCTGTTCTGAAATAGGTTAGTAAAAATTCAAAGTCTTCTAGCTGCACCATTCCCCTACTAAGCAATGCAAGTATTTCTGAACCTACACATGGTATTCAGCAGTTTAGCCCAAACTTCCTTTCAGTGTACAGAACTGCACAGAAACAGTACATGCTTATTAATATCCAGATTCAGCCAGAACACTAACGAAGGAAATGAAAGAAACACAGAATACCTCTCCATTAAGGAAAGCTTAGAAAGAAAGTGCCACATGATTCTACAGTTCTTCCGCTACTCACATCACCAAGGGCGATTGGAGTAAGAGAAAACTGTTCTGTTGTCATCCTTCCCATTACAATGCTGAGGAATCATTAACGAACAGTTCCACTGGTTCATTATGGAATCCCTTAACTATAAATAAAGCCCACAATATATTGGAATGACTTTAAATGATAAATTTATAAACTCCTACAGTTACATATATTTTAATAAATGATTTAATAATGTACTTTATGTCAGCTCTTTTAGGGAAAAATAAAAAAAACTCTACCTCCAAGATAACAGCATCTATATGTTTTTGAAAACTAAACTATTGTCTTGTTACCTGGTAATACTTAAAGGAAATTTAAATCAAATTTTCTAAATTTATGAAGTAGGGTACCAAGCAAATAAATTGTCTGGATCACCTACAAGATCCACGTACAGTAACTTACCAGTGTGCATGAGTAACCTTACTAGCTTTTAAGCCTTATTTTTAATTGTATTTGCTGCTCAAAGCAGTAGTCCCTGACCAAAACAAAAGCTTGAAGTAAGAGATGGAGTTTGCCACCAGATTTTTGAGTTGGAAAATGGGCAATTTTCAAGTCATTGTTCCATAGACTGAAAAAAATAGGAAAGTATTCTCTGTGATTGGCCTCGTCATACTACACCAGCTGGAAGCCACTTTGGAAAACAGTATCATGTTTTTGATGGGAATTTTCTGGAATGATTTATAGTTTCCAAATCATTCAAAGTATGAGCAAGTCCAAAGCATTATCACATTGGACTTGTTCAGTTCAGTACTGTCATCTTCATAAGCTTGCCACACGGATTATCAAAGTAGTTTTATTTAGCAGCAAAAATAAAACTGCTTGGGCTTAACAAGTCCCAAGTTTCAGTTCAGTTCTCCAAAACAGCTGTTTGTGTAACTATCTGTACTGCAAAAAATCCGAAAGAAGAGTCACAGAGTGATGTGTAATTCCCATCTTCCCCCTTTTGTTAATGGGGAAAGAAGTTTACAGTACCTTACAGCACAAGCAGCAGCAGCTGTGTTTTAGAGCCCAAAGACCTCATGAGCCTGCTGATGAACCACCTTCCTGTTCCTCAGATCCTCTACTACTTCTTACCATTCTTATTAAGGAGGTGGGGAAAAACCACCTCTATTTAGTACTAAATCAGCGCTCGGGGAATTCTCTGCCCTTCAACATCCCTTGGTCACTTCTTCCCCTTTTCTAAGTGGATCTTAAGAGAAATGGTATCTTCCAGATCAAGATTTTCAATATGCTGAAGAAGCAAAAAGTTCTCCTGATTTACAGAGTCGTTATACAGATCCAAACCTCAAAAGATCTCCTTCAGGCAAAAAACTCAATCTGAACTAGAAAAAGAAAATAAGATTAGAGCTGCCCTTGTTCTTCCTGTTATTTGATTGTTGTCTTGGGAACTTTTAATTTTGCATTTTAAGAGCAGTTCTTTACACCTCCTCATGTCTGTCTTATTTGGGTTAACAGTTCTCTTCAGACTTGTTCCCAGAAACACTATCCCAACATCTTCTAACTAGCTAGTATTTAATTAGGGCAAATGCAAGACTAGTGCAACCCAGACTTTGCTTGTCAGAGATCGCAAATGAGGGAGATGGCAGAGCCTCTGCCAACAAATCACAATATTCTTAAAAAGGCGGTGAAAAAAACCCAGAACTTTGAAGAACATGAGCTGAACTAAAAGACAGTAAATTGAAAAAGTAGTACTTATTTGAAAAAGGAAGCAGGAAAATAGAAAGGCCCATCACACTTTAAACACTGTAAGTTCAGGAGATCTGTTGCTATTTTCCTAGTCTGATAAGACTATTCTTGAAGTAAATCATCATTTGTAAAATTTCTGTTTTATTTTAATCACTTATGCCAAAAAAAGAAGAATAAAGGTAGTATGTCCTGGCAAATAATTTGAAGGTTGCAAGAGGAATTAAACATGCTATCAAATCTTAACTCCAAACACTTTTTACTATTCCATGAGAACACCAGATGCAGTTAGAAAAGGCAAAAAACTTAAATCCTCCCACACAACCAACCAAAAAATCCAAACTAGATGCTGCCATCTAAGTCTTGTGAAAGAGAGGTATCATGGAAAGAACTAGCATTCACGAGCCCACTAGACCTCAATATACAAATCTGTATCACCTACAATATCCAAGGAGAACACTGTGGAGAAAACACTGACCTACAGGACATTCCTGTTTAACACCACTTTCTCCCAATGCATTAAGGTGACATATTTTTTCCTTATTCAATAAATGATGAAATCAGCAACTTAACAAGCAAAAACATTTCAGGTTTTTTAAGTTAGCTGAAGCAAGATATTTTGAAAAATGTAGCAACATATGAGCTGTGTTTAAACTGCAGGTTACAAGTGCTGAAAAGCAAATACTACTTAAAAAAGGGCATGATATAAATGAAACCTAGTTATGATGCTTTAATAACCTGGAACACAGAAATCCAGTTGCAAGAAAAGTGTACTCTTAAGAGCATCGGGAAACAGCTACAAACAACAGCTTCATAAAGCAGATCAAAGTTGAACTCCAAAAACTTAAGAAATATACTTTTAAAACATACTTCATAACACTCAGATTCAAATATTTAGAATATGCTGTTTCCCAATGATCAAGTACAGACACCTCATTAGGTTTGAAGTATTTTTACAAAGCTAATTACTAGCATGAGTAGAAGTAAATGCCTTAAACATTCTACTATGCAACAAAAGAACAGAACATGCACACATACCCATTTTTTTGTAGTACTCTTCCCAGGCCTTGGTATAGTCAACCTGCCCTGCTGGTGCTGGATTTGGTTGATCTCCTGAATTACATTAAAAACGGTCAATATAAAGTTGCTGTGTTTTGTTTCATGTATAGAACAGTTTGCAAACAATGAGCTGGGATCGTTACTGAAAAAATTCAAGTAACACCACTCAAATCCGACACTATAAACCTATGTGGTACTAGCTACTATAAATAGTATCAATTAGTAAAAGACAGCACAAAGAAACAAAGGATTGTTTCAAGTGTTCAGTATGTTTTCAAGATTTGAGAAATCTGCACCACTCACAGTACAAAATATTACCTAAAATGTAAGTACTAAGTCTAATCCAGGCATAACTATCATACTAATACAACTAAATACTAAAATTATTATTGTCCTAGCACTACTGGAAGCGATGCAACTATTTATGAAAATAACAATCAACAGTTTGGTTTATTCCATTTTTACTTATGACTGACTGCACTATGTGGATGTAATTAAGTCAGCCCAAGTTACAGCAAAATTCTCTTTGGAGTATATTACAAGATAAATAAATTCATTACCTTATTACTGCTGAAATTAAGAAAAGTAATGTTGCTGTAATGCAAGGGTTTTCCAAGAAAGCCAGCTACCTTACAATAAATTTACCTAATATATCAAGATAATAAAAAATAATGGGGCACCTACATCCCCAGCACTGAGAAATGTATCCATATTTTACTAAACAGCTACCTTGTCCATTAGTTTGGGTTGTAGCTGGCCCACCAGGAGGTGCTGCAGGTGGTGGCTGTGCTTGCTGCTGGTAATAGTGAGCATAATAAGCTGCCCATGCTGCCGAGTTGGGATCTGTTCCTGGCTTACCTATGAAAACAAAATATAAGAATTTATAAAAGTACTATTAACAGAATGCTATCCTCACTTAACACCAACCTAAGCACTCATATTTGTCTCCAAGAAAAAGTCCATCTAAACCACATAACTATGTACATTCTGTATTTTTAACTTCTAGCACAAACTTTCAATCAGGTTTCAGACAAGTATATTGCACAAAGTGTATTTTCATAAGACTGATGAGATAAAAAAATCATTCTAGAACTCTTACTACTACAATTGTCATTCTTTAATTTTTAAGTGTGATAAACAGAAAAAGATTTTTCAGTATTTAAGCAGTCATGTTACTAAATGGCAGCAACAGTGAATCACTCTAGCACCAATTTCAGTGGTTTTACTTCTGTTACAGCCTCACACTAATGACACTGGCACAGGCGGAGAAGGAGGCATGCCAAATACATATTTCTGAAACAGAAGAATACAAATCTTACTAAGTATTTGCAACGCTTGTCAGTTAAAACTTTAAGGCAACAGTAAAATACAGAAACACATAGTACTTTAAGAACACGAATCCCCACACACGGCTATAAAGCATCACTGCTTGCTTAGAGCTTTAAACAAATAATAGCAACATTTGCATCTTCTGCAGGGATCTACATGCTTCCTTTATTTTTAACTACATGTAGGTAGGCCAACAATGCTGTTTCCTAGAGCCTTATTTCTCCAGCTTTCATATACAGCCTTCAGGAATGGCATATTCTTGCTGAATCACAGAGATTGATACATTATCAGATTGGCAACCCACAAACCTGCAAATCTACTATTGGAGAATGTAACCTTCTATTACACAACCAGCACCCTTTAACATTATTTGAATCCTTAAAAATAAAAAAAGCAAATAAATGAGGAGAGAACTTCATCAAAGGGCATAGACAACTGATACTTTGAATTATACATGGGAATGGAAGCATATTCCCCACTCAAACAGGAAATAGGTAAGACAGTGACAAGTGGAAAAGAAGGAATCACCTAAAAAAGGCATTCAGAGAGAAGAAATCCACAACATGAGAAACGTCTTGCAGAATTTAGCATTCAAGTCAGATGTAACCACTTAAAATGCACACAGTAGTATCAGCATACAGAAAACAACATTAACACACTTTCCTTTTTAAATGGCACCACTTCAATCAACAACAGTGGATTTCAACTAACATGTACTATATTCTAAGGTTACCTGCATATATCAAACAAGCCATTGCTCGGTTCCCCCCCTCCTTCCCCTTAGTAGCTACTTCTCTAGAATAGAAGAACACGGAGCACGATTCATTAATTTTCCAAAGAAATCTGACTGTGGCAACTAGCTCCACTTTCAAGCAAGCATCATTCTGGAAAAAGCACCTCTGAAAAAAATACTAAAATAACCCATTCATTACACTTGAAATGAGCAATTAGTGGAAAAACTGTACAAAACTAATCCAAATAAATGGTAATAGAAACACCAACTTGAACTGCACATAGGAAAACTTCATCAGATTTTTAAGAGAAGTATTTATCAAAAAAACAGTTATAAAAGCATCATCAAGGTGACATCAAGGTATTTGCCATTTTCCTTTTTGGTCTGCTGAGGTTAAGTCAAGTCACCGAATCATTCTGCTTTTCAATAATGACAATATGCATTTTCAAATACTAAAATGAATGCATGCAGAGCTCCTTTCACACAAGCTTGGGAACCAAAACCAGAGATGGTTCTTTGCCAAGAAAGGATATATAGAAGGCCTGAACATGAACAGAACTCTCTGGACTTTGTAGCATACTCCAAAGCCCTCCCCTTTTTCACTAACGGAACTTGTGTCAGGAGCAGTGGTTATCAGAACATAATTACTCCATTTATACCAAAAATAAAACTGAGACATTTTGGAAGAAGCTCTACCTCAAACAAATGAGGTACAAGTCACTCAACCATCTAGCCTTACCATGCCTTCTGCGACTGCAGTTCCGTTTTCCCATATGTTCTAGTCCAACCAAAGGATGGAACTTAAAGAAAAGCAGGATACTAAAACTTTGGGAAATTGTAATAAAGTAAAAACTCCCAGTCTTGACAAAGATAAATAGAAGAAAGATTCTACAAAGATGGGTTTCAGAAGAAAATACAAAACTATTACAAGCTAAAGTTAAAAATACACAATCCTAACTAGTTTTACTGTATTAGCAGCATTTCAATAGAAGTTTTATCCCTCAAAAAGTACTGAACAAAATTAATCTGTATCGGACTGTGAGAAGCTATCCTCAATACAGGTCAACAAAAGCTAGTAATATAGAACAGCATAAACTGTTACGAACTGTCAGTGAGTTTTGTAAGGGACACTGTTAAAACTAAGGACAAAGTCACTGATCATTAGAGAAAGAAAATACATCTTCCTTAAAGAACTTAATGTAAAAACCTCAGTTTTAAGATAAATGAACTGATTTGCACAAAATCAATTAAGAGTCTTGCAAAAAGTATCAGAGAATGGGATGCAATATTGGTAACATTTAATAAAGACGTATATTCCAACCGTAACAACTGAATTTCCAGATCTCACAAGTGACATGCAGGAAGTGTAAAAACATAAATACACCGACAACCAGTAAAGAAAAGCCTGAAGAGTAGGAACTTTTTCAGATTCACTAGTGTCACACAAATGAATTGTGTAATGCACATACTTGTAAGGACAAAATGGATGTACTCAAAATATAGCCATGCTACAGTACAACTGGGACACTTTTTACCTGGATCTGGTGGATTTGGTGGCTGCCAGTGTGGATAAGCATTTCCCCATCCTTGTGGAGCATATGGAGCTGGAGGACCACTATAAAAGATTAAGTCATATACATAAGGTGAAAGCCAGTCACAGGGTCACTCCACAAAAAAGGAAGCTAGCTGAAGCAGTACTTACTGAGGTGCAGGGCCAGGAGGCCCAGGATTATAAGGAGCTGGGTTATATGGTCCCATGGGAGCACCAGGACCTGGTGGCCCAGGAGGTCCATGTGGGCCAGGAACAACACCATGGGGTCCATGGGCAACAGGTGGACCCAATGGATTTACCGGACCCTGTAAACAAGAGTAGCACACAGATGAAAATAAACCTCAAAGTTCTCAATTTTTCAGCAGTTTAGAAGCATAAATCTGAACACATTAAGAATGTAACTGCAGTGAAATTAAAGAATGTAAACTTGAATTCAAGCTCTACCTAAACATACTGAGACTGAAAAACTAAACACAGTTTAGTGGTTCAAAGAATATCAATTTTATCTTTGAAGCTGTCAATTTTTTCATTATGCACAAAGCAGGCATCTTCAAGAAAGCATCATTAAAAAAAAATCTACTATATTACATTAAAGAAAGCAGCTTTTTCTTTCAATTTAATTTCAAGTTTATGTTTTCATTACTTTTAACCCAGATTACAATTTATTCTGAATTTATCTGATTAAGTAATTCAGAAGCAAAATTGAAGAAAAGTCTCCACTTCCTATCTGTTTAGTTGTCACAGTAAACCAAAATATAGTTGTACACTCACTCCAATCTTTTCTTCTATAAGTTGTCGTGCATAATCTATTTGCTGGGGTGTTCCACGGATAGTAAACATCTTCATGTTTGGATCCGCATTGGGCGGAGGATTTCTCTGAAGTTCTATTCTAGCACCAGACTGCTGGCTTATGCTTTTAATAGTCTCACCACCTACAATGCAACATACAGCTTTTAGGACATGCTTTGTAAGATTCCAATCAGAGAAAGTAAACTGCATTGAAGCTGACAATGGAGAAATCAAAAGACACACCAATTCTTATAAGCCATCAAGAACATTCTAACAACAACTGAAAGGAAAAAAAAAGTCTCTTCAGTGTAGTATAGAGCTTTGATTGCAACAAACTAGTAAAAAGGGATTATTTTTTAAAGACCACAATATTGTTACTCAGAAACAAGAGCAAACACTTTCTACAATGTTGTCTGGTTTTTTCCATTCATGTAAAGATGTTAGATTAGACATGAATAACAACCAATACCCACAGTTATGAGTAAAAACAATCTTAAAGCCTAACCTCCCTACAAAGCAGAAGGTAAGCACAGATGACAAAAAACCCACCCAGAAGGTGACTAGATGGTAAAGTCCACTTTTTTTTTTTTGCAGTGCACTATAACCAGCTGAAGGTAAATTCACTGAACTAGTTTCTCCTCTTATAGGATCCTGAGAAGTTACTTGTATCATTAATTGGCACAAAGTTTTCAGAACATGGGTCATTTGGCATTTCAAAAAACATGAGTATATAAATAACAAAAAAAACAAAACAAAAAAAAAAAAAAAACAAACCAAACCAAAAAAACCCAATCAACCTCCCAGGTCAAGAACTGAACTATGTCAGCCCATTTGTTGTGTCTGGAAAACACATTACAAATAAAAGATGAAAGTACTGAAGCATTTCATTTAGAAGCATACAGTAAATTATTTTTAAAACCAAACTGAGAAGCAATACAGATGCAGTAACACTAGGCTAATAAAGCACTATCAAATGCAAGTCAATTATAAAATTCATCATCTAAGAATCTACCAAAGCCTACCAATGTAATGCAGTACTCATTCATTCATTCAAAAAAAATTGGGTTAGATAAACTGTTTAGTCCTTGACTTTTAACTACTGGGGTGTTTTGGTGAGGAAAATCTGCAAATATTAGGAGCGTTACGATTTAGCAGTATTGTGTTACTCTATTATACATTAAACTATTTGCAAAGGCTTCTATTGAAACATCTCTAGTATGGCTGTTTACACAAATAGAAAAGCTCACAGGTTTTTTTAACTACATATAGATACACATATATAAGATATATTGCCTTTGCCAATGATTAATCCAGTTTTGCCAGTAGGAACAATAAAATTGAATTCCTGTAATCCACCAGGAGGCCCCATATTCCAGTTGCCTTGGCCTCTACCCCTTCCTCGACCACCAGGTCCTGGTCCACCGGGGTTACCAGCCTAAAAAGAAAAAGCAACAGATTAGAATATTCTTTAAAAATTACTGCATTATTAATGCCAACTGGTTACATCACGTCACTTGTTAAGAAAAAAAATTACTTACTACTCAGTTTTGATAAAGTATTAACTTTTCCAGAAGACTACGATTACATTTTAAAAGATGTTCTGTAGAGCTTTGTATATGTAAGATCAAGAAGGAAAGGATACTGAAGAAAGGAGAAAGTTGCACATGTACAAAGACAGCATTTCTGTCTGATTTCTTTAAATGCAGCAGTTGGGCTCACCTCACCATAAGCATTTAAACCATCTTTTAAACACCAGTTACAACCAGAAGTAACAGTGTGTCAGCTATTAATACAAGACAACAGAAAAAGCAGCTCTAAAACAATTCACACACCAAGAACTGCCATGACTCTGAATCGGTATTACCACTATCACCCTGGCACTTGCATAACTGTAACTGTAAAAGCAAGCATTCATATTCCAGATTGAAGTAGATTCCAATGACATCCTTAAATTATTTTCTTCAGTTGCACAGTAATTTTAAAGTTTTAAGTCTTTCCAAAAGTCAGACAGGAGATTTAAAATGGTAAACAATATATAACCCAACCTGAACACTTCGAAGGAGATCTGTAATAATTTCTGCAGCATGCTGACATCTGTCAGGAGGCCCTGTGATTTGGGCTATTCTATCTGGAGTTGTTCCATCATCTGGAATAAAAATGAACTATTCCAGTATATGTAATCCAGTAAATTTACACTTAATTCACAGAAACTCATGGACATATTACCAACCCGGCTTAAATTGGATCCTAACACCAGCATCATTTTGTATCTTTTTTATCATCTCTCCATTTCTTCCAATTACAATACCTACAGCAAATCGTGGTATTGGAACCTTAAAGAGGGAAAAAAAAAATTAAAAAGAAATAAAATCAAGATGTCAGTGATGCAAATACTCCTATCAAATTCACACAAATAAAGTGTCACATAGTAGAATGTTAAACTAGGGCCGGCCATATGCCACCTTAGGCTTTCTGAAGTGTGTATTTTTTAGTATCAAGTCACAAGCCTACCAGACAGAAGTATCAAAAAGAAAGATCTTATGCACTGCAAGTTCCCATAGTGGCAGCAATTCCCGTGGCTATTATGCTTCTCCACAGTCAAAGAAAAAAAAAAAAGAGTTCTAATGGGCCTAAAAATGCATATTCTACCAGATGAAACTTTCAGCCTTACCTCCGATGGAAGTTTATATAAACACATGACTTGAGTCCACAAGTATCGTTGTGTAAATGCCAAACTTCAACTTCTATAATGATGTTACATACTTTGCCATCAAATTTATTTGCTTATTTGATTAAAAAATAAATAAAATCCAGCTAGTCATACCTGCTAGTTATGTAACATGAATGCTGCACACCACTTAAGTCATAATTTCAGCAATGATCGAGTAATACTTACATGCCGCAAACCACATTTGGAATCTGCTTAAGAGTTTTCATCAGCAGTATTACCCAGCTTAACATTTTTATGTTAACATCTCAAAATACAGTGAACAAGTTTTTCAACCATGCTTACGTCTATCCCTTCATTTCCTCCTATTCTTGACCCATATTCGTTGCGCACCTCTCTAAAGCCACCTTGATCACGAATTAACTCCAGCACCATTTCCTTGGCTTGCTAAAAGAAGAATGAAAGTTCATTCAGGTACTGCAACATCAGAAAATTTTAAAACACTCTTTAATTCTGAAGGACTCCTTACCTGAACTTTATAGGGGTCTCCAGTTATCCTAAGGGGCTTGTCTGCACCAGTGTTCTGTGGGCCATCTTGAATCATGACCATTTTGACACCTGCCCGCTCCTATTTGACAAAAGGGAGGTCAATACCCACTCAAATCCCGATTTGATATTAATATTTTTAAAAGAAGATACACACATACCTGTAACTGTTTAATTGTCTCGCCACCTTTTCCAATAACTAATCCTGCTTTACTTGCCGGAATCATAATTTCTTGGACTGCATTTCCAGGTCCATCACCATGATGAAAGCCAGGTGCAGGTCTTCCCTTTTCAACTATCTGATCAAGTAATCTTTTTGCTGATCTGTGAAGGAATACATACATTAATACACTTATTCCTACAAGTGTCACTTGCCCACATCTACACTGCAAAATATTTAATTTGAAAATATTCTGCAGAAGAAATATAATAATTGTCACTATGAAATGCGAGACAAACTCAGTAAATCTGTAACAGTAACTTAAACTAATTACAAGATGATGTGGTAGACCTAAAACCACCCCAATGTCAGAATACAAAAGGTGGTTCTTTACCAAACACACATAAGTAAAAGTTAATCTCCTCAAGTATGACCATCATTCCTGAACATAGCTACAATGACCAAACCTTAATTCAGAACATACTATGGAAAGCTTGTCCTTTAAAATACTAATTAAAAAATAAAATAAAATAAAATCCATGCTAATTAGAAGACTTGAAATTGTTACAATTAACCTTTTTTAGTGCATTAATAAATTGCCAGAAAAAGACTTTTTCTAACTTTAATTTCAGTGGTATTTCAGGTAACCTTTTACATGACAGTAATTCTTCTTAACAAACTAACAGCCAATCTTAAGGCAGACCTATTTTACGTGAAGTTTCATAAAAAGAAAAAAAACCCTCACACTGTAAAATAAACCTAGCTTTAACCAAGTAGTCTGATAGCTTCTGCTTGATTCAGTGTGCAAAGTAAGGAGGTACGTACTTGTAGTCATCACCAGAATAGGGGACAAAAGCAAGTATGTATTCTTCACACATGTAAGTCAGTTGCCATCAGAGTAAAATCATGACTGCAGTACTAATATCAGTTAAACTTTTCCTTCTAATATGTCAGCAGAATAAACTATGATGAAAACTCCCATAAAGAAATGACTTCATGAACAGCAGCCTCCTTGGCTGCAACATAAGAGGAGAATGCCACACTACTTTCCCAAAGGAAAAAAACATAGCTGCAGGCCTTACCTGCACACATGGAATGGGAGCAGCTAACATAAATGAGGTAATACCAAATACTCTACTGTCCTTAAGATCTTTCTTAGCAAAGCAAAGTTGGTCTTCAAGCTGTTCTAGAACCTCTGTGCCAGTAAAAACTAATCCCCAGATATTCATTGCCATCATCCTCTTCCCTGAACACAGCAAGGCCAAAGTTAGCTTTGCTTTGCTAATAGGTATTTCATAGGCATCACTTTCATAACTCTTGGTATACATTAATTTATAACCAAAGACACTGAAGAACTTAAGGGCTTTCAGTAACTCCTACACTTACACATTACTTATTTTCCACGTTTTCCCTGTGATGTTCCAAGTTGTGGTTAATAGAGTTTCTTTTCAGAATACATGTCTTTTTAGTACACACATATTTCATTCTCAAGCTGAAATCAGTGCACAGTGAGGTACGATCTACAAGATTACATTCCATATTTTTATCTCAAAATTCCAATACTGAGGTATCTGACTGCAGGTTCAGGGCCTGTTTATACAGACATCTGTCATCAGACTGTCTCTTCAGCAAAGAAAAAACATAGTATTGTAAACATACTATCTAGATACTGTACTTAGATCTAAAAAATGAAGTGTATAACACAGTTAAATATGAACACACAGAATTCGTTTTACTTACTGAACAGACTCTGGTGTTCCAGTTAGCATACATGATCTTTCAGGCAGGCCTCCACTATCTGCAGTCATGAAATAAAATCAACTTAGCAGTAGTGTTAAGTCAAAGAGGTTATGAAAATCAAGAAAATAGTCAAACTACTGTAACTTCACTGAAGTAGAATAATCAGCGTATCACTACATTCTGCATTTCTTTAGACCATGATAATTGTGATTAGCACAAAATATTAAAATATATCCTAAATGAAGGTTCAGGCAATTAGAAGCCATGATTAGCCTTCTAAACGTTCTGCCAAAATAAATAAATAAAAAAAAAACCCCAACAAAACCAAAACCAACCAACCAACAACAAACCACAAATAGTTACCAGGTGCAATCTGTATTTTACAGCCAGACTCTTGCTGTATGCGTGAGATCTGTTCTCCACCTCTGCCAATTACTTGGAGAAAGAAAATACAGAAATATTATTTGTATGAAGAGCATCTGCTAACATACCTCACTATACTGCACCACCACATCCATGGTACTTACTGAATCCAACCATCCCATCTGGAACTTTGTACTCCTCTGTCATCACAGACCTATGGAGAATGTTAAACAAAAGACCATTCAGAGACCAAAATGGCATTAAATTTATATATCCTTCCATTAGACCAAAGAAAGCTAGCACCCCCACTATCACCCTGGCTTACTTGCCTCCCATTAACTTAAAAAGACATTATGCAAGCACAGTACTGAGTAAACTGACAATATGGAAAACTGACCACAAAAAGTTCAAGTATAATACGAATTGATCCAAATTTTCCTTCATTCTCTTGACTATTAGCAGATGTGGGGTACAGAAAAGGTCAGTGTAGCACTCTAAGTTTCATCTGTATATATATCAAAGAATGCTGAAAATACACAAATTTCAGCATCTCCTCTACCAAAACCAGCCAAATGGTAAGAATAATAGCTGGATGTGGTTGTTTACGGAAGAAATGACAAAACTACTAAGTGCTAATGTAGCTGACTGAGCAATGTGTTAAGTCTGATATTTTTTA
Organism: Actenoides hombroni; assembly: GCA_024336885.1. Classification (NCBI taxonomy): domain Eukaryota; kingdom Metazoa; phylum Chordata; class Aves; order Coraciiformes; family Alcedinidae; genus Actenoides; species Actenoides hombroni. The sequence goes on along the minus strand of WUAM01000359.1, from coordinate 12,609,792 downwards.
ACTTTTTTTTTTTTTAATTAAAAAAAACCCAAACAAACCATTAGCTTTCCTTTTTATTTACAAAATAGTGTTGACCACTTCAAATCCGCTTCCAACTTCTGGTTATGCTACCTACACTCAAGTAGTAAAGACCAACAATGCATTTTCCTTTACTAAGCTTGATGCACAGCCTAGGCTGTGAGGAGAAAGACACAGAAATGTAGAAGCAGTTACACATTTGGCTTGCATTTGCTGAAGCTAAATTTCAACAGACCAGACGAATACAGAGTAACTAACTGCTTTATACTTTCATACAACTTTTTTCAGAAAAAAAAAAAAGTTCTTGAAACTGCTTTCTCTCAGTAAAAAGAGAAACTCTACAGAAGATTTAGTGTAACTCTTACCTTTGCTGTTGATGCATCGGTGGTAGCTGATTTCCAAAAGCTATAAACAAATATTGTTAAAATTAATTTCACACAAGCAATATAATTTACAGATAAGCTTTTTCTTTGATAGTAAAACGTAACTGTATCAACTTTTGCTCAAGCTGACTTTAAGAAATGTTATCAAGAGGATAAAAACCAGCTAAAACACTCTCAATTGTTAACAACTTTGATAATTGTACAAAGCAGACTCAAACTGCTTCAAGAAAGTAAGACATAGAGCCTCAGACATTCTTTTCATCTGATTCAAATATCACCTACCAGAACAGTGTTTCAAATTCTTGTTCTGACAATGCTACACTTGTTTAGGATTATTTTTTTTGCCAACGAAATAAAAATTACTTACAGTCATTCTGAGGAGCAACTTTCTTAGCATCTGGTTGATCTGCAAAATTAAGATTTTTTAAATTTTTTTGCTAAGAAATTCAAGAAGCGTTTACACCTTTTAGCGTGAATTGTAACTTTCCAGTGTTTTTTAGTCCCCCTTTCCTTTTTTTTCCTTTTCTTTTTTTTTTTTTTTGCTCCAATTTCAGGAAGTTGATCATCTGAATAAAAAAAAGAATCTCACGAACACTCAGCACTTGGTTAGTATAGCTGAAAAGATGTTAGGATTTTCCATATATCTATTCAGTAGTTTAACAAAAGGCAGTATTCAGAACACACTGTCGATTTCTCATAGATACCCATCACTGAAACTTAACTAAGTCAAGGAACAAAGTTTAGCTCTGTTGGTTGCTCAAGCTAATGATGCTTCTATAGTAGAAAAAAAAAAAAAAAATCCATATAAAAATCAACAATGATTTAAAGAAAAAAACCCAACTTCTGACAATGACCACAAATCTAGATCAAACATCTGAAAATACAACATCACATGGCAAAGTAATCTCAATCTGAAAGTCAATATGAAATTCCTTTCCAAATATCAAGCATTTCATAGCATAAAACTTCAAAAAAAAAGCAGATTCAAAGCAACTACATCACTACCATCCAAATCCTTTCTGTACAGTAAAGGAATAAAAGGCATAATCAACCTATATCTGAAAAGACTTCAGATGCTTCCTTCCCACCCCAAAATAACGGTTATATGAACCACAATAATTTATGTGCAGCAAAAACTCAGACACATATTCCAAGAAATATTTGTGTCAATCCAGAAAGATCCACTAGTTTATGTCATGTTTACATACTAAACACAGGTAATAAATAAAAATTCCTGCCTTTAAAAGGAGAGGGCATTCCCTCCCAGTGTGTTGTACTGCTCGGACTTGTCCAAGAGCCATCTACACATAAAATAAAAAGAATACATTACATATATCATCTGAAGCATCATTAGCTCATTTTGTATATTAAAAACCTCACCGTTAATAGAAAAAAAAACTTTATTACAGGACACAAGAACTCCTGATATAAAGCCTTAGTTACATTCTGTAGGCTGAGTTTCCATCCTCTTAAAGGAAAAAAAGGCATTGTTCTTTTGTGAGACCTATGAGAACATTTCAACAAGTTCAGAGATTTCTTTCCACAATTTAGCCAGGATTTTGTGTGCAATTTTAAACATATTAAACCCCGTTAAGATCAAACTGGCTGCTTAGTAAGAGACAGAAGAGGACACACACACATTTCAGGAGAAAACTTTACTGCAGTATATGGCAAATCGAAAAAGCTGAAACAAGTTAGAAGATTTAAGTATGATCTTATCAGAGTTCACACATGCTACAGGCTTAAATACTAGACTAAGCAAAAGTGCCTACAAGGTAGAAAATTTACTTTCCTGTCTTTTTTTAAAGTCCTATGCTTTTTCAGTGAAATGCATTAATACTTTTATTTGAAACTGTGAAGTAATAAAGTATATGAAACAATCACATTTAAGGAGTGAGCACTTCCTGCTCTCATTGTAATTCACAAACTGTAATCAGTCCTATACAATAACAAACTTAAATGAGATACCTGTGTAAGCGTTTCTCAACCATAAATTTATCTGACCCCTTTCCTGGCATACATTTTCCTCTTTACAGCATTGAAACCACATTTAAAAGTATTTTAAAACAAGCTTACATTCAATTCAGGTTAGAGCACAAAGGTTTAAAACAAATTTCCCCATTAAACTGAAAATGAAAAAGCATGTTATGATCGAAAGGGAACAAAATGGTTTTATGCTGTGCTATGGAAAAAACAAAATCAACCCACAAACAACAACCAAAAAATCGCCTGCAATCTTTCTGGCACTGCGGCCATACTCGACAAAAATAAATGCAGCAGTAACGAGTGCATACCTCCATCCTCAAGAGGTCTTTTTTGTCCTCCATAACCGTAGTCGTTTGAATTCATTGATGTGCCAGCATCTCCTCCAATTTTTGCTGCAATCTAAAGAAAAGGCAGATGTTACGAGTTCAAAAAAATAATAATTTAATCAGTCACCCTCGTTTATTCCAGGTCTTCAGCAATTTAGACAATGCATATTAAAATGACCTCAAATAAGTAAATAGAAGGCTGCTACTACTTCTGCTCACAAAATTTTATTTTCTGTCTTCAAGGAGACTTATGCTCATCCTTCAACAGCAAATCTTTCTATACTTTTTCCACCGGCTAAAACCAAAACCAAACAAAAACTGCCCTTCAAACACCAGAAACTTATTTCTAAAAGGGGCTTTTCCTTTTCTATCCATTCTTCACAAAACAATGCAGTATGTCACAGAGGGCCTGACCACTAAAACTACTTTAAACCTTAGCGGTCCCGACTACACAGGACCTTCAAATATTGCCAAACGGAGCGAAAATTTTGCCCGAGAAATAACGAAAACACCGCCCGTGACGCAAAAGCCACAAATAAAACTTTGGGATAAAGAACGTGCGAAAAGACAGCCCTCGCCGCCCTGGCTCCGCAGGCCGCGGCACTTCCCAACCGGTCTGAACAGGTTCGCGGGCACGGAGGGCGCCTCGGGGAACACAATACGGGCGGCGCGGCGGAGCCGCCCTCCCTCCTGCCCCTCCACCGCCCGAGCGGCCCGCAAGGCGCCGGGCTCCTGATAAGGCAGCGCGCCGCCAGTCGCCGGCCGAGATTTCCCTTCCCCCCGGGCCGGCAGCGGGGCCCCCGCAGCGCCGCTTCCCTTCCCTCCTCTCGGGTCACTTCGAGCCCCGCCGGGCACCCACCCTGCCAGCGGGCAATGG
>WUAM01000359.1:12593611-12606102 GCA_024336885.1 Actenoides hombroni | reverse complement strand
GGGGGGGGCCCCCCCCGCCGAGGGGGCGGCGGGGGGGGGGGGGGGCGGGGGGGCCGGAGGGGAAAGGTGTCTGGGCGCCGGGGGGGGGGGGGGGGGGGGGGGGGGGGGGGGGAAGGAATGCAGGCGGCACGGGCGCTCGCCACAGCGTACGCGCAGGGGGGTGAGGGGACGGGACGAAACTCCCCGCTACCCGCCCCGCAGCCGCATACGGGCGGAGGAAGCCCTCTCCTCAGGTCTCCCCACAGAGCCCAGCGTCGTCAGGGCGCAGCCCGCTACCTGGTCCCGCGGCTCAGGTGCCGGGGCCTGGTCAGCAGCTGCCTCCAGGACCTGAGGGCCCATTGATTTGCCGGAGCCGCGGTACACACGGAGACACACACACCTGCCTAGCCCTCTGCAGCGCGTCTTTAAAAGCATCGTTCACTCCTCCACCTCCACCGCCGCCTCCCCCGGGCGCGCCCGAAGCAGGAGGGGGCACCGTGGAATAGTCCGCCATACTCGCTCTGCCACCGCTTCCTGCCCCACTCGCTGCCTGCCAAGAAAGAAAGAAAATGGCGGCGGGCGGGAGCCTTTCACATTCCTGCGCGACATCGTGCTCAGGGAGGGGGGAGGGGGAGGGGGAAAGCAGGGTAATCTCGCGAGACCTGGGGCGAGATTTCATCGGGGTGCCAGCGAACTATGAAGAAACCTCGCGGCGTTTCGGCGGGTCCCGCTCATTCCCCCCCCCCCTCTCCCGAGCGACGGGGCCTCCGGGTGCCCTTGGGCGGGTGGCGAGCTCGCGATGTTTCCATGGAAGCACGAACGGTGACAGGCACCCGCTGATAGGGCTGGGGGCCTCACGTGGTGGGGGCGCGAGGGGATGGGAGGGAGGAGCGCAGCGCCAGGCCAGATCTCGCGTGATTTGGCTCGGAGCGGTGCCTTGAGGCACGGAGGCTGCCGGGAACGAGGCTGGCCTTGAGGGGTGTCTGAGGTGGTGTCAGTTGGTGAGTGAGTGAGTGAGGGCTGTAATGGAAGGAGGGGGGCCTGAAGGCAACCGGCAGCTCTGCGGCTTGGCCGCGTGCCCGCCCGCTTGCCCGCCCGCGTTAGGCTGCGCTTTGGGAGGTGTTTGGAGCTCTGGTGACTCTGTTCTTTCTCGGGCCGGCTGAGGACCGGGTGGTGGGGGTAACTGAGAGGTGCTGTCCTGAGCCATGAGCGGAGGGTAGAGCTGGGCTTTTCTCCCGCCGTAGCGCGGCGGCGTCCTGCGGAGCGGCCTCTCGTATTGTCTGTTGCTCTGTGTTGCGCGGCCGCCCGGCGCAGTCACTGTGCCCGCTGGGTGATGAAGGGCAGACTGAGAAAATAAAACCAAACTCCGTTTCCAGGGCAGAAACGTTGGCGCCTAGTGGTGCGGGCTTTATGGTAGGTGGGGAGGCGTGAGGAGGCTCCGGGGAGAGGCAGAGCCGCTCAGCCGAGCCGCTCGCCGCTTTCCGACCGCTGTGGCCCTTCGGGCGCGGCCCGTGGCTTGTTTTCAACGGCTCGTCGGCTGTTCCTGCCAAACGACACCGCTTTTTCCTTTCGCCTTTCAGGGAGCTTCATTGGCCTCCTCCTGCACCGTCCGCGATTGTTTACGTCGTAGTTGAAAATAGCCGCTGTTACTGTACATATTTGGGGGGATCTTTTTTTTTTTCTTGGCTACACAAGCTTTAATGACAAATTGGAGCTCGTAATGCTGTAATCTGGGCTCCGTTTAGGTCCTGTGACCTGATGGGGCTGAGCTGTCATGCTGGCTACGGATGACGGTGGTGCAAAGACTTCACATCTAGATAAGGTCATAGAATATCTACTTAACCATCATAGCAGCAGAGGCTGGATGACAGTGAAGGGGAGCCAAGCTGTACGACTGCTTTCTGCAAGGATGCTTTGCAATTTAAAAAAGAATTAATTATATGCATTGAACTGTAGCTTTTTCAAGGGCTCCTGGATTACATAAATATGTTTGGGGTTTTTGTTTGGTTTTTTTTTTTTTTTCAAACATGTGCTTTTAAACCGAAGTGGATCTCTTCCAACCTAAATGAGTCTGTGCTTCAGTTGTCAGTCCTTTTAATTAAGGAAATGTTGTTTTGGACTTTGCCTACTTCAGGCCTGTTTGCAGGGAGGGAGCACCTCTGTTGAGGTAGTGTAAGATGTGTCTTGCTGTCTTGTCTTTTGGCTTGCTTTGTAGTTCCATGCTGCCTCAAGAAGTTCCTGGATTCTTATTGGTCCCTTCAGTTCTGGGTGTTAATAAATGGGATCATTTTTGTAGACCTTAAGACAGAGTGCTGTTGCTGAGGTAAGATTATCCTGTATCTCCAGTCCAGATAACTCTACCAAAGGAAGTTAAAACATGCTAGATTTTTTTTCCTTCTATAAAACTTCTGAAGCAGTGTGGCTCAAAAGGATTCTAAGACTAATATATTCCACAAAATTAAAGTTCCTACATGCTTCTTGGCAGGTTACAGTGTATAATTAGAGCTTGGTGAAACTTGCTGCAGAGATGCTTCTGCTGAAAAAGCCATTAACTCAGAAGAGTTAATGTATACTTTCTGTTAATTTAGCTGTGTTAGCTGGGGGTGGAGGGGCAGGAGGGAAAGCAAAAACATGTTTGGAAAGTGAAAACTTCAGTTTTATATTTGACTCTTAACTGTTTGTAAACAATAATTTGACCTTGAACTATATTTTTTCATTTCCTTTGTTATTGTGAATTTGGTTAAGTATACCAGCCATACTATGCAAATTAATAATTAGAGCAATAGTAGTTGAGCAGGATGCATTGAAGTTAATATGGCCCTACTGGCTATGTCTTTTGTGACTCTTCATGTGGTAGAAGATATGGAACATCTGTGTACTTTGCTTTATGTTGTTACAAAATGATTCTTTGTTAAGTTCTGGGAGTCAAACCAGTAGCTGTAAGAAACTGTTGATATTTTGAAGCAGTTATAATGCCTTGGGCTAATGAAAAAACTCTTGTCTGGTACTGTAAGTGTTCTAGTTGCATTCATAAGTAACAAGTCAGTGTTAATTTTGGAATTTTTATCAGCTTTTTACTACTGTTTGAGGTGACACTTCATTTGAAAGATGAGAGATTTAGTATAGGTATGTGTAGATCTGAATCCTCAATCTTCCAAATTCTTGAAGTCGCTGTGTCTCTTAGGCCTTTCAGATAATTTAGCAAATTACGGAGGAGTAACATCTTAAATATTATATACCATATATGCCTTTATTTTCACTGTTCCTAAGTTGATCTCTTGATCTTTTATCAACAGGTAGGGTTGTTTTTAGCTGTATTTCCCATGATGGTGCTTAGAACCTGTTAGAAACCCATGTCTTTTAAGCACTCTGTCTCCATTTGCCTTTATTAAATAATACTTCTGTTGAGAAAATTACCCCTTGGGATTAATGTCTTTTCTATAATGTCTTAATGGAGTGGGTTAAGGATCTAACCCCTTAAGGGTGCTAACTGCGATATTCTTTCAGGTGCTTTGGGGACTTCTTATAGCAGCATACACCAGGTTATCCTTTCTCACTTGCAGAAATAACTCGTTGCCTATTTTCTCAAATCTGCTTTCTAAGAAATTAAATGCAGTAGGTCAGTAAGCAAATATTTGCACTGTGCTGCTAGAGCCTGAGAACTTTGAGTTGTCTATGTAATATAAACCTCGCGGTAACTCATTCTTGCTAAAGAAGTATGTATAGTAGAGAAATAAACCACTTGTCTTTCAGAATGTTAATAATTGGTAGACAACATAAGAGGTAACAGAAGATACTGAGTTTTGAAATGATTTCCAGTATTCATTTGGATAGTAGAAGAAGCTGTCTCCCTTAAATTTACTAGACAATGACATCTGTTGTGGTTTTCAGGTCATAGCTGTTTTTTTCAGTAATCATCAAACTAGAACATTCTGGTAGATGTACTTACAGAGTGAGCTAGTTTAAGTAAAAAATCTGACAAGTCAGAAAATTTCTAATGTATAGTGTGGATTGTCACGGACTTAAGTAATGGAGAGTTCTGGGGGGCAAGAAAACCATGCAAACAAACCACTTTTTTTTGGTTTGTTTTATTTCAAATATTTTGGGGTATTTTTTCCCCTTTAACAACTGATCCCAACTTTGATCTGTGGTGAGGAGACCAAAGGGTAAGGCAGCCCTGAAAGCAGTGGGTCACTAGTACAAATGTGAGGAAACCTCTTACAGGGTCTTAAAAAGTTGCCTCTGCAACTCTCTAGGCAAGTGTTTCATTTAGCTTTGATTCAGGTCCTGTCAGCAAGTGTTCCTGCACTGGCAAAGGATGTTCAGGATCTGCAACATTGTCAGTAGAGAACTTCCTTAAGTAACTACTCACTTAAGTCCCTACTGAGAGAAGATTCAGCATGTCCTCTATATCCAAACAACAGTTGACCTGTTAGGAGCTTTCATATTTACTACTGTGTGCTGGAGTGGTAATTACGAATGTCAGATCCCCAGTTTAAAAAAGACAATGTATTGGTGGGAAAAAAACATAATATTCAAGCATAATTTAAACTGTCTACAAAATCTACACAATGCTCATAATTAATTTCTCTTTTGAAAGAGATAGGGATCAACAGGAAGAGTTTTTAGGACTGAAATCGTAAGATCACTGTGCAGATCACTGTTCCAAGTGATGGCCAGCTGTATCTTCCTAGTTAGCAAATACTCCTATCGTGCTTCATTCCAGCAAATGCAGAGATATTGTTTGCTACTGAGAAACTGGAGGGAGTAGGAAAAAGTATTAGTGGGAGAGGGTGGGAGTACTGAAGAGGAAGGACAGCCTGCCTCTGCTGCAGTCACATCTGCCTTCACTCAGTGATGATAATGCAGCTTTCTTCTTGGCTTCTGTGGGAAGGGCAAGAGTGAATTTGCTCCCTAAGCCCATAGCTGGTTTCTTGTGTACCAACATTTACACAGGAAGTTTCAAAAATCCTCATATCTTTGGGGTTTTGGCCTTATGTCTAGTCATTCTGCTTTTCTTAGCAAAAATGTTTACTATAGGAAGTATTTTAAGAAAAGGTGTATAAATTATTTAGATTTTTTTAGAGCACTTATCTTGCACATTTTACTCTTGTAAATAGTATTTCATGTGTATTTGATTTAAAGCTAGATGTGAGTTGGAGCTGCTGAAGGGAAATTTTATAGTAAGACTTAAAAGGGAAAAAGTGGTCCTTGCCACAAGGTTTCTGTTGAGGCTTATCAGCAATTGGTTCTGGGCTTGAGGACAGTTGAGCAGTAAAAGATTAAATATGATCTAGCCTCTAAAATTTTGACTAATGTATAGAAGGTTATAAAATTGCATTAGGTGTGTCACATGCAGCGGAATATGATAATCAGAGAACGTGCATTTCTTCTTTAAGTACAACTGAATTATGAAACGAGAGTGTGGATCACCATATAGAAAGAATGTAGTGCAAAAAGGCAGCTGGAGAATATTAGTCAGCGTGATACTGTGATCACCAGTCTTCAGCGTCAGACTTGTTCAAGGGGCTTGGATATTTTTGTGTGGATGTCATGGGAAGGAAAGCTTTGAGAGAATTTGTTTGCTGTTAACATCTGCAAAACTCCCAGATAAGGGGAAGAAAAAGTGTGAAAGGCCTGGCTTGCTGGAGCTAGGCATAGAAATTGCATCTGAATAGGGATTAAGATAGGCAGAGATGGGGACTGAGGGACTTTTCAAAGAGAGAGCAAATAATTAATGAAATAAGAACCGTAGAGGATAGAAGCGTCTACCGTGTCCCTGCTAGCAGAGCACCGAAGAATGCGTTCAGTCCTGTGAAGTATGTGAATACATATTTTGTTGAAAATAGTAGTGTTCAGAATTCTCATCTCAAAGTGAGAAAAGCTAAAGTAAAGAGATTGGTGTACTTGCCTATTACATAGGCCTGACCCCTAATAATATTCTTTCTGATTAATGACAGCTAGCAACTGTATTTGTCAATTTGCGAGTTGGAGTACCTTATTTTTAATCAAATTGTGCATATATCATAATGTAAATTAAAAAAACCAAACCAAACTAGCATAGGAAGGTAAATCTCTCCTGAGGGTGAGGATGGAAAAGTGCAAGAGATGGCTTAGAAGCTCTAAATAATGAATTAATTCAATACATAAACATGATTATGAGAAGTTTATCTAAACTGAAAATCCCCTTAAACTTTATCTTAAGGGTTACATGCATGTTTTTTGGGGAAAAAAAATGTTAAAAGTTTGTGAATGTGTAAGGATATTTTTTCTTTAATTATTATCCAAAGGCACCTTAGAGAAAGCTGTAGTCTTAACTGCCCCTTCATCATCTGTTGTTGGTTGTTGTTGATTGAAAGTATCTTGGTGTAATCATGAAAAGCCCAGTTGTACTGAAAAAATGAGTCCTCGTTAACAATACCACACAGACTTGGTAAGGGATGAGTATTGCTCCTATCTAAGATAGGACTCAAACTCAGTGATGTGAAGATCAAGAAAACGGGAGGTTCCATAAATTTAGCTTAGACAAACAAAAAACCCTACCTGTAAACCTTTTCACTATGAACTGGTATTTTCTACAGAGATTATGAAGAGATCTTTTACTTCCATTGTATGGATTGTTGTGTGTTAGGATTATGTCTTGACAGTGAACTCGTTTTGTGTAATGTTTTCATTAAATAGTCATGGAAATGATAAACTATATTTGCAGGTGTCCTTTTCCTTTACTTTTCTTTGTATTGTTTTTTTTTCAGAAGGGGCAGGGAAAAGGTGAAAAAGAAAATGCATCACTTTGTACAGTGAAATGCCTTTCTAGGACTTGGTACATGCGAAGTTTGAACTTTTATTATAAGTTTGAGGGAAAGTTTTCAGAAAACTCTAGAATTTCTGTAGTCTGTTAGTAGAAGAGATGCTGTAATTTGCTATCACTTTGGAACACCTAGACATTTTTCTGGTTTACCACCTTTACCTTTTAGCTAGGCATGCACCATTTTATCTAGAGGAGTAAAGTCATTTAAGAGATTAACTGCAAAATAGGTCTATAATATTCCTCCATTCCATCATCTCTTCCCAAAACTCTTCTAGGTTGACTAAGGAGGAGGAAAAACAACTAAGAAACCTTATTTAGCTATGGAATGTGGCTGAAACATTTGAAAGATTACTGAGCAACTATTTTGACTTCTATTACAGCAGATTCTGATAAATATAACTAGGGCTACCTGTATTTCTGTCATCGGTATGTGAACAGAAGTGCATCCTTATCAACAAATGTCCTCCTTTCAGGTAAAATAGAGTCGTTCTGACATCTCCTCTTCAAATTCCTGTCTTTATACAACAGTTCAGCATGGATGTCTTAAGCCTTGCATGTAAAAGCTAGCTTCTTGGAATCAGAGCAGCTGGGTGGGATTTTGATGAGAGCACTCTGGATAAAGCATCTAGTGTGACCATCTCCTTTTGCTTATGTAAGAACAGTGGGATCATGTGTCCAAGCAAAAATGTGTGCAATTCCTTGTTTGGTAATGCATTAATAACCTTCATGTTGTTTGTGTGTAACTAATTAAAAACAATATAGTGTAGCTGAGCCGCTTTTCCAAGTGGATGTATTTGTTTTCAGTTCCTCTCTTCATCAAGACTGAGAAAACAGTTTATTTTCCACTGGAAAATATTGATTTCTGTCATTATTGCAGGAGGAAAAAAGTGTGGATGGGGATTGTGCAGGTATTTTCCACCTATCTTTCACCCTTCCCCCTCTTACATGTGACCCATAACTATGATCAATATAATGTGCATTCTTTTTTTTCTTCCAGCCATTTGTTGATAGCTTTTTAATTATGTCAGAAAAAATATCTAATACTTTTGCAAGGAGAAAAAAAAACGTAACTTGCAGACATCACTTCTGTCTGTTCCTTAATTATGGAACGTGACTGAAGTAGAGATAAAACTTTAGCAGAGCCAGTCAGTCTTGAGTATAAACCTGCAGAGTATCTTCACCATTAGCAAAACATTTCTGTAATCTGTTATATTCCACTAATGAATGTTCCAAACTGGCAGCGTGTTGAGGCTGGTTTGGTTTTGGTTTTTTTGTTTGTTTCTTTTGTGTGGTGTTTTGGGTTTTTGTTGTTGTTCGGTTGTTGTGGTGGTATTTTTTTGTGTGTGTGTTTTTTGTTGTTATTGTTTTGTTTTAAATAAAATGAATCCAAATTCTTAGTGATAGGCTGAGAACCATTGGAAAGAAACGCTTCAGGTTCAGATCAGGTCATATCTGAGTCATGCCAGTGCCAGCTTCCCAAAGATTTTTAGCAGGAGCTAACATGGGTGGGCTATTTTTATTCTACAGGTGCCCTAAATTCTTTACTGCTGCCTCTTTGCTGAGACAACAGGTTGTTAATGACATTGTTTGGTGGAAGAAACCCCTTAGGATTACTTTGCTGTGAATAAAGCAATTGCTACCATAGTTAAGGTAAACAACAGTAAATTGTTACAGGTGGCAGATCCCCTACAGGTAAAAGGCTAAAAGAGGAGCTGTTGTATGCTACTTCCACTGAAACAGATGTTAAGCTAGTTGTGATAACTAACTTTATATAGAGTATTGAAATAAACATTTAAAATGCCTTTAAAAAAACCACAACTTTTTCCATTCCAGTTTCTTGAAGGAAATTCAGCAAGGGTTATTGTGGAAACTGGCACTATTTTTCCATTGTCCTTTTCCTGTTAATCAGTACATACCACTACTGTTAGGTCAGAGAAGTTCTCTTACACTGGGATTCATTTGGTGGAAGAACTGGTAGGGAGCCAATCACAGTTCCCAGGGTCTGAGCTGGCTGGCCTTGTGTCCAGCTTCAGCTAGCTAGCCCAGAGCAAGTGTTCCTCTGGTTTGTGCCAGCTGGCCCTGGTCTGTGGGGTGGAGAATGCTGTACTGCAGGAGCAGCGGTAGGAGCTGGCTCTACTTTTAGAGCTACTTTTAGCACTCTTCTGTGTGCAAGAGTGGGGCTGAATCCATTGAATATTAATGTCTATGAGGCCTCACTTTTCCTGAAAACAGAAATATTAGATCTTTACAAGTGTTACTAAATACCTGTTTTTAAAAAGTCTGTTTATTGTAAACAACACCTCAGTTTCACTTGGGTGGAAGACAGTACAGATATACTTAATATATATTGCTTATTTTCCGAGGTTTTTGTATAATAAACAGATCTGCTGGTAGGAAAACGGTAGAGGTCCACACAACTTTTCAATTTTGTTGTTTTGTTGGTTTTTCAGTGTGTGAGAATTGTCTGAGAGCCTATAGGCAACTGATACGTTGTTTCTTAGGTGGCTTTGGCCTCAATGGGAGTAGACCATGAATAGCAGTTCATGGCTCCTCCCTCTTTCTCCATCATTTGTAGACCTCTGTCACTTCTTTGTTGCCTTTACAGACTCAAGAATGTGAGCCTGCTCAGTTGCTTCTCACATGGAAGCATTTGTTTAGCTTTGACCATATTTTATGGTCCTTTTCTGAACTTTTTTTTTAAATATACTTGGTTTTGGGATGTTGATGGGAACAGTGTTATGGTACTGTACAGTTCATATGATACTATATTTTTTTCTGTTTTCTTCTCGATCCGTTTCTTCGTACCTCCTAACACTGCATTTGTTTTGTTGCTTGTTATTTCTGGCTACAAAGCAATCTTGTATATTTTTTGACACTGACTAGAATTAATCAGTACTTATTTTTTCCTTTTTACAAACAATATTTATTTTATTATGTGGTATGCTGTTCATGCTGAAAAAAGTGTAACATCAAAGCCTGTGGCATATATATAAGCAATAAATTCTATGTGACAATACTGACAACATATTCAGGGTCTCAGTATGTTCATACTGGAGAATCTGAAAGACTTTTATTGCAGTAGTATGTTGTTGCTTAAAACAATTCCTGGAAAGGCTGTAAAGCTTAATACAATCAAATAAAAACCAAGCTGTTTTGAAAGGAACAAACACTACAACAAGTAATGTTGAAGGGAAACAGTGAACAATTACGAAGCCTTAAACTCTTCATCATATTTCATTTCTCATTATTTAACAAACATGCAAAGGTTGGTGGCATGTGAGTCAGAAACCTGACTGGCACAGTGTGGCAAATGTGTGTTTGTCTTCATTTTCATATGGGCTGTTTCAGACAGAATTCCATGATTTATGGATAAATTCCTGAGTGAGAGCAGTCAGAGCCTAAAGTAATTAGGACAAAAATCCAACCTTATTGTATGTAAAATTGGGAGGAGGAACTTTGACTACTATATTTGTCTGCATTCTTTGCCCCAAACTGGCTTCTTAACAGTAAATTGTGCAGAACTTATCAAAACAGAGCATTTTTTTGGAGGAAGCAGAACTTTATCTTCCTTATGCATTTGAATTTTTGGATAACAGCAGTGAGAGGATATTTCTCATTACCAACACAGTACGCTTGTCTGTATAGATGTTTACAAGAGTCCCTATAGCAACATTGTCATTAACTACTCAAAGTTTGTAATAGTGATTATTGTAAATAGATGTAGTCCACAATGTGAGGCAACTTGTTAAAAGTTTTGCATGATTGGCATTTTTCCTGGTTGACCAAACAACTTGTTTTGAAGAGAATCCCTTTACAGAAATGTATGTGGGTGGAAATTGAAATGGACATTGAATCTAAGTAAGGAATTTTAAAGCACTTGTGGAATCTGTTTTCTTTCAGAAGAGGGAAGTCTCAATCTGTAGATGAAATTACTTTGTGTGTGTGTGTTGCTTTGTGTGACCATACTTTAGATACTTCCTTTTGTTTTTCGAAGTGCAGTCTGGTACTTGGCTGAAGTAGTTAATCACACTAGTGTGATGTAAGGGGGGGAGTTAGTGCATTTTCATCAAGGCAGTACAGAACAGCTACATCCTAAGAACTTTGCCTACCTGCAAGAAAATGTTCATTCCCTCTTAGCGCTGGAAAGTTAATTTGGAAAATTCTTCCAAGTATATTTTCGTTATTCAGCTTTAGTAGAGATTGTACCTTGGCAGACAGGAATCGGTATGAGAAAGCAGTCCTTATGCTATTGACATACAATTTGGCTGTGGTGTGGTGAAGGATCAGTGTGCTTGTGTTACTAGTGTCCTAGTCATGTTTTTGAAGAGAGTTGTAATGATGTTTAATATAAAATCCACTTGAGATTTATACCAGTTTTTCTTTTTCTAGTATTTTATGTACTTCTACATATGTCATAATACATTTAGTGGGAATAATAGTTTTCTGAATAGAAGAACCCAACCCTATAGCTTAATATATGATATGGTGAGCTATAATGTGAAAAAACGATGCACATTTTCCATTGTGCATAACATTTCTAGCTTTTGGTCTATTGTTACAAAGGTAACAAAAAATAAAAGTAATAAAAAAAAAATCAGTTGTCTTGTCATATAGATTTTCCAAATAAAGTTGAACGCTGTGGGAATCAGAGGCTTAAAAATTCATTTGGAAAGTTCAGAAGTGGCACCAGTGTATGTCTGGGTGATAACAGTAGGTGTTTTGAGATTTAACATTTGAACTTGAGCTGTAGGTTCATGTTGACTCTGCAATGTATATTTAAGGAAAGCTTTCCCACAGAAGACCTTAAAAACATGTCCTTTGGCTTGTTGGTGTAAGCATATCTTCTTGTATATTCCAGTATTTTGAAGCAGATACTGTTAATATAAAACAGAAAATATTTTTATTGATGCTGGAACTGGTATGATGTAGATATAATGAATTTAATTGTCGCTTGTATCCTGCGGTTTTGTTTAATATCTCTTCTTGAACCAAAAATAATCGGACCAGATCTTTCCGGATGATACTGTCCCCTTTTAAATATAGAAAGTATAGTAAGTATGTGTCCTATGAAGTACTCTTTCACAGTGACTTGGAGATCTCTCTAATGGAAGCCAGATATTTTTGTAAAGCATGACTCTACCTGTCCCACTCCATTTCTTCCTTTTTAATCTCTGAGGAAATGAGAAGTCACCAAGTCTTTTTAATGTAAGCTTCAATTGCCAGTGAATTGCATCAAATTGTACTGTTGCATGTCCCTCAGGAAAGAAATTACGATGTGTATTGTACACAAACTAGTAAATACTTTGGGATGTGTTTCAGTCTGAATCTTCTATAAGTAGTGTCTCTAAGACACAAGGTATGCAATGTGAAAATACAAGTGTGTCCAGGTATGTTGTTTAACAAAGATAATGCCACTGTCTATTGTAACTTTGTACTTCTGTTAATTGTAAGAAGCTTTTGTGGTGTTTCATTTTCTTTTATCATTAATTGGATGTAAAATCAGCCCCAGAATCGCTGTGTACAATGAACTTTTTACAGCATGTTTCTGCAGAGAACTGAAGTAAAAATGTGGGTAGTTACTTGGATAGGAAGCGTGTGGTTAAATGAAGCTTTTCTTTTAGGGCCATTGACTGATTAGAAAGAACTGTTATACTCTGCAGGTTTCAGATTGTGTTTTCTGTCAGTTGGGGTTTTTTTAATATAT
>WUAM01000359.1:12567169-12593511 GCA_024336885.1 Actenoides hombroni | reverse complement strand
AGAGAAGGAGACTCCACAACCTCTCTGGGCAGCCTGGGCCAGGCTCTGCCACCCTCACAGTGAAAAAGTTTTTCCTTCTGTTTCTGTGGAACCTCTTCTGCTCCAGCTTACACCCGCTGCCCCTTGTCCTGTCACTGGATGGCACTGAGCAGAGCCTGGTTCCATCCTCCTGACACTTGCCCTTTACTTATTTCTAAACATGAATGAGGTCACCCCTCAGCCTCCTCCAAGCTAAAGAGACCCACTTAACATAACACTGTCCCTACTGACTGAGCAGCAGGTCTGACTTCAGGATGAAGATGAAAAATAACCTCCCTCCTGCATTCCCTGTTCACAGAGTTTGCCAAATATCAGAGGCAGATAATTCTGACTGCCTGGAAAGCTACTTTGCTAAATTCTTGCTCCAGTTCTCTTCAGTCACTGGATTCCCGTAAGACTATATCTCTGACCCAGATTCTGTGTACAGAACCTGTTTAATTTGCCAGTCATATCCTAGGCTCGATTTTTCACTCTTGCTCTGCTGCTCAAAAGTTTGAAAACAAATGACCCCACTGAGACTGACCCACTGTGGACCACCTGCATTCCTTCCCTACTATGAAAGCTGTGATCTGCATGGATGCTTTGGTGGGCACTGCTCCCATTCAGCTTGCAGAGGTTAAGACTCAAGCTTTGCTAACAAAAAGCTTTAATTTAAGGAACAGGCTTCTGTTGGGAGTTCAGGGCAGCATGTGCCTTCACCACGAAGAGCAAGAGCAATCTGATCTTCCCAGGATTTTCACTGACTCCTCACAACTGTTCACAGCAGTGAAAAGCAGCAATCCAGCCGCTGTCGGTCAAAAGCTTCTTGACAGGAGAAAACAGTTATTGAACAGGATATGATACATGCATGGGGCAGAAGAATCTGTTTTGCAGGATTGTGTAACAGCTCTCATCAAATTCTTAGTCACCTGGAACGTGGTGAAACACCTTTCGTGTCTGAATGGGGTGGTCACCCTACACTGGGTTAGAAAAGCACCTCTAACTATGTTAGGAAAAAGCCCCTCCATAGCAAATACAGCAAAAGATAATTCAATCCTGCAGATTCTCTCTGCTGTTAGGATAACATGGAGCCCAATCCTTTTTTTTTTCCTCCAGAAAACCGTAAAAAAAAAAGATTCCCTGCTTTCTACTCTGAGAAAATTCAGTAGAGATCTGCCTGAAGGTCTCTAAGGAGGAAAGACTTTCCTTCCCCTTGCTGTTTGAGGTTAGGCTTGGCACTCAGCAGGAAGCTTAGGAATCTCTAGGGGGTTCATATATACTAACCATGGGTAGGAGTCAGCTCCAGATTAAGACCTTGAGTTCGGGTGTAAATATGTTGCTATCTACATACGAGCAAGATGTTCATGCTTACATTACAGACAGGGAAGATCAAGGATTCTCTGTTGTCATTCACAGACAGTGAACTTCTTTGTGGAAGACAATTTGGTTTTGTTGGGTTATTAGATACACGTGATTCTCTTCCCAAATGAGAGCTAGAGACCAGGTGGGATGCGATGAAGCTGAAGTGGCTCTAGAGCCCTGTGCTTGTACAGCTGAATCCAGTCTCGTGTGTCCAGAAAAATGCAAAACTATCAATTGCCAGCAAGAATATATGATCCCTTGGGAAAACAATAGCTTCAAGCAGTGTCATCTCCAATTTTCACTTCAGCAGAAGGTGTCGGCTCCCCTGCTATAAGGTAATCCAGAGATACAAAAAAAACCCCAACAAAACCAACACAGAAAAGCTGTGATCTTTCCACTGCCCGTAATTCCTGAACAGGAGCATTCCCAGTCACAGTTAAATATGCTCTGAATGTCATATTATGTTAATGTATTAATGACATGGAAATGTTTTCAGAATAAACTACACTCATGTAAATTTGTTGGCTCTGAACTTATTTTACTCTGACAGAGCTGTGTGTTTGATCTGGGCACAAAGCAAATTAACATTTTCAGAACTCATTAGTATGTGTGAACACCAGGCAAAGGTGACAAAACAGTTTGGTAGACTTCCATTATTTGAGGCCGAAAAGCCAGTCACTTGGGTGTTTTGGGATGCCTGATTCACAGCACACTCCGGTCTGTGAGAGTTCAGCCCGTAACCAAAAAGGAATTTAGGTCAGATCCTTGGACATGGTGGCTAATGCAGTGAAAAAACACAGAATGAAGTTTAGACTCCAACTCTGTTAATAGATATGTGGAATTATCAACTGGAACAGGCTCAGTGGTATTAGGTTGTTTAATTGTCCCTTTGTGTAACACTCACTGTGGAATCGTTCCCTTCAGTGTAACAAGTCTCTGGTGCTTTATTTTAATTGTTCAGTAAATTTCAGGGATGCAGTAATTAACATGGTCTATTAAATATAATCAGAGACTTCTAACCAATTGGAAAAAGGAAAAAAAAAAAAAAAAAGAAACTTTAGTCAAGTGCATCATTATCCAGTACTTACTACTAATCCACTCCTTGCTAAATTTTACAGACTCTGTTCACAAATATTTGATCTCTGCAGTGAAATCCTGCTGTCTTCATCAGTCTCAGGGAATATATTGATTCATATACAATGAAAAAATGTATCACAATATTTGGCAGCAAATGTGTGCCTTCGAAGGGTTTGGGGAATTAAATGGTACAACACAATTTGATTTACTTTTGTGGTTGATGCACAAGCACTGATGCCTGTTTGAGGTTCCTTACGTGTGTGAAAGAACAGATAATAAGAGAGCTAGGGGAAATAATAAATTGCCATCAATTTCTATCACCCAATTACAAATATCTGAGATTTGTGTAAGTGTGATGGTAGACATTAAGTATTTTAAGCCATTCAGTAAGGCTGGGAAAAGAATTAAGCAAAACTAAAACAGAAACCAGAATACCTTTGAACTGATCTGGGCCAGGCAAAAAGCCCCATATATGCCACTCAGCAGAGCATACTGAAGCAGTCCATGAGCAACCAGTGACCTGAAATAGGCCATCCAGAAGAAGCAATGCAATATATCTTGATGGCATACACAGCTCTTCCTGAGATCAAACTGAGCTGAGACATCCCTCAGGCCGAGTACTCCTGGACTCTAAGAGAGATGGTAACTTTGGGATGTGCTGTTCTGAGCCCAAGCAGCCTTCAGATGCAGAGTCAAGCCAGATGTCCCCGTATCATCCTCCACCACAAGATACCAACATGTCTAAGGTCACTGCATTTTACTGTGTTGCTACTCTTACCTGTTTTATTCCATTCATCTTCCCTGTATGGTCACTTGCACAATAAGATATGCAACCCACACTTTATTGCAAATGAGTGAGTAATGCTATTAATTGTAGTAGGACTTCAGATATATTTTTAAGATTCACAACCAAAACTTATTCTCCCTTATTATCTCTAATGACTCAAAGAGGGCAAATGTCATACCCATCCATAAAAAAGGCCAAAAGAGGACCCAGGAAATTACAGGTCCATTAGTCTAACTTCAGTGCACACAAAAGTAATGGAACGAGTCATTCTAGAAATTATCACAAACTAAATGAAGCAGGTGATTGGGAAAAGCCAACAGGAATTTACTGAAGGCAAATCATGCCAGACTAACCTGATCACCTTCTACAAACTAACATTCTCTGTCAAGACTAAGAGAGCAGTGGATGATGTTTACCTGGACTTCAGCAAAGTGTTCAACACTGTTTCCCACAGCCTCTTCTTCAACAAACTGTCAAGATACAGGTTGGATGGTCTACAGATTGGCTGGCTGTTCTGCAATGTGCAGAGGAAATTGGCTGCACTCTGGGGGTGGTGATCAGTGGTGATCACTCAGGCTGGCAGCCTGTCCCAAGTGGGGTCCCCATGGGGGGTACTGGCTACTGGGCACTGGGCCCCACACTGTTCAACGTCTACATAAATTATCTGGAGGTTGGGATTAAAAGCAGCCTCACCAAGTTTTTTGATGACACTAAACTGGGTGGTGAGGAGGACACATCAGAAGGGAGAGCCATCTTACAGAGAGAGCTGGACAGGCTGGAACAGTGGGCAAGCAACAGCTGGATGAAGGTTAACAAAGACAAGTGGAAAGTACCACACAACTTGTTAATGTGGAATGAGCCCTTGGACAAAAGCACACAATACACAAAAGATTCTGATCTTGCATTCCCTTCCTCTTCAAAGTCAATGGGCATCTTGCCATTCTGTATCATCCTGTCTGATTTTATCAGTTCTAGGGATAATTTAAGGATATGCTGAACTCTCTAAATAGCACAGATTTAAGACCTTATCTTATTAGATCGATACATATCAAGGACCAGATACTGTTCCATTTAATTCAATAAACACTTTACCATTGATTTTCATGCATAAAAAACAGGGCTTCAACATGAGAATATTGTTAACTTCTCATTTAATTTGTAATGAATGATAAAAAATAGAGAAACCGAGTTGAAGGAAAAGCAACTGAAGGTACTGTATCCTGCTTCATGTAAAGTATGAATTGAACTAGGTCAAAGACAATCCAGATAATCTGAACTTTGAAAATATAATGGTATTAATCTTTGTTAGAAAGTGACCATGAGATAAAATTGTTTGTTGGAAGAATAAAAGCAGAACAGCAGAGGTCTGCATACAGGCTTCCTTTAGGGAACTACTTAACCAACAGCTCTATTTTCAGCACACGCTTAATCCTTTTGAGTTCAGTGGCTTAAATCTTTCCCTCAGTAAGGAAAAAAAACCTCTGAATTAGGGCCTAACTGTCTTAATTCCGTGAATAGTTCCAGCTTAGGCCAAAGCCCGTGACAGACAATACAACAGTTTTCCAGCAGAATCAGCACATTTTGGACAAGGCAGATAGAGCTAATCTGCATGATTATCCAGGGGTGTTCCACTCCTCTAAACACAGAAACACAGGCTGGAGGCACACACATTACAAACTAGATGTCTAAAGTACACAAGCCGTTGAAACGGATAATGCTGGTGGAATGCGTATGTCAGCTGGGAATAAAAACACTGTATGTGTAATATGCTTAATAAAATAGATCTTTTGTTGAGAGAAAGAGGAGGATGAAAGGAAAGCGAATAACCTAATGAATCTCTCATACTGCCTGCTACCTGTTTTCTCAGCTGTAAACCACAGCACATTCCAGTGGCCAAATTTAAAACATTTGAAGAACTATAGCCATTAAGAGACATATAGAGATGTCAGGAGTCTGGAATATAGTTGCTATCATTCATTTATTCTTTTCCAGCTTGGCCTGCTCTTGGGATGGCTTGCTGTTGTCTGATTTTTGTCTTGTGAAAGCTTCAGATATTTGCTTTTTCAAGAGCAAGACTTCCTTTTGAAGGAACAGTTATGTATTTTAACATGTAAAGGGATTTCTGGAGGATGCTGCATTTGAAAGCATGGAATTAGAAGGTCAGGTCACCTACATGAGTGAGCACTGCATATAGCCAAAGCCTGAAGCAGACCAACTAGTTATAAACATTATCCTGCAGAATTCCAGTGAAGTAACTGAACCTAACCTTTTAGAGCAAGCAGGGAAGAAAATGATCTGCTCATGCTGTTCACTGGTTCCAATGTTCATGAGCTGTTAGGGATCACTCAAGCAGGTACTGCTCAATTGGCAAGTGATAGGTCTGATGTGGTATCGAGGACGTATTCCTGGCCCTCTAACTCTGCAGATGGAAGGAATAAATGACAGAGCTTTCTTTGTAAACGACCTGTATGGCAACATTTAGTGTGATAACTGCAGGAGAAGCTGTGTACATCTATCCAAACAAAAATTCTATATATTGATTAGCAGGAGATATCTCATCTCTTGTCTTAGACCTTTATTTGGCTAAGTACTTAGTAGTTTAGTGTTTTGTTGAGCTATGCTATGTACTGTTAGGATTATGCTAACAAAGTGTATTATCATCTCATAGGAGAACCTGGTTGTTACTGATGGAGAATATTTTATACAAAATGAGAATCAGTCAGATACTCTTGTATATGGCACAGATTTCTACTGGACCATTCAAAAAACCCTGCAGATACTGGGCAATTTTCTATTAGTCTCTAGAAGGGTGTTTTTGTTTCATACACTATTGTAAAACCCGAATCTCTGCACAGTTCTGCAGGACATTCACTTGAGGACCAGTTTTTACCTATTCCAAAAGAACCAGAGGTAGATTCCTTGCCCTTCAAATTATGGAAGAATAAAGGGGGAGGAAGTGTTGCTATAAACAAAAAATCCACATGAATACGTTGGAAATCTGGTTTGCTTTCCACTGAAATATATGATAAACACAGGAAACCTCCAATAGCAAACCAATTTATGAAGACGATCTTTTAGTACAGAACCTCAGCTGAAAGAGCTGTCAGGACAGTTAAGCTGCTCCACAGTGACAGATGTAAAAAACCCCACCAAAACAAAACGCCAAAAAAACCCCCACCAAAACCCCAAAAGTCCTTGCAATTAAAAAAAAAAACAAAACAAAGGTTGAGGGAAAGAAGGCAAAAAAGAAGAAAAGAGAAAACTGAATATAAATCAATCTAATGTGAGCAGGAGAGGAGGCGTTCGTAGCCGAGGTAATGCCTCAGTGACAGACAGATGTGTGGTAGAGCTGCTTTATGCCTCTGAGGCCACCTTGCAAGGTAAAAAAAATGTTCCCACACTAACCATTTCATCAAGAGGAATAACAGATGGCCTTTTTCTTACCTTGTCCAGAATACTGTAATTTGCTTGGTGAAAGGACGACTGAAAACACATTACTTCTTGGTTCCTGTAGGTTGCTTTGGAGACCGTTGTTGCTGTTTTCCTAAGGGAAGAAAATGGGCCTGCTGTTGGATTGTCCATCATCTTGGGTTACAAGGTCACGAATGCAGAGAGTCAGGATTGTACATTTTGAACCTCAGCCTCAGCGTGAGTAACCACAGCAGCGTTCCTGTTTGGATGTACTGATCTTACCCGGGGCAGATTTATCAGACACCTCGCCTGCCAGATCCCTGTCATCCATCTCTGACTCCTGGTGCCTCACCCATGCGTTGATACACGATGTGCTACCCCCGGATGATGACAGATTCAAAGAGAAGTGCTAAAATAGTTTTTCTTCCTTCCTCCGAGGACAAGGAGCTACCTCTATATTTAGTATTAATCATAGGGAGCATCAGGCAGGCAGCAGCTACAGAAACTACCTTCAGCTCTTAAACTCTATATATTGTGTAACAATTCCAGTGGAGAGGAGAAATAAACCACTGAACAGATAACTGTGTCTGGCATGTCATGTGCACACTGGCACCTAGCATCATTCTCCCTACTGGTTTTTTCTGTTTCATTTGTGTATTCGGGGATGGACTCACCACCAAATGCCCAGCGTGGAATTAGAGCCTCATCTTCCACTAAAATACAGCCAGGGTCTCTTCCAACAGGCAAAAAAACCCCAACAGTGTATGCTTGGTGACACTACAGAATAAGGGAGTTCTACACAGAGAAAGGTGGTGAGGAATGCTGCTTTCTTTGGAGGTTTTGGGCAGTTTTGGGTTGATTTTTTTTTGTTTGGGTTTTTTGGGGGGGTTTTGTGTTGGTTTTTTTAATATATATATATATATATATATATTTGTTGCCTCTGTGGTAAACTGAAGTTTATTTCTGAGACCACCTGCTGAATGTTTCTCTAGTGAAACTCTGTTTAATGAATTCATGAATGGGGTTTGCATTTACAAAGTCTTATTCACAGTCCAAAGGTATCAATATAGATCAGTTAAATGATTGCATACAGTTAAAGATGGTGGGGAGAAAAGTCATTGTCAATTTTTTTTTTCTCTGGGAAAATAATGGATGAACTTACAGAATATTTTACTATTGTATATGGATGTGCTTTCTTAAAACCATTGTAGACAAATATCAATTTATTCCATTCATTAATGTGGGTTTGCAAATATTATGATACCTAATGGTGAAAGAGCTTTTTCTGGGGATGGATTTGGCTCCTCTGCCTTGACATTTATGTGCACGTGTTTATTTATAGTTGTGATCTGTCTGGAATTTGCCTTTGTGGTTTTGTTTGCACTTTAACTTGTTCTGTGATCTAGTCCTGTCTTTCAGTTGTGTTTCTGGGGTTTAATAGTTGAGGAATGCAGCAGAAATGCCTTAATTTGAAGGAAATAATGAGCATTTTTATTCAACTTCAGATACATCAGGGAATAATGACACTGTTCTGCTGACTGGTGCTAGTTTATGATTAATATAGAATTTGAGTTCAGTTTAACTGTTATTGTGAACGTTTCCTCAATCTATTTCAATTCTTCTTAGGAAGGCTGCCTTAAAGAAAGCAGCTCATTCAAAGTTAATATTATCAATGCAGATATTCTAAGACTTGGAAGTGGTGTGACCTTGCACCCACTGTTCTGCCAAACTTACGATGTGTAGCACTTGTCTGTATAGATGCAAGTTAAACTACGGTTGCTCAGAGAGAGTAACAGGAAAGATATTTTAAAGCAACAGTTTACTGAAATACTAACTGGAGTATGGAAGGCTGAGTATGAGTAGTCAAACTCAGTCTCAGAAGTGAGTTGGGTGTACTCAAACATACTGGGAACAGAATTTTTTTTCACAGCGTAGAAGAATTTTTTAAATACTTCCGCTTCTTGGTGTATATGGTAACAGGGAAGATAGGACTGTAGCAGTAAGACTCAATATGTAGTTGTCTTTTTCTAAAATCAGTTTTATTTTCTGTTTACATGTGTTTTATTTGAATGGACTGCAATGCCAGAAGTCCTTGTTGTGGAGAGTAAATGAAGGATTTTCCTTTCTTTTCTTTTGTTAATAACTCTTAAAAGGAATGTGGGTTAAAATAACGAAGAATTGCAGAGATCAGATAGCCTTGTTAATTGCAGGTCCTCAAGTATTTTTTTATATATATTTAAAAGGAGATGTAAGTGTTTAATGTAATATTCTCCAAGGGGAAAATTTCTTATACTTTGTGTTTTAAACTATCGTATATGTCTTCTGCCACTTCAATTGCCAGGAGGTTTTGGAAAACATAATGAAAAATACAGTCCTGGAACTGTTGCTTTTCTGACAGTTCTATTATATGACAACAAATGTCATGGGGCCCCTCTCAGTCACTCACTAATGGGAATACTTCAAGTGGTATAAGTTATGACCACACCAGAGGTTGTTCAAACCATACCACAGGAGCACAGCTGAGCGTCACGACTCCTACTGCTGGCTTTGCAAGGGAATTTAAGACTGCTCTTCATATTATTCTATCAATACTGATGAACTTTGTTTGCTGTTGTAGTTCAGAGTATTGTAACTGCTGGGTTTGGATGGTGATTTGTCATATTCGCAACTATTTCTTGAGCATGAAAGTTTAAAACTAGCCACGAAAACATGTGTAAGTAAACTAGCTTCTTGGGGAGTGGTATTATATCTTACATGAAATCAATTTAATTCAAGTTATTGTAGGTGTTGCTTTCAGAACTTCATAGTGGATAAAATGCGGAGTTTAGGATACTGGTCTAAAAGAATTTATCTGAAATACTAATTGTAAATTAACCCAAGTAGCACTTTTTAAATGAAGGTAAAAAGGGTGATTAGTAAAAGACAAGTTTCATTACATGTGGAGGTCAGAAACAACTTTCTCCTTCAGCTCTTTATTCTGTTTTCACCTTTCCTACCTCTATTCCAAGAGGACTGTGAAAAGAAAATAAATAATTAAGGAAATCCTGGATACATTGAGGGAATCCAGTCAACTGTATTGCAGAAACTGGAAAAAAAAATAGATTTGGTGTGACCAGTAAAGGGAAGATACCTGTTAAAAAAACCAAACCAACCAAAAAGCCCCAAACCAGAATAAAATAAACAAAACCCAGACAAACAACAAAAACCAACCGAACAAAAAAAAACATAAAACAAACAAAAAACCACACACAAAACCAAAACAAAAGACCTCTTTTTCTAGTACTGTCTGGTTAAAGAGTAAATCTGTGGCTTTTCTCATCAGCCCCCTTGTAAATTAGAGAAGGTTCTGGAATGCAGCTTGAATTATAATGCTCCCTGAATCAGAAGGCTGGTGTTGTCCACTTGAGCTTGATGGTCTCTTGTCTGTTATATGCCGTCTTTCTTAAACCTTTAAATCATTAGAAGGAGGGTAATTGAGTGTAATTGTCTTCGCACAAGTAACTTCATAATTGAGGCTAGAAGTGTCTTCATAAATACAGCCTCTCAATATGAGCAAACCTGGTGTATTTTAATACTTTGCTCCAGGGTGGAGTTATTTTTCAGTCTGGGAGGAGTTATTTTTCAGGCTGTGCTAATCCGTCTTGAAGTTTATCACTGACAAGTGGGGATAATTTCTTGACCTATAGCTTTTAACTAACACCCAAAAGAAATCTTGCAGCCTGAAACTTCATACCATTCTCTCTGCAGAGCATGAGAAATACTTCAGTAGTAAAATTGTCACTATGTAACGTAAACAAATGCGTAGGAACCAGGTATTTTTTTTCTGCCGCTAACATCTCATCAGATGAAAGCTATTTGCTTGCTATATTGCCATACTTGTACAATAGTCTTGATACAGCCCCTTGCGCAGAAAGGGGCCGGGGGGTGGGAGGGTAACAGTTCTGGTCCGCTTTGCGTGGCTTGAGTTGTGGTAAACTGAGTGGTATTTCTTGCTCAGATTCAATTTTTTGCTGCTTAACAGTACATGACTGTAGTCAGCTGTGCTTGAGGGTGGCTTCATTTTATTTGTAAAGAAATGAAGTTATGCTTTCTGAAGCTTTGTAGTTAACTTGAGTGTAAAATACTTTGTAGTCTTTGCCAAAAAGGCTATAAATCCACGCTGATATATTTGGAAAAGAGTTACATGTACGGCTGTCACTATAGAAACCGTGAAGTAAAATGCTGTAATGACTTCATAGGGGCTACTGCATTTCTGCTGGGGCAGTTGCACCTTCAGAGCTGCCTGCATTCAGCCCCGCTGGTGAAAGGCACCGTGTCACACTACTAAACCTTTAGACTCGCTAGTTGCTTGAGAAGGGAGGAAGCAGAAGTGAAGGATTTTCTCTGTGCGCGCGTGCGTGTGCACGGGCTGTGCCTGTTCCGCCGGGGCAGGCGGGGAAGTGACGTCCTGTCTTATTTGTCGTTCTAGAAAGAGCGGAGACACGTACTGAGGATGGGAGGGCCCTAGAGAGGGCTGTGTCCTGTCTGGTGTGTATAATTATTTATAAATGAGCAACGGGGGAAGGAATGAAGTACGGAGAAGCTGTCTAGCATTTCTTTAACGTATCGGAGAGTTTGTTGATTTGTAATAGTTCTGTTTGTTTCAATTCTAAATTTGATTTTTAACTTTCCTTCTCTAGCGTTTCTGCGTTGCTAAGACACTGGACACTGCTTTCTTTATAGCACGGAAAATCTGAATCGCTCTAACGCTCAGGATGGGGAAAGATTATTATTCTATCTTGGGAATTGAAAAAGGGGCTTCTGAAGAGGATATCAAAAAGGCTTACAGAAAACAAGCGCTTAAATGGCATCCGGATAAGAACAAATCTCCTCACGCAGAGGAAAAATTCAAAGAGGTTGCAGAAGCTTACGAAGTGCTGAGTGATCCAAAAAAGAGAGACATTTATGATCAGTTTGGGGAGGAAGGTATGTCTGTCTCTGTTATACTTTGATCAGTCACTATGCTGAATGAAGCAAAACAAACATAGGCGATGCATGAAACCATGGTATGTGTTGATTTTTAGGTAATGTATTTGTACTGCTTGGAAGTTTGACTTGTATGCTCTTTTTAATGTAAAAAGTACTGCAGAGGTTTAATGCTGCTGTAGTTTTAATTTCTTATTTTTCTTTGGTTTTATGTTGTTGTTTTGTCTTTGGTTTCTTGTTTTATTTTTTTTTAAACCCCAAATACTTGACAGGCAAGAAGTTACTGAACTGGAAAAGTTTGTATGACCCATAAATAGCTTTCTGGGATCTTTTACTGCTGTCTTCCCTTGCCATAGCACTTTTTGAGGTGCGGTTGAGAAGAGATGTATTCTCTTCTGAAATTTTTGCTAAAGGGCAGTCTGCTTTATCGAGACAGAGTAGTCCTTCTGAGCAGAAGCCCAGGTGTCCGGTCCATGGTTGTCCTTGGCTTCTTGCCTGGAGAGGAAAGAATTTGGCTGATGTCATGAAATACCAGAACAATTTTTTAGCTTTAATTGTAAACAGTGATAACATGCCAAGAGAATGAGGCCACAGAAATGTCATATTTATCCTAAAATGGTTATCTGGAGAGGATTACTTTTTTTTTTTCACCAGTGTGACTTGCAGTCTTATGATTGAGCAATAGAGGAAGTCATTAACATCCCTGCCCTTAAATGTAAGGTATCAGAAATTCCACATGAAATAATTACTTCCATTGTGACAAATAGGTTGGCTTACTCACTGCCATTCACTCAAGGCCATGTTTTTTTACTAATATAGAGGAGGACACTTGTATAGCACTACTTTGGGAAAAATTTTGTGTTCCTATGAATGCATAGTAGAATTTGGTCCTCTGTCATTCATAGGACTTAACAATTGTATTAAAATTCATAAATTCATGTAGAATACCTTAGGCTTCTACAGAGGATGCAGTTTTTCTTGGTCTTTCGTTCCGTTGCATGTGTTCAAACCTTCAGTGCTGTTACTGAAATGTTCTGGGAAGAAAATGTTTATGTAAATACCAGAGGCCTTTGTTCACTCTTGGATCTTTTGCCTCCTTGCACTTATTCCATCCCACCCCCTGCCTCCTTTCTGTATATCATTATAAACCTATTTACTCTGAATTCATTTACATTTTAGATCCCTGTGCAGCAGCTCATCCAAACTACTTTCCCAAAGTAACATTTTAGTCACTTTTACCAAAGAGTTTGAAGTACAATATATAAAGCAGCGCAGCCTTTGGCATCCTGGTATTGAATACTTGAAGACAGAGATTCAAATTATAGATTTCCATTTACTTGGGGCATAATATTAAACCGAAACATGATTTGTTTAGAGTGGTGAATCTGGAAATGCCTCCTAATGCAGCAGTTGCTCTCTAAGCTCTTCCCTTGAATCTGCGAGTATAACTGGCAGCTGTGAGGGAAGGCAGAGGGTGGGGGTGTAGGAGGAAGGAGGAAACCTTAGTGAAACAAGCAGAAACTTCATGTACCTTCAGTAACTTTTAGCTAGCTATTCCAGGAAGTGTCCTCCTGCTATTGCAGATTGAATCTGCTGATCTGCTTATCTGACATGAACAGTACTGTGACAGAAGGTTGAATTACATGTTGCTAACTACTTTTAATATGGTCTGGTATTAAGATGGGGAAAGCATTTTCAT
This sequence comes from Actenoides hombroni, assembly GCA_024336885.1. Classification (NCBI taxonomy): domain Eukaryota; kingdom Metazoa; phylum Chordata; class Aves; order Coraciiformes; family Alcedinidae; genus Actenoides; species Actenoides hombroni. The sequence continues at coordinate 12,580,192 of WUAM01000359.1, read as the reverse complement.
TCTGTCTTTGTTACTGTTGATAACCAGTATTAAGCTTATGTATAGAAGGTCTGAAACACTGAGCCAAAAAAAAAGCCCTCTTTCAAATTTAGGGAATACATAGTTTATTAATGAAGCCTGCATATCTTTATGGCTCTGGAAGTAGAATAGCTGCTGTAGTACTGAGTTGCTATGTGATTAAAAAAATATAATAAAAAATAACCAAACATTGTAAATTTACAAATAAGTCTTTTAAGAAGACTTCCAGTTTTTCACATTAAAGGTTTGAGAAGGTATTTTGAAATGGTCACTGCAGGAGAGCAGTAACTGTCACAAGGAAACACTTGGAGATCACTTATTGGGAAAGAGGCATTTAAGAAAATTGATTTTAGCTGGGTTTGGAGTGAGAGAGCAGGAAATACAAGGGACTGTCCAGTGAGAATTGGAAGGGAAATCTTCTCTTTTATTTGAGAACATTCTGATTTTTTTATTTGCACAGAGGCAGTGACAGTATCTACAAGATTTTTGTGCTCAAACAGGTCTTAAGAACTTCCAAGCTATTTTTATTTTTGGCTGCATTGTAAAGAGTTCCCAGGTTTCTTACCAATTTTATATGATAGGAACACAAGCTGTGATATTTTTGGGATTCTAAATTGAGCATTAAGGAAGCATATGGCTGCTTGACTATTGTCACGTTACCTTTTACTCAAACTGAATTGCAGGAGAACAGAGGTAAAGCTCATTAACACTGAGTTAAAGCTGACCCGTGAAGACTGGAAAATACTGCATATGATACTGTGTTTTCCCCAGAAGTGATCTTGAAGAGGGATGCAACTCCCAACAGACTTTGCAGAACAGGAAAATGTTTAGTCAGGCAGGTGTGTCTTCTGGTTTTAAGATGCTAGTTCTTTGTATAACTGGCGTCAAGCATAGGAAATTATATTGTCAGTGTTCAAATACTTGTTTTCTGAATTAGAAGTGATTTTGGAGCCTTAGAAACTTGGTTGCTGTTCAAGCTGTTGAATTACTAGTTGGTACTGCTTAGTCTGGAGGTGAGTTTTCATTGAAAAGCAGACATTTCATTCTAGTACAAAGACCTTTTTGACTCAGCACATCTGATATCATTACATTCCAGAATAGGAAAGCTTGTACTAATATTTGATATTTTTTGTTTGTTTGTTTTTTAACTTTGCTTATTTGCCTTCTGTAGGTCTGAAAGGAGGAGCTGGAGGACCTGATGGACAGGGTGGTACCTTCCGATATTCCTTCCATGGTGACCCACATGCTACATTTGCAGCTTTCTTTGGTGGCACAAATCCTTTTGAGATCTTCTTTGGAAGGAGGATGCCTGGTGGTAGAGACACTGAAGACATGGAGGTGGATGGTGACCCATTTGGATCCTTCACTAGTTTTAGTATGAATGGTTTTCCGAGGGAAAGGAATACGGTTGGCAGCCAATTACGTCGTAAACAAGACCCTCCTGTAATCCATGAACTTAAAGTGTCATTGGAAGAGATCTATCACGGCTGCACAAAAAGGATGAGGATTTCACGTAAAAGGCTTAACCCAGATGGTAGAAGTGTCCGAACAGAGGACAAAATTCTTACTATTGAGATAAAAAGGGGATGGAAAGAAGGAACCAAAATCACTTTTCCAAAAGAAGGCGATGAAACACCCAACACAATTCCAGCTGATATTGTTTTTATCATTAAAGATAAACCTCACTCTCACTTTAAGAGAGATGGATCAAATATTATCTATCCTGTTAAGATCAGCCTGAGGGAGGTAAGTTTCTCTTTTGGTAAGACTAAATGTTTAAACCTGTTGCAATATGATACGGTGGCTACACTGCACAAGCTGTATGGCAGCAGTAAAGTTTTGGGTCTTTACAAGTGAAACTGTTTAAAACAAGTGAACATGTGGCTGCAGACACAGTTATTTTTAGTGAAATCAGTAGCTGTTTTGATAAAAATGGACTTAGTTCCAGCTGTTTCCTATAGAGGTGGAAGGATAAGACTAAAGCTAGATATATCTGAATTCTTCATACTTTATCTTTCTAGCTAAATATATATTAGGCTGAAGTAATGAACACAAATACAATTAACAAATATATCCAATACAATATGCTCTTTACTGTTGTGAGGTGATTGCTACTTCTGTATGACAGAGTAGAAATGTCTTAAATATTTTCACTGCCAACATATTCTAAGTCTTCCTTTTTGTCACAGGTTACTTCCTTGTGATTTCAAAGTATGTAGAGCTTGATTTCTTGAGGATAAATCATTGTGAACAGGTGTTAATAGGAGCTATATATAACAACAGTGGTATAGCTTTTGAAAGTTCTGTGCCAAGACAGAACACCTTGGCTTTCAAAGGGAAAAATCAGGAAGACAACTGAGCAGAGTTATTAAGGGTCTGTCTGAAGCCTCAATGTGGTCATAATTTAAAAGATAATGTAGTTGAGTGTGATGTTTTGGTTTGGTTTTTTTCTTCTTAATTAGCATTAGGTGGAGAAATAAACTCTTGCTTGCATTATAAGCTCTTTGTGTACATTATAAGCTCCCTTCTTAAATTATTCTTAACTAAAAATACATCTAAAGTGAGATGAAGCCCCTAAAATAGGATGAGGGAGGGAGAAAAGACAATTTATTTAATGTCAATGTGGATAATATAGTTTCTTCATAGATAATGTCCTATTTAGACTCATTGTTATGTAAATTGGACATTATCAGTATAGACTAAGAGTGCTGAATCAGGTGAAGTTAGAGGAATCAAAATGATGTTGTCAGAGACCCTAGTAATGAAGACTAACTACTGGATAAAGCAGAAGGTCTGTGAGGTTTAAATTTTGGTGCACCAAAACAGTTGTTTGCTTTCAGTATCACAAATGCTTACCTAAGATGGCTGTGAAATTTCATATGCCTCTGCTGATAGACACTTAAATGCTTAGAATGATAGGGTTTTTTTCTAAATAATCCAAATTCAGTTGTAGGTGCAAATAAAGGTCTGACCAGTTTCTTTTTCTTGTGATACAATCTTTAGGCTTTGTGTGGCAGCTCTATCAACGTGCCAACGATAGAAGGAAGAACCATACCCATGACAGTAAATGAAGTTGTAAAGCCTGGGATGAGAAGAAGAATTATAGGATATGGTTTGCCATTTCCCAAAAATCCTGACCAACGTGGAGACTTAATTATAGAGTTTGAAGTAATTTTCCCAGATAACATTTCTCCAGCATCAAAAGAAGTACTTAGACGAAATCTGCCAGTTTCATAAAATGAAGACTGTGTATGTCAACAATTTAAATAGGACACTGGAAATGCAGAAGACTGGCAAGTCTGTGCTTTAAAAGTGCAATCTGTAACAACTAGTGGAATATTTGTTTTGAGTTTTTTTGTTTTGTGGGATGGGTGGGGGGGTAAACACTATAATGCTGCATGAGAAGAGAAGGGTTAAGTAAAAGTCATGCGGGTGACTTCTGCAGTAAAATTTACAGGGAAAACCACTCATTTTATTTTACATCTTCCTAATCTGAAAAGCTTATTCATTATTTTGCCTAATGTAAAATATAGTCATTTTTTATAGAGCCAGCACATATTTCTGATAATAGTACTTGAGCTTCCAAGTACTTTCTTTCTTTTATTCCTACTCTATCTATACATTACCTATTTATACAGAAATTGGAGGTGGTAGTAGAAATACACAAGTGTATGAATATTTTGAAGATACCATTTCGGTATGTTGCCTTCCACTGCACAAAGCATAGACTGGGTAAATCCTCTTGGACTCCTGAACTGCTCCCCAGTGGAATGAAAGCATTTCCTTTATTGCCTCAGAATGTGTGAGGTTCGCATTGCGAGCCTAGCAAAGGGCATGTGGCTTGAGGAGCAAGAGTAGCTCTTTGCTCTGGGATGGTTCCTCAGCTTTCAGGCAGAAGAGCTAGAAGGGATTCTGCAAGTACATAAACAGCAAACGGTGGGCCTGCTGCTGAATGGGGCAGGGAAGTTGGTGACAAGTGACATGGAAAAGACTGAGGTACTCAGTGCCTTCTTTGCATCAGTCTCTACCAGTAAACCAAGCTTTCGGGAATTCCAAGCCCCTGAGACCGGAGGGGAAGTCTGGAACCTCAGAGGTGGAGGACCACATCAAGTTGCACTTTAAACTGGAAGTCCGTGAGCCTGACAGGTTGCATCCCAAAGTGTCGAGGGAGCTGGCTATTGCCATTGCCAGGCCACTCTTAATTATCTTTGAATGATCACAGAGACTGGGAGATATTCCAGTAGACTGGAAAAGACAAAATACCACTCCTATCTACAAGAAAAACAAGGAGGAAGATTTGGGGAGCTACAGGCCAGTCAGCTTCACCTCAGTCCTTGAGAAGGTCATGGAGAAAATCCTCCTGGAAAGTATTTCCAAACACATAAGTGACAGGAAGGTGGCAGGGAGTAATCAGCATATATTTACAAAGGGGAAATCGTGCTTGGCCAACCCCATTGCATTCTACAGGGAGGTGACTGCCTTTTGGATGATGGAAGAACAGTCCCTGTTATTTACCTTGACTTTAGTAGACAGACTGATAAAGTACAGGTTAGATAAGTGGATGTGAGGTGGATTAAAAACTACCCAAATGAGTGGGTGCAGGGGTTTATAATCGGTGGCACAGAGTCCAGTTGGATGCAAGTCAGTGGTGTAGCCTATGGCTCAATACAGGGGACGACATGATTCAATGATTCATTAATCCACATTAATGACCTGAATTATGGGATGGAACATATCGTCAGCAAGTTTGCAAATGATGTACCACTTTTCAAAAGGACCTCAGTCAGCTGGGGAACTGGACAGAGGATTCTCACAAAGCTCAGCAGGGGGGAATGCAAAGTCTTGCTTCCTGAGGAATAACCCGAGGTACAAGGACCTTGGGTTGGAAAGCAGCTTTGCTGAGACCTTGGGGTCCTGGTTGACAACAAACTGACCACAAGCCCGCAATGCACCCGTCTGGCAACAAAGGCCAAAGCTTTGCTACTAGGGAGAGGGGGATGATCCTTCCTCTCTAATCTCAGCACTGATGAGATGCATCTGGAGTACTGTGTCTGCTTCTGGGCTCTCCAGTACAACAAAGACACAAACTACTGGAGCAAGTCTAGCACAGGGCCATGTATGAGAGGCTGAGAGAACTGGGAAGAAATGGCTTAGGGGGAGTCATATCACTGCCCGTAACACCTGATGAGAGGGAATGCAGATGGGGGAGCCAGGCTCTTCTTGGTAGCTCTCGGTGCCAAGACTAAGAGGCAGTGGACATTAGTGAAAATACAGGGGATTCCATCTGAACACAAGGAAACACTTCTACTGTGAGAGTGGTCAAACACTGGAACAGGTTGCCCAGGGATGTTGAAGAGTTACAATCGCTGGAGATAATTTAAAACCTGACTGATGTGGTCCTGGGCAGCCTGCTCTAGCTGACCATGCTTAAGTAGGGGTGTTGGACTACATGATCTCAAGAGGTTCTTTCCAATCTAAATGATTCTGTGAACTTGGCACTTTTCCCTAGACAATGCTATGGACAGTGTTCTGCAAATGAGGCTTAGCCCTGAGGTGGCAGCTTAAATCCCTAGGGAGCAGGTCTATGCTTGAGTGGAAAGCTGCACAAAGAACACAAAAAGCATTTGGCTAGTATAGGTATTTAAAGATCATGCTGATGTCAAGTTTTCATTCTTTTCAAAGGCTGAACTTTATTCCCATGAAGAAGGAAAAGCCCAGGCCCCAGCTAAAAGAAAATTGGCCTAAGTGGGATAGGGGTTGCCTGTAAACTTTCATATGCTTGAATTGTATCTTTTTTTGAACACAAATGTGAGTGAGTTGTCTTGAGAGTTAAAAGGTGTATAGGGAAATGGAGAGCCCTCTGTAATGGTCTAGTTTTATAATACAGTATTAGGGCTGGTTCCCTTGATTGCAACATGATTTTGGTGAAATAAATGCCTTGTGGGTGTGCTTTATTGAGTTTAAAACCATAATACAGTGCTTTAAGAACACTTTCAAAGTTGGTTTTTTGTTGGGTTGTTTTGTTTTTGTTTTTCTTCATAAGAAAATATGTAAGATTTGCTGACAGCCCCTTGCCTGTGGAAATTTAGTAGTTACCTGCTCTGTTAGGTAGCTTAAGAAATAGCAGTGTTATCTTCATATATATGATTTTTCTGTGGGAAAGCAAATCATGTGGAAGGTGGGATTTAAGTTACAGTAACTTTAAATGAGCACAAGAAGAATTCTATTTCTGATACTCAAAGGAATATAACTTCTGGGAGATACTGTTCGAGTCATTTTTTTCAACAGCAGATATTTTCATAGTGTCAGTTAGTGTAGTCCTAAAGCTACAAGAAACTAGACAATTGCTGGAGCAGTATCACAAAGGGAAGAAATTTGCTGCTTTGTGCTTATGCATATTGTTAACACTATATATTGTTTGTTCAAAAAATTCCCATTTCAGTATGTTCTGTATTGCATTTCTTAAGTGGTTTTTAAGTAAAAAGTGTAAAGTTGTTTTTTAACGTTCTTTTGTTATGATGGCAGATGCTATAAGCTACACAACTTTAAAAGCATATCTTGCTAAAATAACTGTTTGTCAAATTTAAAAGCTAATGGAATTGAGCATTTTGTAATCCAGGGTCTTGTAACCATAGTCCAACTTGTTAAAAAAAAGTTACAGCAACTAGGACTATTTTTGTAAGCATCTTCAGGTAAGAAGGGTAGTGTTAAATTGAGGAATTGCAGTATCCTGTGTATTTAGATATATATATATATATATATATGTGTATAGCAAACTAAACTTTTCCAACTGTTTTCATGCTCAAAATACAGAACTATAGGACTGCTATGAAATGCTTGTATTTCTTTTCTTATGGAGAGGTAACAAAGTATATGTTTCAGAAAATAGCATGTGGAATTACTTCAAAATATGAGAGGGATTGTTAATATCTAATAGAGTATTCACAAAAAAATAATATTTTTCTAATGAAAAAGATTGTGCTTAAGCTATGTTTTAAAACCCACTTGATTATTTAATAAAGACTACTTGGGCGAAGGAGGCAAATAGTCATCTACTGTATCTCTACTCAAACATGGAAGTAAAATGGACATTCATGAAGTTGGGATGAGAAGGGTATTTGAATCTCCTGAATATTGCTTAGGTGCCATAGAAGGTGAGAGTCAATTGGTTGCTTTGGAGGAGTTAATTCAACGAGTCTATGAAAACATCTGCTTCTGAAGAGCCTTTTTCAATCTTCCTGACATCATCAAGCTTTAGGATAAGCTCAAGCTGTTGGCAAAGTAGGGTAAACTACATTCCAACAGATTTTTCTTTCTGCCATGCAGTGGTATTCTGTCATTGCTCCAGAGCAGGCTTTCTGATGTCATGAAGATATTCATGTTCCACTCTTCCACTGAACCTGTTTTGTATTATCTATGATGAAAACTTGTTGAACCTGATTTTTGGTGTGTTGAACATGGGTTGTTCTTTTGGGTTGGTTTTAAGTCCTAACCTGTTCACTTTTGTTACAGTGGTAAGATTCTGTAATTCTGTAACTGAGGTTGGGTTTCCACTGTTCTTAGAATCTTAATCTTGCAACTTTGTTTGCCTTTCATAGGGCGGAAGTTTCTTTTTTCTTCTTTATTTCTGTGTCCTTGTCTAGTGTTCACTCCTATTGTCAATATGACCTTCAGTCTAAACTTCACAAGCAGTGCTGAAGATGAGCAGTATGTATTATGGCGATCAGTCAAATGAGAGATCTGATCAGTGTTCTCGTTCTCAGATGTGACACTTGTAGTGTCTTTAGTAAATGCTTAAAACAGTATCCATGTCTGATTCTCAAACATCCAAGCACGGGGAGAACTGATGTATAGTGCAGTAAATGAATGAAGCTCTTGGTCCAGCTGTACCTTCAATGCTAAAGAGCTAAAGCATGGCTGAAGAAAAGGTCTATAGCTGACTCTGGTTGAGCTGTGCACAATTGTCAGTGTGCCATGAAATTCTTGAGCTTGCATAGTTTTGCTTAGAGACAGGAGGAGATGTCTTGACTGGATAATCTGCTATTAGTTACGGAATTTTATTTTTGTTTGTTTGTTTTTTGAGACACACTGGGCACAACTGGCAAGCACTTAGGTTTTTTTTGAGATGCTAGAACCCAGTGGGGCAGCAAAACACCACGCAGCCATTTATTTTCTCACTCCCCCCCAGTGAGATGGGAGAGAATCCAAAAAAAAGTAAAACTTGCAGGTTGAGTTGCTGCTCCTCAATGATTTGGTCTCACTAATGTGATGATGCAGTCTTAAAATGTGGTTCTAGGTACTGTGGTATCAGATGGCAGAAAGACTGGAATGTGCAATGGAAGTAAAGACACCAAACTCAAATGATTATGGAGAAGTGCAGAAGTATGTGAAGATCTGGTCAGCCTTGCATTTGAAAAGCATTCCCTGACAGATACAGAGTCATTTCCCCTGATTTTAAAAAGTATCAGTCCCATAGGGATCTGCTTACAGAGCTTCAGGTTGTAGTGGTTATGGCAGCTCTTGTGCTGACAGGCTCTCCCGGCCCTCTTATAATTGATGAAGCTTCGCAGAAGGTCTGGAGCTGGCAAGACATATGACAAGCTAAATGCACTCCATTGCTTTCTAGAACATGCATCTTATGTGCTAGTCTTACTCACTGGTAGTATACTTTGGGGGTAGAATAGGTTTTGCCCCACCAGTGAAATGTGCTGTGGTTCAGGGTGAAATTCTGTGCACTTGAATTCATATGCTAGACTAAAATATACAGGACATGGACATGCTACTGTATTCTAGTCAGAAAATGCTGGTCCTCATTTGCAGCTGACATTACTAGTTTTTACTATATTGTTTTCTGAACAAGTCCTGTAGAGCCAGGGTATTTATATGTTCACTTCTTGTTTAACATGCAGACTGGGCAAATGGCAGTACCAACCTCATGAATACAGAATCTCAGCTCTTCAGTTGTCAAACTGCTCCAGAATGGACAGGTGGCATGATTTGTTTCCTTCGGGCTCCTCCAATTAAGTGTTATTATTTAAAGAGTGAAAGTAAAGTTCTGCTGTTGCTCCCCTTCCGTCTCGAAGGTATAATTGTTGTGTGCTTGTTTTGTTCCCCTGGAGTTGCTGCATTACCCCAGGGAGGATCTATACAACAGTCCCATTAGTCATGCCTGATCGCTTTATCAAGGACAAAATATCATCACACTCCTGCTGCCTTACGAAATAAAACCACTACATCTCTACCTAGCGAGCTCCTGAACTACTATACATCGCTTCCCTGAATAAGGACCTCATGGCACGCTCCAAAAAAGTGTCTCAACTGCTTGTATTTATATCCAAAGAAAGGTTGATAAACTGGGTTCAGTGAGAAGCAGCCCTTGCCAGAGAAGCTGTGGCCAAGTGTAACAAGGACCTAGAACCACTTCTGAGAGCAATCAGGAAAACCGCATATTTTTATTTTCCACGTAAACCAACAAACCGATTTAAAAAGTAATGGGAAGGCAGCTAAAAATCCCTGGGATCCCTTTCTGCTTTTTATCAAGTCACAATTCCAAAAGCGAAGTCTGTGTGCAAGGTGAGTTTATTGCTGCTGCAAGGGCTTTCAGAGAACGGTTTTACTAGTTGATCTTTTTCATGTGGCAAAGCCAAAATACGAACATTTAAATGGAGTATGGACAAACTCTAAGTAGATCAGTTAAGTTTTGGTCCTAAAATAAAAGAAGTTCTTTGTTTGTTCTCTGGTCACACCAGTAATTCTTTTAAGTGGTTGCTTCATTTGGAATATGGATGACCAGAAAGATATAATATGCTGCAGGTAAGAACTACCTAGATCACAGATAAGATAGATTTTTTTTTTTTACATATGTAGTGCAATAATTTTATATGCTGATTGCAGCATAGCACTGTGGCATTTCGTATCCAGTAACATGAAGAGTCATGTTCTATGCCACCTACTTTCTCAACAAACCTCATGGCTTTTGCACGCCATGATTCTCCCATCCTAAGTACTGTGGCTGAGGAACTAAAGAATGTGATAAACTGTAGTGTGCAATACACTCGTAGAATAAAAGGACTGAAACCCACCCTTTTTCCCTTTTTTGTTGTTTGGGGTTTTTTACACGTTTTATTTTTCCTTGTAAAACCAAGGCTAATAATGAATTATTAACATTTTTATTTAAATAGTTAACTCTCCAACAATGTCATTTAGAAGAAGTGAAATTAAAGTTGTTTTTTTGTTGGTGTTTTGTTTTTTTTTTTTGGATCCTAACTGTCCTGAATTGCTGGAGGCTTATTTGGGTTCATGGTCTAGTTTTGATGTGTGTTAATTAATGCTGGCATATATTTCCCTAGTAAGTAGACGTTCAAGGAAGCCTGAGAGCAAGTATGGTTGTAGTTGGAGAAAATGTCTTCTATCCATGATGGGCTCTTATTCTTTGAGGTTCTCTGCAGTCTGACTCATTTCTAGCTCTACAGATCACTCGGTCAACACTGTGTTATGCTGGTTTTGTTTAAATGGTTGAAAGTGCTAATCCATGATTAATATTAATATTTGCAATTTAGCAAAAAATAAGTACACGTAGCAGTAACGGATGGGCAAAACTGGGGGTCAAATACTTCTTTACAGCTTCTTGCCAAAGCTGGGGACCACTATGACAATTTCATGTAGATGCCTTTGGGAATAATTTAGCGTATGTGCAATGTTATCTTCCTCTGATTTAGATGACAACACAAACTTTAAATTTCACTTGTTACAGTATGTAAATCATGATGGCATATACATGCTCCACAATGTTTGTATTCAACAGTACGATGTGATCTTCAGGTTTATTCAGTCAGCTCCGTTGGTCTCTTTTTTGTTTGGTTTTTTTCCCTGTAGTTAAAAGCTGATGCTGATCTTCAAGCTGTAAGATCAGCATAGTTCTTGTACAACTTCAGTTTTTCCATCCATCTCCATTGGAAACATGGAAACATCAACACTTCAATTGAAAAAAGTTTTGCAATCGATACCTGAATTAGGGCTATGTCGATGTCTGTGAGTCTTTAAAATAAAACATCTGCATAACCTCTCTGTCACTGTATGGAAACTTGACTCTTTTCATTTACATTAACTAGTTAGGGTCAATATCAACAATAAACAGTATTTACTGGGTTTTAGCATTGATTCAGTTATCTTTTCAGAAGGTAAGGAATTAGTTGGCAGAGGTCAGGATTGAGAGACAAGACACAAATGCTTTTCAATCTCACTGATTCCTTTGTAATACCTTTCAGTAAATGGAAAAAGGCATGTTGTAAAAGAAATTGCCCATTTAAAATGGCAAACCAGCAAACCCCTCTAAACATCATGGTTTTGGTATTGTTACTCAATCTGTTTCACTTCATCTCACTGCAATCTCATCCAAATTATGCCAACATGCTGTCTGAATTGCATTCCAGTTATGGGAAAAGTACACGCAGTTCTCCAAATTCAGAGAAATCTTCAGTTTTCTGGTTTCCGACAGGACTGGAAAGTCAACTATTAAAGTGTGATGGTAAGTTTATTCTGGGGTGGGGTTTTTTATTGGTGGAAATGACTAGGAGATTAATAACAATCTTAGAATTGGATAAAAGACATTTTTGAGTGTTCAGTTAAATCTACCACATGCCATCTGGAAAGACTGAAATCCAGCTGGCTTCAAACCTGTTTTCTGACAACACAAGCAGTTTAAAAGTTGTATATATTTTATGATATGTTCTAGGTACTCTCTGATTAGCTATTGTGATTCTGGGCTGCTTCCTAATGATTCACTTCTCTGTGCCTACCTGGTCTGACTCCATCTGCCAGAATCTTTTGTTGTTAGTTGGTTTCAGGTTTGGTTGTTTTGGTTTGGTTGGTTTTTGTATGGGGGTTTTGTTTGTTTGTTGTTTTTGTTGTGGTTGGTTGGTTTGGTTTTTTCCTTTCTCCCCTGTGGTTTGTCCTTTTTATTCCCAGGGTCAGAAGATATAGTAAGACAGTGCTGCTTTTCTCTGTAGCTTTGTAACAGGTTCCTTTAGAAGTGCTGGATGTTGCCTTGTGAATTTTCCAGTCTTCACATCTTGAGTGGACTTAGTACAGCAGTGAAAATGGAGCAATTCCATGGAGGTGACTGTAGTTATAATGGAGCACAGAAGATGTCTTCTGTAATGCAAACCTCTAACTCGTTCTGTAGAGTACATTTCTCTGTTCCATGGTGGAGAAGGAAACATTAAACCTACTAAATGTTAGAAAATACACTTCTCAAATATTTACATGTTAAAACTCAGCATTTCAAAACTGCTGCCTGCTTCAAGAGGAGGCCTCTTAAACATGGCTTGTATGGTTATTGCTTTATTAATCCTTAGAGGTTTATAGGTACACTACATACAATTCTGGTAAATAAGGATTGGATAAAGTCCTTGTGTAGTTCCCTGTTTTCTTTTATCTCCTGGATATAAACCCATTCTGATTACTATTTAGTACTTAGCAGTGAGTAGAAAGATGGTAAAGTTTTTACAGTCTGGGTTTTGTACAATTTAGGGAAAGACTTTAAAGGAATATAAGTACACTTTACAGTTTCTGTGATGCACAGTGGGGGCAAGGGGGGTGGGGGTGGTAGGCAGAGAGCTCTGTTTTTGCATTGGTCAGAAAATGGACCAAACCAGCCTTTGGCACTCTTGGCACGGTCTAGTTCCAAGTCCCCTTGGTGTGTGTTTATAAAAAGAAAACCTCCACTCTTTTCATACCGTATGATTATCTCTATACGTGGACACCTTCTGTCCCAAGTCCGTGTTCCTCTGCTTTAGTTATGGCTGTTTGCGGCTTCTGTGATGACTGGGGGGAGGCCCTCGGTGCTCGATCCCCTTTCGGCCGAGGCTGAAGGGGTGGGGGCAGAGCCCCAGTACCGCCCGGCGCCCTGGGGGAGCGGGAGGAGGGAAGGCGCAGTCGGTGAGGGCCCCGCCGGGCAGGCGGCGGGGAGCTGGCCGGGGAGGGCCGGGCCGGGGCGGGGCGGCC
>WUAM01000359.1:12544553-12566437 GCA_024336885.1 Actenoides hombroni | reverse complement strand
AGCGCGGGCGGCCGGCGGCGGCAGGAGCCCGTTACAGGCGCGGAAGATGCCGCTGGGGCTGAGGAGCAAGAAGAAGGATAGGTCGAAGGAGACCTTCAAACTGGTGGAGAACGAAGCGGCGGCCTCGACCCCCGCGGCGGCGGCCCCGGCCCCGGCAGCGAGCGCGTCGCGGCTGCAGTTCCACACGCAGCTGGCGCATGGCAGCCCCACGGGCCGGGTGGAGGGCTTCGGCAGCGCCCGCGACCTTTACGCCAAGATCGGCGAGGCTTTCCACATCGATCCCGCTGAGGTAGGGCCCGGGGGCCGGGCATGGCGCCGCGGCTCGCTGGGGGGGGCAGAGAGGCGCAGAAAGGAGTCAGGGGCGGTTCTGCGCCGTCATTGCCCCTGGGAAGCTTTTTTTTTTCTGCAGCTTTTTGTGAACGTCGCTATTTTCTGTTTGAGTTTTTTGTTGCGTTGTGGGTTTGGTTTTTGGTGTTTGTTGGGGTTTTTTGTTCCTTTTTTTTTTTTTTTTTTTCCGCTTTTTTCTTCTGGGGGAAACTTCCTTTTGCTGTTTCTAAATGACCATTACCGTCCGGGAAAGGATCTAAACATAACCGCATTTACATTTTACACTAGAAAACAATGGTCCTTTTAAACAAAGTATCTCTAGTGTCTTGGCTAACCTGTTGGCTTCCTGCTATGTGCCACAACTCTGAAGCGCTAGGTCAAACTATTTGTGTTACAGTTGAGTAGAATAATCGTTTCCAGTACAGGAATTACTGATTGTAGTGATCTGTTTTCAAAAAAAAATAATATGTGAGGTAAACATCCAGAATGCAGGCAATGGGAAGTAAAAAGCTTTAAATTTGATTACAAACACCACATTCAGTGGGAATTTTTAAAATGTAAAGTTTTCTGCATTGCCTGGGAATTATTTTTTTTAAGTCTACTTTTTAAATAAGGTTATTTAAATCTGTAACAGGATTTTAATTTATTTTTTTTTAACCCTGCTGCCTTTTTGATCTTTTTTTGTTTTTTTTTTTTCTGAGCCAAGCTTTAAACATTTGTTTGGATGATGATTCATTTGTGTTTGAAAACGCATTGTTTTCTCCTGGTTAAAAGGCAGTGGCCCTATCAAGTTCTTCCTATGTGGTTCTATGAACCTTAACCTCTGCTTGGCAAACAGAAACAGAGCGCTTCCATTTCGTCTTGCTGCCTGTGGCCATACAGCTTCATTTGCTTTCTTATTTGTAGCTGGCTCTTTTCAAGATTGCTGCTACTACTACTACTACAGACCTGATTCTGAGAGTTTGCAGTGGCCTGACCTAGCTGTGTTTCAATCCGTAAGCTGTAAAAGAAAAGCAGCAGTAGCAGTGAATACAGTTTAACCAGTTGCTGTTGCATTAAGTAATTAAGAAGTGCTAGTACCGCTGCCAGCCAATGGCTCTGTGTCCCGCACCTTCCCAGCTGCTTCTTCACCTTCTGCTTCTCTCTTTTCTTTCCATACTGAGCTGCTGTTCCTCTCTTTGTTTTGCTCCGTCTCCAGTTATACCTTTTGCTCTCAAGTTCTCATCATTGACAAATTATCTTCTATTTTAGTTTTCTTCCTTTCACTGTTGAATTTTTGCTACTGATCTTTTGGCTCCACTGACTTGAGGGGAAAAAAAACATTCACCAGGAAATTCAATTTTGTAAGAACGATGTGCTCCCATTTCTCCTTCTAGATGTATAATCTGACACCTCCAAAGGTCTTAGAGAAAGCACCATATGTTTCATGGGCATCTGTTGCTAGCCTTGTGCTAAGTTAGCAAAGTTTCTTCTTTTCTTTGTCTACTGTCTCACTTCTATTGATTTTTTGTTTGTTTGGGTTGATTGGATTTTTTGGGGGGGGAGGGGAGAGTGTTTTGGTTTTGTTTGGTTTTGCTTGGGGGTTGGTTTTGGTTTTATTTTGGTTTTATTTTGGTTTTATTTTGGTTTTATTTTGGTTTTTTTTTTGGTTTTTTTTTTGGTTTTTTTTTTGGTTTTTTTTTTTGGTTTTATTTTGGTTTTATTTTGGGGTTTTTTGGGGGGTTTTTTTGGGGTTTTTTGGTTGTTTTTTGGTTTTTTGGTTTTTTTTTGTTTTTATTTTTGTTTTTATTTTTGTTTTTTAAATGTGTTTTATTGGTAAAAAAGGATGGAGAATTATTGCTGAGGGGCACTGAGCTAAAAATCTACTGAAGAAATTCAGTTGGCTTTAAGAAACTAAGTTGTACAAAATGAAAATAGCGTCCAGAAATATTTCTTGGTGTAAAGGTGGCAAGAGCAGAGTGAAGAACCTGGACCAGAGAGTCTGGTCAAAATTTGTCTGCAATAAAATTTTGGATGGACAAGATAAAATAGGACAGATCAGTAAATAGCAAGGGATGCCACGAAATGTGAATTTGTTCTCAACTGCTAGAAGTGAGGAAATGCAAGACATTTAAAATGGTATTTATTACCTGTTAATTAAAGCTGCTTTTGGACAGACTGGCTGGTGTAAAGAATAACGCCGGAAGCAGTACCTCATCAAATTGAAAGACTCTGAGGTACTCAAATGCCATTTGTAGGTGTTACCTGTCTAGGAAGGTTTCTGTGACCTAGCTATGCTGAAGCCCGTGGGCAGTGTGACGCTTGAATGCCTTTGGAAACAGGTTCTATCACAGAGATCTCTGCCCTGTAGTGCTTGAGGTGGAAAGTCAGGATGGGGGGGGCTTAAGGGGGAGGGGAAGAGCTGGGCATGAGGAACGTTTGGATAACTGTTGCAAAAGTGAATATATTTAATATGGTATGTGAGTTTACTGCAGCGTAGGTGAGGTTATGGATTGTTGGGTAGGTTCCTACCAAAGTGTTTGAGTATGGTTCAGGGTAAGCTATACTCATCATCTGCCACTGCTCCTTTGGGCTCCGAATGGTTACAGCACCTCAATTCCTCTTTGATTGCGTCTCAAAGGACCAGCTGAGTTTAGCTTCTGCTGGAGAATCCTTTCCTGGATCTGTGATTGACTGCCAACAGTGACAGAGAGAAGTTTGTATAAAACACAATATTTGTTTGACAGACACTGACAAAAACTTCTGTGCAGACCTGGATCATGAGTACAGTAGGATGGGGACAGAACAAGACAGGTGTAGCTTCCAGCGGGACACTCCTTCATTCCTCTGATTATTTTTTTGGCCTCTGTTTACTTATCTTTTCTTGTCTAGGTATTTTATTCTTCATTCATCTTCCTAGGTAACTGTGTGTCTCAGGTATCCCTTTTGAACCTGCTGTTCAGCCTGCACTTGTGCCTCTCTGACTTCTACCATGACCAACATTTCTACTTTTCCTGCTCCAGTGTGAATGTTCTTTCCACAGGGAGGAGGAGTGAAGATAGCTGCTAGCCGTGAATTGCCTGTATCATTAATATGAGTACTATTTGATGTAGATCACATTACTCTTGACTCCTAACTTGATTTCTTCAACAGGGTTTCAACAAGGATGCACAGAGCTAAAAGAAAATAAAAAATTAGGTTCAAATCTCAGCTAACACCACAACCTATCCACAGTTGCATGTATGTTTGTACTTGCAGAAATAATACAAATATATCCCTTGGGTTGTTTGCTGGTTTGGTTTTTTTTTTTATAGCTTATGAAGTGAGAAAAATAGTTTGAAAAAGTATTTGTGTGTGGTCTTGGCCATTTAGGATTAATACTCCTCTGTGACTACAGGGAAATGTAGCAGGGAATGTTAGGTTCCCTATAAGGGTGAAAGTGCTAAGTGCAGCCTGTATGATAAATAAATGAGCACTGGCCAAAGGACAATGTGGGTCTGTTAAAGCACTTGGTGGTGGTGTGTTCCTGTGAGAGCACATGGTAGGGCTTTAAAGTATTCAAAGTAGCTAATCGGGCATTTGGAACACGAATATTAAAGTCCAACTATAGCAGGGCTGTTTCTTCATCAGATGAGAAGGGAATGGCAAAGCACAGAAGCCATATGGACTTGTTTTGTGTACCCATAATTTGCACTTTTGATTATTTTGTTTGCTTTGGAAGGTAAAGTATGGTGGGGCTGGTGAGGTGAGTTGAATGCTCAGTAAGGTGTGTCTGTCAAGAGCCTGTGGAGGCTGGGGTTTCTTTCATGGTGGAAGGAATTTTGGTTCATAAGGGGAGTACAGGAAAAGGGAGATCTTCCTGGTGGCACCAAGGGGAGAAATGCAGCTCCCTCTGTCTCTTCCAATAACCAAAGTTCAGCTGCTGAGCTTGTGTTTGGGCTGTGTTTCATGGGCCTTGCCTCCTCAAGCTAAACAGTTAAGTATAGTGTGAGGCTGTGCCACATTAAACTTTCATGGAAGTATTTGATTTAAACCCGTTCAGTTTAAACTTTTATGAAAGAATACTGAAAATTAAGCTGCTGGTGAAACTTAGGTTCCTGACTAGAAGTGACCTTATAACCAGAAAAAATCTCAAGTGTATTTTAGGAGGTTAGAGAAGGGTCAGCTTGTGAAATCCTCATCACCAGAATGTTTGAAGTTTGAGAGTATATGCTTATCTGTCAAAACAAATTGTTCACAATCTCTCCTGCAGATTGAAGACTTTAATTGAACAATCTTAATGCTCCCTACAAACCACCTCCCAACCCTATGGCAACCATTGTTTCCTTGCTGTTCCCCTAAGCCCTGCTTAGATTTCACACCTGTACTACATGTAATGCTTGCAGTGGTAATGATCTGGTTTTCAAATACTTTTAAGCGGTATGGAAGAATTTACACTGTAATTCTTGTGTGTTCTGGGACTGAAAAAAAAACCAAACAAAAAAGCAATAAAACACTGAATGCTTCTTTTACAGTACTTTGAATGTATTTGGAGAGGCAAAGTTGCATACCTGATAGACTACCAACAGCACACTACATCTTGGAGGACTTGGTTACTCTTCCTGTTGCAGCAGCTAGTCAAGGCTCCCACATTTTCTTCAGGGAGATGAAGTGAGTGAGGCGTCTAGAGGATACATTGGTGATTTCTCAATATAATGACATCTAGGTATATAGGGAAATATTTCAGTGGGTGTTGCATCTTGCTCAGTGGTGGAACTCCCATTTCTCCACCTCTTGAACAGAGAAAGTGGTTACAATCACTTCTGTAAAGTTACCTGAGCTCTACTGGTTTTAAAAGCACTTTTAATAGCTTCTGAGTAGGTCAGATTATTTTTGAGTTCTTCTCAAGGTGTAGGCTTAATATAGAAGATGAGAATGTAATTAATTTATAGGATATGCAACACAGTACTGCATTTATACTTTATGTAACACAAAGTGCAACTCTCCTTTTCTTAGCTCATATAGTTTCTTTATATAACACACAGTGTAACCCTGTTTTTATTGGCTAATGTAGTCTCTTCGTATTGAAAATACTGAGGCAGGGAATAATCTGTTAGTCATCTTATCTGACAAATTTGTTTTATAAGGTTGTTCATAAGCCCCCAGTCCCTGCCAGCTGAATGCAATTTCCTTGTTCTGTGTGCAGCACGAGATAACTCTCTCAGTGAAGGAGGTATCCTAGATACTTTCTGACTGATGTAACAGTTATGATTTATAATACCTTTCTAAAGTTGGCATGAAATGTCACAGCTCTGGTATGCTGAGTTAAAGATCAAATGCATATGAAGTTGAGGGTAAGAAGAGAGAGAAAAGACTTAATGAAAATTTCACATTGAATTTTTTTTCTTGCTTCATTTCTGGGTAAGAAAATTACTACTAAAAATACAGTGAGTGAATGGAGGTGTACTAAAGTAGCTGTTGTTTAAGTATTTATGTATATAAGCTGTTATTAGATAATTACATTAAATTTAGGTAAAATCTACCAAAAAAAAAAATGCCTCTTTTGAATTGATAGGTCTTGGTCATGTACAAATAAAACTGTGCCATGACTGATAGATGGTGTAACTGTATATCATCCCAGATAGGTGCATCTTTAGTACATTACTCGTTGCACATATCTGTTCTGAGAAAAAGCAGTTGTTCACTAAAGAGGATAAAGAATGATTTAAGTTTTATTTTTGACTGGCTGATGCTCTCTTAGCCTTGTGGTTAGCACAGAACTGACTCACAGAAAATTCTGCAGACTTACAGGCTGTAGTAGGAATGCCATCCAGATGAAGGTCTAAAAAGAGAAACTCTGGATCAAGTTTCTGAATATCACATTTCTGCTCTGTTGCCAATTTTATCTATTCAAAGGTGTGACAGTAGTTACTAGATGATTGTCTGTTTGACAAGGTCAGATGAAGGATGCTAATGTCTAAAATGTAAAGACATAGTGCTTGTTGTTCATTGTAAGAACAAGAACTGTGTTGCGGTTGTAAACTGGACAAGTTATTTATGTTGCTTGAGAGAGAGCTGAAAATGTATATGTGAAATTTCTATATAGTCTGTTTGAATTGAGCCTTCTTGGTTAGCAAAACAAAACAAACCAAAAACTGATCATTAGAGATTATTTTTATTATTTATAAACTAAAATTTAATTTTCTACTTAAAGCCTGCCCAGACTGGCCAAATTCCTCCATGCAGCACTGTGGTGGGGCAAAAGCATCATCTCTGTCCCTGAGCAGTACAGCTGGGAAAGTCTCATCCTGACCATGCCCAGGACAATAAACTTCCCTGTTAATGAACCACTAGCATAAAAATTAGGGAGAAAAAGGAGTGCCTAACACCCAGGGCTGAAGGGAAATCTCTCAGAAGGGCTTGATTCATATAGAGCCATTTTACTGTTTTTCTTAAGCCTTGTTTTTAGGAAGGTGGAACACAGGTAACCCCACTTATGGTGGAGGAAGACTAGGAAACTAGGCAAGACCATTGGAGACCATACTCTGAGGTAATGGGGGAACACATGGAGCAATATAAAACATTTTATGCTCTCTCATCACCGTTTTGTTTTGATAAGGTCTCTGGTTTGGTTTTGTTTTGTCATGAAACTGCTTTCAAGCATTGTGTTTTAAAGGAGTCCCTGGTGATGTTTGAATGCTGTGTTTTAAAGGAGTCCCTGGTGATGTTTGAATGCTGTGTTTTAAAGGAGTCCCTGGTGATGTTTGAATGCTGTGGAATTGGAGGTGGGTGAACAATGAAGCAAGAGATGGTGATTGCTCCTTGATCTGCTCACTCTAACATCTGGGTCAAGCTGTTCTGCTCTAGCTCAAGATGCCTGTAGTGGAGTCGGTGCTCCAAGAGAAGCCATGAGACGCTGCTCGTACAGATATGTCTCTTGCCTTTGCTCCCTGCCAGCTCTTCTCTGCAGAGTTTGAGCTATTGATGCTGCCCGGCATGTGTGTGGATGAAGACTATCGCCTCTCCTGGGACAGCTGAAGAAGGAGCATTATCATAATGTCAGCTACAGAGCTGTCGGAGAGGCCAGAATTATTCTCTCCTTTTATCTTCCCGTCAAGCTCACCAAACCTAATATAATGTTAAACATAATGTGTTTTTTTGCTTTCCTCCTGCACAGATCATGTTTTGCACTTTGAACACTCATAAAGTTGATATGGACAAGCTGTTAGGTGCACAAATTGGCCTCGAAGATTTCATATTTGCCCATGTGAAAGGACAACGCAAAGAAGTGGAAATTCTTAAAACCGATGATGTGCTTGGGCTTACCATTACAGACAATGGAACTGGCTGTGCATTTATAAAGGTAAATTGAATTGAAATACTTTATTCTAGAGAAGCTTCTGTTACTGTAAGAGGTTAATTATTCATTTAATTATTTAATTATTTTTTAAAGAACTATAAAACCTTTTATTATCATATCTATATGGTAAGTAAAAAATAAAGTTGCTTTTCTCTAGGTACATCATTCAAACCTAGTTCAGCTATTTCTGAGCTGCATGTCATTCAAAGTTAGTTCATTTGTTCATTGCTTCTGTAATGTCTATCAGCTTTACAATGTGACCATTGTATTTCACGACTACCCTGAGGTGGTAGGTGGTAGGTACTGCTTGCATTTGCCCACTCCTTTTTTCTTTTTTTTTTAAAGTGATTTTCTGATGTCATTGATTAGGTGCTTATAGAACTTCCGTCACTCATGTGATAATGAGATCATGTTCATTCCCTCTTTATGACTGCTCATAGGGCAGAAGCCTTTGTGCTGTGTTAAGAATAGGTGCAAGTATAGTGCTTTTTCAGCTTTCCAGTATGGTTGCCTTAGATAGGTGGGATGAATTAAAAGGTGCTGAGGATATGGATTAACACTGTTTACCACAATTAACTTGAATAGCAGCTATGGGCAGTAGCATATACAATATAGCAATCATAATTGCTTTCTTCCTCATCATCTATATGACCTCCAGATAGTATGTTTTGAGACAAGTAGAGGCTGAGGAAATGATGCTGCCCTTCTTGCTAGACTAGGTATTTAGGAGCCTTAATCACATTTTCTGCCTTTTTTAGATGCTTTGCTCTAATCTGCTCCAATTATCCATTATTAGTGAGCCATTGGCAATTACCTGTGATTTCTGCTGTCCCGATTGCTGTTCTCATTGCTATTGTAAGCAGAGCTTCTTGTATGGAGAGATTGTCTTCTCTATTTGTTTCTTAGCAGCCGTGGATAGAAAAGACAACATAATTTAGAAGTCAGTTTGCTTGTCTTTGTTGTGGAAAAATGCGATGGAGATCACACCTCAGCAAGCTGAGATGCAGTGGAGGTTTCAGTAAGCATTCTGACAATATCATAGCATTGTTTGTATGTGCGTGTACACAGAACTCCTAGTGGCAGCATCCTTGCAGCCTGTAACATTCAGTTACACTGCTGCTTGTGTGACTTTTTCAAAGGAGGCATTGAAAGCTGTGCTTTGGTGATTAAAGTTCACGTGTGCAGCACTATACAGAGTGCTGCTCTCTCTCTGCTTGGTTGGTAACACAGGAAGAGAACAGCCATCACATACACTGTGTAAAAGGAGCAGACTAGAAAACCCTCACCACATTAGCAAGACAAGCTGTAATTTCTAGTAAATTGTATAAAACTCATCCTAACAAATATATCATTGTCCTTGTACTGGTTGAATAATAAAAGGTATAGCAAGAATGGTGCAGTCTTCGTGGGAATGCTTCAGTTTAAAGGAGTTTCTAGGAGTTTACTTCGCTGCTGTTGCATGTTTGGCTACACCATAGAAGATACGCAACATGCAAAAGTAAAAGCTGCCTCTTTTTCATACTTAGTTGTCTGGGTAAATGACTAAGCAGATACTGTCCCTACTCCAAAGCTGGATAGAGTTCTTTTTGTTTATATATTTCCTTTCCTTGAAAAATTGTTGCTATGTTCTATTATGAATATAAAATTTACCTATCTGTGGGCTGTTGAAAGCTGTAGAAATTTTATTGCATTTTGAATAAGAGGGCGTTTTTTAGGTATGATATATAACCTGGCCAGTTTTTAAACCTGACAATTTGAACAGCAGATTCTTTTCCTATGAAATCTTATGTTGTTTTGCCTTACTAAGAATAAAATGTGTGGTCATTCTACTTTCACAAATTCGTTTTCCGGGTATGTGGCCAGATGGGAAGATGTATTATGGCATCAAATTAGCCATTCAAAGAATAACAGTAGAACTTGAAGCCTGACTGACTGGTGTATAAGGAGACATTATAAAATGCAATTAATTTTAGGCATTATATCGGAAATACAGATCCTAGCTTCTGGATCCTAGTAATGGATTACTAGGATCCTACAGATCCTACAGGATCTACAGGACTGTAGAGCATTTGAAACACAGGCATATCAATTGCATCTTAATTACTGTGACAATGCAGCTTCACTGTTTCTGGTCTGATAACTTGGAGTGATGCTAAAAACTAAGTCATATGAAAAGAAAATAGTTTAACACAAATAGCATAACTGGTGAATATGACTTGAAACAGGTTTGGTGTTGACATCAAAGTGAAGAAGACAAGCTAAATTAAAATGTATTCAACATGTAGAGTGAACGCTAATTACAGTCTGGTGGTGTTGTGGTTTAACTTCAGCCAGCAACTAAGCACCACTCAGCTGCTGGCTCATACACAACTACTGTGGAGTCAAACCTGGCCAGTGACATTAAAAATAACAGAAAAGGATTCTACAGGTATGTCAGAGAAAAAAGAAAAATGAGAGAACGTGGGGCCTCTCCAGAGGGATGCAGTTGACCTGCTTACTGAGGATATGGAGCAGTCTGAAATACTAAGCAACTTTTTTGCTTCAGTCTCCACTGGTAACCACTTGAGCCACACCACTGAAGTCACAGAGGGAATTGCCTGGGTCTGGAAGAGTGAAGAATCAGCCAGGGTAGGAGCAGATCAGGTCCGGGAACACCTAGAGAACCTGAAGGTGCACAAGTCCATGGGCCCTGATGAGATACATCCACAGGTCCTGAAGGAACTGGCAGCTGAAGTTGCTAGGTTACTAGCCATCAAGTCTGAGAAGTCATGGCAGTCTGATGAAGTTCCCACAGATTGGAAAAGGGGAAACATAACCCCCATTTTTAAAAGGGAAACAAAGAAAACCCAGGGAACTACAGACCAGTCAGCCTCACCTCTGTGCCGGGTAGAATCATAGTACAGATACCAGGAGGATCTGCTCCAAGGCACATGAGAAATAATGAGGTGAACGGTGACAGCCAGCATGGCTTCACTAAGAGCAAATCATGCCTGACTAATTTGGTGGCCTTCTATGACAGAGTTACAACTCCACTTGATGTGGGATGGACGGTGCAAAGCATCTGACACTGTCCCACGTGCCATTCTTGTCTCTAAGATTGAGGGAGATGGACTTGATGGATGGACCACCCCGTGGATAAGGAACTGGCTAGAAGGTCGCACTCAAATTGTTGTGATCAATGGCTTGATGTCCAGGTGGAGACAGTGACAAGTGGAGTACATCAGGGATCTGTTCTGGGTCCAGTGCTGTTCAGCATCTTTGTCAGTGACACGGACAATGGCATCAAGGCACCCTCAGCAAATTTGCTGATGACACCAAGCTGTGTGGTGCTGTGGGCTCACTTGAGGGAAGGGATCCATCCAGAGGGACCTTGGCCGGCTCGAGAAATGGTCCAGTGCAAACTGCATGAGGTTCAGCAAGTCAAAGTGGAAGGTCCTGCATCTGGGCTGGGCCAATCCCAGGCACAATTACAGAGTGGTTTGAGAGTAGCCCTGAAGAGAATGACTTGGGGGTGTTGATTGATGAGAAGCTCAACATGAGCCGACAGTGCGCTCATGCAGCCCAGAAGGCCAACCGTATCCTAGGATGCATCAAGAGGAGTGTAGCCAGCAGATCAAGAGAGGTGATTCTCCCCCTTTACTCTGCTCTTGTGAGACCCCACCTCAAATACTGCATCCAATTCTGGTGTCCCTAGCATAAGAGGGACATAGATGTGTTGGAACAAGTCCAAAGGAGGCCACAAAGATGATCCATTGGCTGGAGCACCTCTGCTATGAGGATAGGCCGAGGGAGCTGGGATTGCTCAGCCTGGAGAGAAGTCTCCGGGGGTGACCTTATAACTGCCTTCCAATACCTGAAGGGATCCTACAGGGTGGCTGGAGAGGGACTCTTCACAAGAGTGTCCAGCAGTAGGATGAGGGGAAATGGTTTTTAAGTGAGGGAAAATAGCTTTAGATTGGATGTTAGCAAAAAGTTCTTCAGTATGAGGGTGGTGAGACTCTGGAATAGATTGCCCAGAGGGGCTGTGGATACCCCCTCCCTAGAGGTGTTCAAGGCTAAGCTGGATGAGGCCTTGAGCAACCTGGTCTAATTGAGAGGTGTCCCTGCCCACAGTGTCGGGGGGAGGTTGGATTAGATGAGCTTTAAGGTCCCTTCCAACCTAAGCCATTCTGTGATACTAGGAAGAAAATAAACTATCCCAGCCAAAACCAGGAGAGATGAGCATGCTTTTGAATCCTGGCACTTGGCAACAGCAATGCATTTGGGACCTGGTTTCTGGTGTGTGTACAACACATCTCTCTCTCTTCATCCACCTTAAAGCTTCTTTTCAGTTTTAATTTAAGTTAAAGAAAAAAGGAAGAGTTAAAAGCCTGAAGCTAAAAATTGCTGCAGTATGTTACAGGACGCTGAGCACTATCACACTTCCCACTGACTCTTTCAGATGGAGGCACGTATGTGGGCTCAGACATGCGCACATGAACTAGAAGCAGGTTGCTGAGATAGTTGTGCAGCTAGGTTAGCTGTTGCAGTAGTAGGTGGCAATATGTTTATCTCCCGTGTCTCACTGTTACCTCACTCAGCCTGAACAACATCACTCTTTATTGAAAAGTACGTTATTCAGGAAGATAGAATGAAATTCATCTCTACAAACACATCAGATACTCTACTATGTCGGACCTTTTCCATCAAATAGCCATGGGATAACATCTTACATGAATTAAGCACATGATAAACAACTAAGACAGCATATAACAACAGCAAACAGAATCACTGAAATTTTAAGTGTCCTTTAATTGTCTTGATAAATCAGATATCATTTAAAGCTTGCTTCCTGTTACATTCTGTGACTTTTAAACCATTCGTATTCCATGAGGTGGCATTTGGAAGAAATTCTTTATTGTTATTTCAGGGAAAATAATGTAATATGCAGCTGTATAGCTTGTTGAGGAAAATGGTAGAAGTTTTATCATGATGGATGGGTCTTATTAAGACTAGCTCTTAGAGCATCTCATTTTGTAGTATATCACACACACACTTTTTTGTCCTTGGACCATACTTGAGAAAAGTTCTGTTCCTGTGCTTGCCAAGCTACTAAATCAAAATAAAACCCCACGACTCAAATAAATATTCACATTACTGACACTTTTAGGTTCAGTTCTAAGGCACAAAAATCCTATTAGTCAGAAGCCTTAATTTCTATGGTATGATTGTGTGCTTACCCACCCCCCCATCGGTTTGATATTCAATCCTTAATAATTGTTGGAAAAATACTGCTTTCCAAAATACAATTTATGAAAATATTATCCACAAAAGGCACTGCTGATGTAATAAGCTCAATGGTCTTGATGTTGTTAACTGATGTTCTTGAAAGTCTGTGGTGTCACCCCTTTACCTTCTGAAGAAATGTCTTTTAATTCTTTTCTAAACAACAGCGAATCAAAGAAGGCAGCCTTGCGGATCAAACCAAAATGATCTGCGTGGGTGATCACATAGAAACTATAAATGGAAAAAACGTGTCAGATTGTCGGCATTACGAAGTTGCCAAAATGCTAAAAGATCTGGAGAGAGGGCAGATCTTTAAGCTGGAGCTGATAGAGCCTATGAAAGCATTTGGTGAGTGACCTGACTCTTCACCTTACTCATGGAATATCGAAACCCCAAGTTTGTTTTCAGATTGCAGACGGGTGTCTACCCAAGGTAACAGAACTGCTGCAAGAAAGTACATTTGGTTGGTTGGGTGGGTGTTTTTTTTCCTTTGAAGTGGGAAATTTATGAGTGGATTTTCTTCCATATTGCTTTCTCCAGCAGTCATCCCGATGTAAACTACATCAGCCTGGGTCTCAGTTGTTCCATTCCTTTGCCACTACATAATGATGTAGAATAAGTAGAGGAATTGTTTCATGGTTAGGGTTCTGAAGCACAGATCCCTTCACTAGTGTGTTGATCCTTGAACCTCCTCTCTTCCCCTGTTGATACATAATCTCTGTTCGTTTGTGTGTCAGATCTTTCTCTTTCTGTACCCTTCCCTGGGGACTGCACTCTCCAGGGCAGAAGGATGCTGCGGAAAACACTGTTTGGGATTCCCTAGAGCACCTCCTTTGCTGCCTGCCAGCCTGCTCTCCCTCTCCCCACCTTTGCTCTGGATCTCTGGTCATACAGCAGGTATACTCAGAGCTGGAAGAAAGCAGTATGGCAAAGCTCTGTCTTTACCAACCACCTGCATGCTATGAGACAGTAATACAGGAGGAATGCATACCTATTGCTAATCCTTATGTATATTAATTTTATCTATATGGTAAACAAGAAGAAGTAGGTTTGGCTCAGGGGGGTCATAATAGAAGCTGAGTTTTAATTTTTATTCTATCAATTTTTTATATCCCCCCTGAGCTATGGAGCATTTTTCTGTAATAACAACTTCAGAATACTGCTAAATTGTAAGTGTGCATAAGTCCTCGTGCACACCTGCACTAACAGCAAGTTCAAAATCATCATCTTCACCACAGCAGCAGAAGTTTGAAATGTTTATTTTTAAAATCTGTTTTACCTGTTAGTAGTTTACAGCTGCTGTCATACACCAGTCTTGACACTTGGTGTCAGAATAGCAGCAGAAATTGAAAAGAAGAGAAATGTGAAGACTTTTTGCTTTTTGTGCTTCTGTGAAGAATGGGGGTCATGAGGTAATCTCTAATGTATTTGGAGATAAGTTGGTACTCCTGTTAAGTAACTATATATGTTATACATTACACTAAATTAGTATTACATATATGTAGTATTGTGATTAGTAATATAGGAATACCTTTTTAATGAGTCTATACTTTGTATTCAATGCTAAATGTGTTACACAGTCAGTTTGTAAAGACCAAGGTAAATCAGCATTTGATGGGTGACTTCAGCCATTATTTAATAGCAATTCCTTTAGTAAGGTGATGAAGAGACATTTAGTCTGCCTGTGATGTAAAGAAGGACACCTGCTTATTCCATGGCAATACCTTTTTATCTGACATTGAATTAAGAGGTAGTCAGAGCTTTTTGGACAGATTTTTGAAAGATGCACTTTATGTTTTACCTACAGAAATTAATTTACAAGTTGCAGTCCCCAATACGTTAGAATATCCCACCTCTAGCCTTACATGTAGCTAGGCTTTAGGCACAAATTTATTCAAGATAGTGTTTAACCTGCAGCATGCTGAGAATAGACCCAGAGGAGATGACAAACAAGACACAGATCCTGCTGGACAAGTAGGTGCTGAGTTCCTGTTCATTTCAACACAAGTTCGTGATGGCAAAGAAATGTGAAAAATACATTTCTGTGATAGTCAGAGAGCTTTGGTCTGAAGCACTGCAAATAAAGGTTATGTCAAATCATGAGTTTTAAGGTGCTGATAGTGACAGAAGTAGAAAAAAGATGTATATTGTATCAGGAATGACTTTTAGAAAAAAGTATAGCAGAAATTATTACAATCTTAAGAATGTTTTAAGCTCTCCTTGAAGCAATAAAAGGATTAAGGAGAAATGTTGGTCATAAGTATGTATGTAAGAGACTGTACCGTATCTATTTGTTAAAACAAAAGAAATAAAAATTCCTTTTCATGACTTGTTCAGCAGAATAATACAGATTTTTGACTACTTATGCAAGAATGATGAGTTAGAATCTACCTGGGCAGAATTAATATAGCATGTTAAAGTCTTGCATTCACGGACAGCTTATTAAAAAGGTTTGCTATTAAGAGGAGGAATAATCTAGCAAAGAAAACAGCACAGTTAAAAACAGTTCTGCAAAATTATGTCCTTTTCTAGCACTTTCCAGATTAACTATGTTACTGCCATGTCAGTAAGTTAAAGCCTTGCCACATTAGAAAGTAAGTTTATGTCCTAGAACGAGAAAGCCCAATCTGTAATGATTCTATACTCCATTTACTAACTGGGGTGCCCTTACCCAAGGTTAAACTACCTGAATTCAGGTAAAGAAAACTTTGGGTAAACCCAGATAAATCGATAAATCTTGGGAGAGATTTATCAGCGGTAAAATCATGACCGCCATGAAACCAGTGGAAAAATTCCTGCAGATCTGTTTATGGACGTTTCATCTACATGACTGCTGGTAGTCAAATTGTTAGCTCAGTGTGGCTTGTCGTGACCTCCTTAGCAGTAGTGCTTGCACCACTGCACCAGTGAAAGGTAGGAATGTTGCAGTGCTAAACTTGCTACATGGCCTGCCTGGAAAGACCAGGATAAATTGCCATTTGGATGATGACTTCAGCCATTATCTAATATTAAGTAATAAATACTTCTACTTTTTTGTAGAATAGGGAAATAAAATTGTACAAAGCACACGTATGAAGCTGAGTGCAGTAGGCCTGCAGAGATGTATTGGTCAGTGGAAGTCCTGGCTTCAGTGCGGTCAAGCAGATATCAAAGTCTGAAGAAAAGAAATTGTCAGCAAAGTTATACTTAGAATACAGTTAACTTATACTTTATTTTTTACATACATCTAGATCTTGATTAGAATAAGAAGTGAAGGTAATGTAATAATCAAAGCAGATACACCACATTCTGATGTATCATATTCTTAGTTTTGTTTGATGTTCTTTTCTTTTTGTTGTTGTTTGTTTTGTCTTTAGAAAAGCTGGAACCAAGGTGCAAAGGTAGAACTCTGCCAGAGACTAAAATCTCTAGAGGGAGAGAAACACTTCGGCTGAGAACCAAAGGCCCTGCTACTGTGGAGGAAATGGTATGGTCATCTTGGGGCCTTTCAATAGTTTAATCATCTAGAAACTGATTTATTCTTCCCCAAGGTTAATAAGGTAAAGTAGGAAGGGAAAATCTGTATGTTACAAAGCTTGAAGGACTTAAGAAGAAGACTGACTTCTGCATGGAGAAATACTTACATGACGTTGAACGCTAGCAGAGATAGGATGGGGCTGAGGAGTTTGGGAACTGAAAGCCTGTATTTACATGTCATCCATTAAATGGATGAATTTAAGGTAGATTAGGCCAAGGAGTGTTGAAAGGAGGGAAGGTAAAGGGAGACAGAAGTCCTGGTTCTGTTTCTGACCCTGCAGAGTGTACTGAGCTGGTATAAGTGTTTGTAGGAGAGACTGATAAATGTTGACATGAATATGTGTAAAAACGGCATTAGTGTTTGGTAGAAGAAATGTTATTTATTCTTGGTTCCCCTAAAGCTGATGAGGATTTGATGGAGATCTCTATTGTCAGGAGATGTTAAGGCCCCTGTTTAGGTTATGAGAGCTGTGTGGCCTGATGCTGTGGGGAAAGCTCAGGTTTGTGACAAGAAGGAAAGAGGGTGGAGTAATGTGTTTTACTTCTAGGTTTTGTGAGTCCAGGTGGCTAGGAAGGGAATAAGGATAATCAGTGGCAAATTGCTGGTTATTTTGAAATCTGCATGGATATAATAGTTTTGCTCTTTTCTCCCTTTATTCAACAAAGCCAACTGAAGTTGAAGAAAAAGCGATTAAAAAAGTGGATGAGCTTCTTGAAACGTACATGGGGATAAGAGATATTGAATTAGGTGAGTTCTTAACAGATACATTACTGCAAGATTAAATAATTTTTCATTTTCTGTAGTCTAAAATTTATCAAGCGATTTAGTCTGTAATTTTCAGCAAAGCAGAATTTGTCCAGCATGCAGTCTCAAAAACCTGCCTGTCTTTCTGCAAATGTGCGTGTCTGGGGACAGAAAGAATGTCTTACTTCAAGCCTAATGATGTAATTAATTAATCCTCTGTTCTTCCTGCACATTGTCTCTACACTATAGCATGAATTATTTAGTTGTTTGCCATTAGCCATCATCACTGTATTCTTTCTGGCATATATTTTCTAGTGGGGCTTGAGAGTACCACATTTAAGGTTAGTTAAGAAAAAGCATGTCTCTTGGCTTTTTTGTTCTTTTGCTCCTTGGCTCGTCAAAGTTTTCAGTCCGAGGTCTTCATCAACGAAAGAGCATCTGTTTATCAAGGGAGCTGACAGCATAATTGCATGAATTTCTCAAGTTCTCCAGAGCCTGTGTTCTGAAGAACGTGGGACATTTTCCAGAATATTTGCTAGCTATTACAATCATCAATTTATAATGAAATAAACTATTCAACCCTGGTGTCATTAGTTCCTTAAAACTGCACCAAACTTGTCCTTACAGCTGTTGCTTCTGCCTGTTAACCTGACAACTAAATAGGAATTTCATTTTGTCTGGGAAGAAGCTGTAGTCTAGCTGAGTAAGAAGTGCTGCTATAGCCAGCTGTGGCTGGGGTAGTCCTCATACGGCCTTGTGGAACTGCTAATACTTTGAGATTTACTGAAGGTATTTATTGTCCTTATAATAACTAAAAAAATCAGCCAAGAATTAGGACAGGATAACCTCAGTGGAAAGGGATCTTGAAGAGAAAGCTTTTATGAGAGAGAAGTGGAGGAGGCAAAACAAGACAAAATAGGTCTGGCATGAAGCTAAGGGCGGAACAGGAGAGTTGCATAGGCAGCGCTTAGCACAGACAGCAATTAGAGATTATCTGAATAGCCACAAGTCCTTTGTTGGCTGCTCCTACTGGCAAGCATCTGACTGGCAGCTTCTATTAGTTTTCTCACAGGAAAACCTGTGGGTAAAGTATTATTTGTCCCCCAGCCTAAGCTAAAGGTGGACTTCGCCACTTGGTCCATCTCTGGCTCAGGCTTCACAGCTCCAAGGCTCGTGCCAGTCATTCCTATGAGAGCTGTTTTTGTCCTGCAGCTGTTGCAGCATCTGCTCAAGCTGAGCTTCTGGAGACCTCTGTCCTTGAAGGTTACCTCCGAGGTCCTCAGGCTCCTGGCCCTAGAAGAATAAGTGGCTATAGATCTTTTGGTTTTGATATCCATAGCCCAGAACGCTGAGATCCTAGACTAGAACATGGCTTCTTGGGTTGTTGAGTGTGCTGTGCTCTGTTCTGGGACAGAGAAGCATGTTCCCATGGGAACTGGTATTCCCTGTGGTTTTGGCTCTCAGAACTGTAACGGGATGGCTCTTGTACAGTAGACTGAGGAGTTCAGCTTTCAGCACAGATGGCTGAGCTGATTGCCAGGTGCCTGCTAGAGTTCACCCATGAATTCCTTGTCTTTGGTTTGGTTTTGCAGAAGATCTAATGTCCTTCATCTTTCAGTATATAGTTTGGAAAGTTTCAAAGAATGCCTTAAAAGAATACTGAAGGAAAGAAGAACTCTTTGTCCTCAGAGATACTCTCTTCTTCCCAGCTGGGTTATCAGTTTTCCCTTCACCTCTTCTTCTCTTCCTCCCAATAAAGCAGCGAAACAAAGAGAAACTATCAGGAGTCAAAGACTACAGGAGTCAAAGACTACAGGGTTCATATAGCTTTAGTTTGCACCTTTGAAGCCATTTCCTCAAGTCAAAATCTTGAGGGTCAAGGGGCCAGTGGTGATGCCAAAAAAACCAATCCAAACAAATCAAAATATGTTGTTATTTTTAAACAATTAATCAGCTCTAGGACTCTTTAGGAAAGGAGTGCTAATCACCTGTCACAAATCTGTTCAATTTATGCATGTCAGTTTTTCATATACTGGATGTGATCAGTCACCCATGAAAATGAGATATGAGGAAAGGATTCATTCAGAAAATGCCAATCACCACTCAGATAGAAATTTCACTCATTACTCAAGCCGGATTAGTTGAAAATGCAAGTCATCACAATGCGACAGCCGACAGGTGATTAAGATCTCAATCATTGCTCACTCCTGTGCAGTTCTGTTTGTCAGAAGCTTTGGCTGTCAGTTAATACTGCTCTTTCATCTCCGTTAAAATGACACTTCCATTGTGTGATTGAATTCTAAAACAGTGCCCTAGTTTTAAGCCTGAAGTTAGAAAGAAAGGAAAGAAAAAATAATGTAAAATTATAGACAGAATTAAAGATGAGGTAAAGCCCGTAATTTTTGCATAGTTAAGTATCTTGACAGTTTCAGGAGTGACTGACTCAATCTACACACAAATCCCTAGGTTGGAGGAAAAATGCTTGGAAATCATTTAATGGAAATGCATACACTTGCCTTTTTTTCTTTGGTGCCGATTTTTATCTTCAGAGATCTAAATGACGCTGAGATTTACATGCCTGCCTTTGAATGCACCTTTGCCTTTTTAACTCTTCACTCTGCTTTACTGAAAACTGGACTTAATCTGCAGGAAGAACTCTTGGTTCTGGAAATTTATTTCTCAACTATTTTCTGGGCACATTAGAAATTGGGCCAGGGCTTGACTTCAGCCTTTTTTAAAACATAAATGCACCATTGAGAGAGAATTCAGGTTATTTTAAATCTTGTCAGTGCTTTCTGGTAAAGGAGTGTCAACAGTTGATTAATAGAAGGGACTCAGGATGCAGCGTTCGTGAAAAATACTGGTTACAATTCTTTTTTTAAAATCAGTGAGGCTTTTATGTTATTGATTGTATTTGATCCTAGAGATTCTGGGTGGAAAGAAGCCTGGATCTGTGGGATCCAATCCCAGAATACTACCAATGGAAAAATGATGGCAAAAAGGACTTCCCATCCAACTTTTTCTTTCAGCATCTCTTGGCAAACTCTTCACCTGCTAATGTTTTTGTTCTATTTTGTTCTGGTTTTATGCTTTTGTATCATTATTTAGTTTTTGCTGTTCCCTATAATGTTGTCAGACATTATATATCTTTGCATGTTCTCTGTCTCTGATTAGAAGAATTTCAAATCTACTTCTCCACTCATTACTTTATTTTTCACTTACCATCTAGACAGAATGTCCTAACAGGTTTAAACTTTTTGTCACCAAACTTCTTTGGCTCACTAATCCAACCCAGTAATATCAGATAGAGGTTTTTATCTTGAAATGCTTTGACTAAAGTGATATTCTCCCTGAATCTGTTGTTTTCTCTCCTTCTGTCACCAGACTTCCTTTTTGCAAAGGATTTTATCGTATACACTCCAGGGTTCATTTACTCTGAGAAAATAATGGGAGTCTTGTGAGAAAGGTAGCAAGTCTGGTTAAACAAGAAAACCTTTCCACCTCAAGAGGAAATAGTACTTACTAAAAAGAAACAAGAAGAAAGGGTATTTCTAATGGCTCCTTGAGTGCCAATTCTGACAATGTTCAACATGAAACTAAAACCAAGTAATGTTAAATGCTGGAAGCTGTGGTGCCTTGCTTCATTTTCTGTCATGTTGTAAGGAAGCTGAATGTGAATTTTAGCTCTTTTTAAGTGTCAGGCCAGAATAATATTATCAGTTACCTTTGGATGGAGGCAAAGCTTCTGATAGTATTACAGCTAAATAAATATTGAAGTTACTGTTAAGACTTCTGAAGAAGTCTTTTTAGAAGTTACAGAATAGGATATTGGTGGCAAAACCACCATGTAAGGTACATAGGAACAATGGCAGGCAGATTGTAGCTTTCAGGGCTTGTGATGCATGTGTCTATCCAAAGTGAAAATAAGGATTTTGTGAAAGATCTTCGAAGTTATTTTAAAGGGACTAGGTTTAAAAAGCCAACATTCTTCTTGTTCATATTCTGGGAAGCCTGATATTGAGCTTCTCCATTAAAGTTTAGGAGAGTTATAACTCCTTTCATCACTTTTAAGTTTGCTGAACTTTTCACACTTTTTATGTAAAAATTTCTCAGGTATGAGCATTGCCTGAAGTCAGATTTTACAAAAATACTCTGAGAACAATTGGGGCTATGAGAAGTGTGGAAAAATATCCTATTGGAGTAAAATTCCTGTAATCACTTATTGTGCAGCTGTTACAAGAAGCAGTGGGAGGAAGGGAGGGGGAGCAAAGGCAACTTGGCACAGAGCTGTCAGCCTCTGAGAACCAGTATTATTCAAGTTGGCAAATGTCTGCTAAGTGCCTTGGCAATCAGTAGGTTTTCTTTATTTGCCTTGGGAGTTGCACATTGCAAATGTGGTTGTGCAAACATGCGTGTGCTGCCTGGGGGTTGCTGTGTCCAGGTTAACTGCCTCTGGAAACACCAGTGGCTACACTGGATGGCAGAGAAGACAGGTCATATAATCATGGAGTGTTAGGGGTTGGAAGGGACCTCTGGAGATCATTGAGTCCAACCTCCCTGCCAGAGCAGGATCACACAGGGCAGGCCACACAGGAACAGATCCAGAGGGGTCTTGAAAGTCTCTGGAGAAGGAGACTCCACAACCTCTCTGGGCAGCCTGGGCCACGCTCTGTCACTCTCACAGGGAAGAAGTTTCTCCTCATGTTGAGATGG
>WUAM01000359.1:12533541-12544518 GCA_024336885.1 Actenoides hombroni | reverse complement strand
CATCCTATCACAGGGCACCACTGAAAAGAGACTGGCCCCTTCTGCTTGACACCCACCCTGCAGATATTTGTAAACATTCATAAGCTCCCCTCTCAGTCTTTTCTTTTCCAGTCTCAACAGCCCCAGGGCTCTCAGCCTTTCCTCAAAAGAGAGATGTTCGAGTCCCTTCATCATCTTCGTGGCCTCCATTGGACTCTCTCTGTGTTTGAAGAAATATTTTCTGTTAATGACAGAGATTACTACTGAGGTTTCAACTAAGGCAGTAGAACTATAATATAATGCTGTGTTGTCCTGCTTGATCACTGCTGTCTCCATCATTTGGCTGTTTGATGTATCTTGACTGATTTATCTTAAAACTGGCTACATTCCTTACTCCTGCTTTTTCTGATGGAACACTCTTCTAGATCCTCACTCTGTTGATGGCAACTTTCTTTTAATATCTTGAGTAACTGTATCTGGACGTATTTGCTTTTGTGTCACCTTGCACAGCTCTTCTGCCTCCATCTCTCTCCCAGTGTCTGTAGAGAATAACTCATGTCCTGATTCATATCCAGAAATCTGAGGTTTAAAATTACACCCTACACCTCATTACCTTCAGGGTTGCTCCCCTGTGAGTACCTTCTTATGTTACGGTGTCAGGGCATATAGGGTGGCATTGATAGGACAAATATTTGTCTTCCACTTGTCAGGAACAAGAGTCTCCTGTTTAATGCCTGCTTCCCATCCAGACTCCTCTGAGTCAGTGTCCCAGTAACTTCACAGGGGATACAGAAAGAATCTATGCAACAGGGATAGGGTTTCTTCTGGCAGGGAAGGAGGTCTTGAGAGTCCTTGAGAACCATTAGTGGTGCCCAGGAAGCTGGATTACACTTGAACTGTCTCTATCACAGCAGTTCATTTGTCAAGATTTACGTAGATATTCCTTGGGCTGCTTTGTGTATTTTGGCACACTGTGATTCTGTGTGGAGCCTCATGCTTGAATGTAGTTCAAAACATCAAATTTCTTCAGAATTGCTCTTGTTGATGTCTACAATGTGGGATATGGCTCAGTTTTGCTCACAGCTTGTTACAAGTTTGCATAACAGCAAACATGGTTTGCCAGAAGTTTGTAACTGTCAATAATCTTGAGCTGAGTTTTAGGTCAACAAAACAACTTAATAATTTGTTAAATAATAATTTAGTAAAACTTCAGAGCAGGGGAAGTTTCTTTTCTTTTTTTTTATCAGAGATAATATTTTTTTAGATTTTGCCATGTCGATACAACACAGGGCACACAGTAGACAGCAGTCTATCCCAGTGAAGGTGATCTGTGGATTCAGAACTTGCTTCCCTGTTTCAGGCACTGTAATACATGTTGTCTACTTGGATATCCCTCTGAGGAAGGGGTGGAAGCTATCAAATCCTTCAGAGTGACACCTGAAGTTGATGTGCTCAGGAAGAAAGCCTATAACAAAAGATGGAGGACACCTTGCAGTTTAAGAGAGGTGTATAAAGTAATGGTGAAGCAAAGCAGACTTTGAGGGTTTCATCTACGGTGTAGTGCCATCAGTTTTTGTGAATGCGAACAGAGGCTGTGGAGCAGAGAGCTCAGAAACTAAACTACGTTCAGCAGTGCTGTTTGTGCTGAGTGTCTTTTACAGATCCTTCTCCATCCCTCAAACCGTGAAAGCCTGCTGCAAGTAGTTCTCCTGGCCTAGCTTAACCAGGAGCCACTCCTGTGCTGACACGTTTCATCCTTTAGGGAGGTACAGGTACCATGACCAAGAGAGGTTTGAGCCCCCACAGTTTTCATTTGCTCTAATATTCCTGCTTTACCATCACCCAGTGTTGGTTGGGATAGATGTGTAATTTGTCCTAGAATCTGAGAAATTTTGCAGTGGCTAAAGGTGAGAGATGAGCACAGGATCTAAGGACTGGATCCTAAGCAGCACCCCAGTGGAGCAGTTTCCAAACTGAAATCAAAAACTTGATAAATTCTGATACTTGTGTGTTAAATAAGCAACCTCTGTTGTACCAGACCTCTCTGCTTTAACTCTCCTTGTACTAAGATGTTCATAGTTTTTGGTAGCTCTGGTTTCTCGTGCACAGCAGCAAGGCCTTTCCCTTGCTGTTGCACAGTTTGAGACTTCCAGACATAATTTTGATATTTTTCATATCCAAGTGGCATAAGCACAAACTTTCCCAGCCTTGAGGGTATTATAAATGAAAGACTTGCTTTTCAGCTGGAGGCAGTAATAACTAAAGCAAACTCATTACTGAAATCAGTTACTCTTCAGTTTGGATGGTACAGAAAAAACATGTAGATCAAAGCAGGAGAATAATGTGTCTCACAATAAATGCCTCAGTCTCTTTACTACCTGGAGGTGTCTTTTGGGGTTACAAAATTAAGCCAAAGTTAATTAAAATTAAATAGAATTAAGCTGAAAAATTAGGCAAATCTGTCTGAGTTCTTATGGAAGTTTCTTGAGAGCACAACTTCTTTCAGGCGGTTCCAATCATTCTAATACCTAACAAACCAGATTTTAATTTTCTCTGCATTTTATCTGACACATGAGTTGAGCCTGGTATTTGAATTCTTGTCTCCTAAAGTAGAGCATTCAGGTATTTTCTCTAGGCTCATTTATCATTACTCCTTTCTAAACGTAGGTCATGATCAACACTTAAACTCACAAAATGGATCATTGCTAGCAAACCCATACTAACTTGGTTAGCTGGATCTATTGTTGGATGTTGTTGTCCATGTTCAAACCCTATGCCTTTTGGCTTTCTGTGAAAAAGGTGACTGCTTTAAACTCTGACTTGCTGAGATCTTTTCTTCATTGTTTAGAGGAGAAAAGAATTCAGGTTTTCCTTTTGATCGCCTGATTTAGATCAGCTAGCTCATATCGAACTCTCTGAAGTGGATGATAAACTGGCATAGGTCTTGTTGCTGCAAAAGATTATTACTTGACCCTGGTTTTGGGTCCATGCTTCACATGCCTTCAGTAATGAATATAATTTAATAAAACTAAAATAAAGGTTTGTTGAATTAAAAATAAAACCTCTGCCAGGCGGAAGGATACATAACGAGCAGTCCAAGGAAGCTCTCTTTTTTATCAGAGCAGAATGTTGCTAGGGTAGGGGGATTAAATTACAGAATTCCTATTGAATCCTAAATTCCATTGGTAAACTTCACATCTGGCTAAGATGACCTTAACTGGTTTTGAAAATAGACATTCAAAACTAATTTTGGGCATATGTGTTAGCTGTCACTTTCCTGATAATTCCATTGTTTTGTTTTATTGCTTTTTTAGCTGCAACAATGGTGGAAGCTGGAAGAGACAAGAAAAACCCAGATGAATTTGCAGTGGCACTGGATGAAACTCTTGGAGACTTTGCATTTCCAGATGAGTTTGTCTTTGATGTATGGGGAGCGATAGGTGATGCTAAACAAGGACGGCTGGAGTGAGAACCGTGCAGTTTATCAATCCCTGTTTGAAAACACAAAATTATTTTTAAAGACGTATATCAGAATTTTAATATTTTATTGATATGGATCCCAGGTGCTCTGTATAAGTGTTCTTAGCTGAGGCTCTCTTTTGCAAAAGATGAATTCTAGTAGAAATATTAAGATAAACCCAAAGTTCTGACAACTGCACATTTAAAACAAACATTAAATTCATGCGTAGAAACGACTGTGAGGAGTGTGTCAAGGAGTTACATTTATACAGATATTATAAAAAATTTAGGTATTTTTTTATTGTACATACAGTTTGATATTCGTATTGTGAAGAATGTTAGACATGCAACAAAGAGTTTGAATTATTTTCTCTCTTCGTTTGAAAGGTTTATAAACATGTTGAAAAACCATCTAGCTACATGCTATAGTTCCCTGGTCTTCTGTTACAGAATAACAGAATGGTAGGGGCTAGAAGGGACCTCTGGAGATCAAGTCCAACCCTGCTGGGAAAGCAGGTTCACCTAGAACAGGTTGCACAAGAAACGTGTCCAAGCAGGTTTTGAAAGTCTCCAGAGGAGGAAACTCCACAATCTCCCTGGGCAGCCTGTTCCTGCGCTCTGTCACCTTCACAGTAAAGAAAACTTGTCCTTGTGTATTCACCTACACAAAGAGCTGTGGAAAACCTAAAGCCTTAGATTTTCTTACAGTTTGGCCTGAATGTGATCTTTTCTGTAGACAGAGCTGGGAAGGAGCTATCTTGTTTCTGAAGAACCTCAGTTCAGGAGGAAAATGTTCCTCTGAAACATGAGAACTAAGATCTTTGAATGAAAAAGTCTTGCTTTCATTAAGAGTCGTAACACATGCTGTCTGGGTAGTACTGAGATGAGTACATGTAATAGAAATGCTCAAACCAGGAAGCTGCTGCTTTACTCAGATGCCATGTTATTGCAATAGGAACTGCATAGGAAGAAACAAATGTTAATTTTTATCACTATTCATACATAGTATCTGCAATCCGGCACTGGAGACTGCAGTGTACGACTAAGTACTGAATTGATCTTTGCATATGCTAAATGGTTTGCTGAGATGCTGTGGAGCTCCCCTCTTGTCTGTTGGGGCTTTTTTCTCATCCTATGGAGTTCCCCTCTTGTCTGTTTTTTTCTTTGTTTTTTTTTTCTCAATGTGGCAACATAGGAGAGACACTGAAGGTGTCCAAACCTGAAAGATACTTTTGTGAAGTGGCAAATAATCGTGGTTTGAATGAAAACACATGCCTGAGCCCTGAAAAAGGCATTCCACTAAGTTTAGATGTTAGGCTTTCCAATTATATTGTAAATAAAAAATTATTTTTAACTGTTAATATTTTACGAATAAACCCCAGATGATTAAAAATGAACTGCCTCTTGTAACACATCTGCTATGCCTGCTATTATCCTCCTGCTCACTCTGTATTTAATGAAGAGCAAATGCAGTAGGTTTTGGGTTTTCCACGTATGTAGATTCTTTATCAATTTTTAGTCTGCCTCATTTTCATCAAGACAAATATTTGTTCATTTGTTTAAAAAAAGCTACTTTCAAGCGATTATTATAGCCAAATAACATGTAGTTAAGTGTCTTTGAAAATGAAATAGAACAAGAATGTGGGCCCTGACCTAGGAAGGTGTCAGAGCTTGTCAGTATTTTTGTATTTGCATAAAAATAAACAGTAATAGGTATTACAAAAGTTTTTATAAACCACTACCTAGTTACTTGTCTTCTGAGGAAAATGTCTTTCTCTGTCTTGCAGAGATCTTTTTAAAATAAAGGCTATGCCAATAATTTTACACCTTCTATGTCAACGATTTATTTCTTTTTGTCTAAAATTATGATGCTTTGAAGTATCATTGAGAGAAGAGTCTCTTTACTATATTATTTATGAAGGATCCTGAACTCCACCTCAGTCTTTTACACGTGTCACAATAAGTGAATATTTCTTCTAGTTATTAAATATTGCATGAAGTCTTATAAATACTATTTAGTGGTCTTTCAATGGGGATAATCTCCAATTTTATAGATGCTATTGTCAATATTTTACTCATGTATCTCTGATTTAAGGACGAGCTCTCACATGATACAGATATACCTTTTGATGAAATGAGTAGTACAGAGGGGTGTGGAGGTCCCACAATATTTTGTGTTTAAGAAGTTTAAAGGTGTCAAAATTTTTCTTAACTGTACTAGTGCCCCATATCACCAGTGCGGTATGAAATCTATATGTATTTTCAAACAGGTGTGATCATTATCAATTTCTATTTGTAGAAATACATATGGATTTAAAAAAAAAAATAGGCTATTCTCAAGTTATGAGAAGTAAAAATATATAATTTTACAAGAAACTTTGAAATTTAGTGAAACTTGAAAGTAAAAGAAACTTTGTAAGGAGGCAGTTAATCTTTATACACCCCATTGCTCAGCTGGGGCCATGAGGATATATTATTTTGACAAAGAAGTGTCATTTGAGGACAGAAAGCACAAGGTGGATATTGTTTCTCTATATAATAATTAGAAATCTGAACCCACAGTCTTCTGTGGCAGTTGAGCACACTGCCTTGCATAGGGCTACTTTAACTAATGTACTCTTGGTAGTGAAGAGTACACTAATAATGTATGTGATGATAATGATGAAGATAATTGTGGCCCATATAATTTATTCTTTAAACTTCTTCTAGGTGAAAAGAAAAAAATGAAATGTCAATAATTAAAAGAAAAAAATGAAATGTCAGTAATTCCCTGTTGGTTTTAATTTGTTTTATATAAAACTCAGATGTCAAATTTCTTGGAAATGTTTATATACACTGATGTTAGTAACCAACATGTTCCTGCTTATAAAATCAATGAAAATTAAGAATTCCTTTTTAAACTGGATTAAAAAAAAAGTATTATGGAAAAGTTATATTATTTTATAATACATGAAATATTACCTGGAGCAAGTAACCCCTCATGTGTTTTGGCTGTTCATTTTATTTTGAGAAATTGATGTTATTCAATCAGTTTATCCTGAGAGGATAATTTGTCTCATTACTTTCCTCTTGCTATTTTGTCAGTGTAATCTTTGAGACTCACGTTCTGCACAGAACTGTTGCTTGTCATAGTCGCCTCTCTTTGGGGAGTTTATTTCAGAACTAAGGTTTCAGTAGTGTTTACAATTTTACTGGCATTTGCTGCAGTAAAGTGTGTGGATAATAATAAAGTATGTCTTAATTTTTCTGAGTTCTCATTTATGCATAGACTATTTCCAGCACATTAGACATAATGGCACCAGTAACCAATTTAGTAGATTATTTGCATTTTCCATCTCTGCATGAATAAGTTGTCACATGAAAATCACACTACCTTGTAAAGTACCATAAATACTTCTCACTCTTTGTAAGATTTTTGTAGTAAGTTAATGTTTTACTAATCAAACACAGCCTGCAGATCCCTTTAAAACCCAGTCAATAATGACACTAAAGCCTTTGAATGCTTTGTAGGGTGAAAATGTCCTTAAATGTCACTACACAAATTCATTTAAAGTCCTAGTTCTGGTTAATCTAAGTGTTGATCAGAACAGGATTATAAATACCTTGTTAGTGTGTGTTCCAGTTGGAGGTGAATGTTGGTGAATAGTCCTCCCAAAATCTGAAGTGGAATGAGATATGGTAGCAACTCAGCCTGGGTGCTGTTCCAAAAGTAACTGATTCCTTACTATTATAATTTGATGCCCAGTTTGCAGGGAGCCGGCAGATACATGCAATTGTTTGTTCCTTTACTTCCAGACTTCCAGCTATGTTCAAGATGATGGAAAATACACCATTATTTTTCTCTGTATGCAATGCTCTTTAGATGCAACAAGGGGATTTAGAGAAATCTAGTCTTCATAAAGTTCAGAGCTCATAATCTTACAAATATGATGAGTGATGAGTATTTCACACTTTTAAAGGAACTAATTTTGCTGATATAATTACTGATACATCTTTTGTGACATCTTTAGTATGCCAGATGTTGCTTCATTTGAATTTGATTTTATGCCACTCCATAATACTGTTGTTATTCAACTAGCTATTAATATAATCAATTTATTTGGGAAAGTCTTATCTGCTGTTTGGATTTGCACTTTGATTTGAATAATGCATACATTTTAATTTACATATATAATTTTCTTCACAATTTGTCTATTTCCTTTTTTTTTTTTTTGAGATAAATGTAATACAAAGCTCTGAAAAAAAATATGTTGTTCTTTGTATCTGCGAGTGAAATATTAAAGTTAAGCTAATTTATAATACTTTGTTAAGAAAGTATTATCAGGCAAGATATAAAGCAAGGTATAAAGTAGGTTTTTAAAGTGCTGTCTGTGATGACAAAAAACAAACTACAGATTTATTTTTTTTTCTGCTTTTTAATGTGAACTTTTGCTGCTGTTCAAATGGCATATTGTTTTTCATGAAAACAGCTCT
Source organism: Actenoides hombroni (assembly GCA_024336885.1). NCBI lineage: Eukaryota > Metazoa > Chordata > Aves > Coraciiformes > Alcedinidae > Actenoides > Actenoides hombroni. Next base: position 12,536,607 of record WUAM01000359.1, on the reverse strand, counting down.
GAGAATTCCTATTCCAAATTCCGAATATTGTAGTAAAATGATATATTATTTTTAGTTTTCTTTATGCCAGGAGATATTTCAGAACAATTACAAGTCAGGGTGTTGACTATTTACCCTTTTGAATTTACCCAAATGATGTTTGCCATGAACTTCAGAATTCTACTCTAGCAATAAGAGCTTAGTCTGAAATTTATTTTCAGTATTGTTTTCTTCTCCAGCTCTCCGACTCCCTGTTTGTAAGGCATTTTGCCTTTAGATGTTGTTATACTTCGTAAGGTCTGTAATTTAGTTTATGAAAATGCAAAGAAATTTACAGGCTTGGAAGTCAAAGATAAGGAAAATCCTCAGCATTTCTTGAAGATGCCTGTAAATAGGAATAGTCTTTGATTAAAAAATATGCAGCCTGCAGTACAGACTTTGTCCTTAGAAAAGGTATATTCAATGTGTGAGGGTCAAGGAATGACAACTGAAAAGAGGAAAAAAGATTGAGACAGCGTAAATGTAAAGAAAATACCTCTTTTTTTTTTTTTTTTTTTTTTTTCTTGAAACACATGCCCTGGCTTTAAACAGAACATCACAAGGTCTGTAGTTTGAACAGAAGCAACCTCCTGATGTATTTAGGCTGCCCTATGTCTCCACTCTTACTGCCTGTAAACAGAGAGGTTATGAACAGCTTTTTCAGTTTTCTTTAAATAATGGTGGCACTCCTTACCTAAATCCTTTTATGTCAGAGCTCTTCAGAAAAATATAGCTGTTGGTTTTGTAGCTCACTTATTAGTCTGGGGTTCTCCCAGTTCCCTGAGAACTAATGCAGTTTTTCAAATTGTCATAACCTTAATTTTACTATATAGTATTTGAAAGAGGAAAAAGATTGGAGAGAAATAAATGTCTACTTTTCTTAGAAATGGAAGGGTATCTGGCAGTTCCACTTTTTAGAGTAATTACTGCAGTAGTTCTGCTGCAACGACCTGTGTGTAAGATGCTGAAGAGTACGTAGTAAGAATGCTTTGTAAATTATTAGCAAATGGTCACTGTGGAAAAAAAAACCAAAAAAGAGTAACTGCTATTCAGAGCTCAACCAGTAATCCCAGCTTCTGGCATAAGGTAGAAATTTTCAAGGAGCTCAGATAAAGAACGTGATTGATCGCAGGTATAAATCCAAATCTTTCTTCCCAAATCTTCATCTCACTTCCTTTAATATTGCTATCCTAGTTGTGTTTGCTGAGTCTGATCTCTGGAAACAGGTACATAAAACTATGTGCAAAGCACAGGAGCTCACAGGAGGGCAGACAGGGTAGTGGATCAGAAAAGGAAAGCGAGCTTCTTCACACAGGATGAAGTGCTGGGCCACTGCAGTTATGAGGATAATCCCTGGTTGGTACACATAGGAAAAGGTCCTGTGTTCCTTCTCCCAAGGTTCCTAACATACCCACCAGGCTGACTGGGGTATAAATGGATGAGTAAAGATTGGCAGGACACTTTAGTTTCTAACCTTTCCAACTGCTAAGGGGAGGTTGAGCCTATGAGTCAGACTAGAGGCAGCTCAAAGTAAATCTCTGACGCAGGATTGGGGTGTGTGTTGGGTACTCAGTGCCAATGGTCTTGGTCAGCAGCTTTGCTTCTGTGGTTCCTTGAATGCTTCCCAAGGTGCACCCACTATCCTTCCCTGTTCATGAGCCCACATTCCTGGTAAACATTAATGCAGCATAAAAATTAATGCTGAATGAATTTTGTAAGCCTGAGTGTTTTATCTTGGAAATTAGCTGTAATACTTTTATCTTTGGAGGGATGTAGGTTTGTCTGAACCTAAAGGTTACAAATGACAGTCCCCAAAGTTTTTCTGTTGTGTTTCTCCAGCCATTGCATGTCTGAGCTTCTCACAGAGGCATAGAGAATGAAAACAAGATCCACTATAAATTCAAATTTTTGATTAGCAAATATGCTTTATTTTTATGATTACTAAATATGTTTTTTCTCTCTTCCTTTGGCATGAATAGTTAAATGTTTTATTATTAATGTTTCTTTTTTGGAGCATGAACTGCATTAATTAAATAAACAAGGTATTTGAATTTCAGATGAGCTCTAATTGGAGAAACATATTGCACCACAATACTAGGCAATATCAAAGAATGCAAGTTTCTGCTTACTAAAAAGATTGTTTTATTAAGTATTCCCAAGTCTTTTTCTTTGTCCTTTTAATAAGGAAATAAATTTTAGAGTGGTGAACAGTCAGGGAGGAAACCTTTTAGTTTAGTGGAAAAAAGCTTTTAATGACAGACTTACGGGTACAAGTTGTGCTTGTAGTACAGATGATCTAACAACGATGTGTCTAAACCTTTCATTCAACAGCTCTTCCAGTAAAGGCACCACTTTGTACTTCATACATATAAACTCTTCTCTGGCTTGAAGCAGGAAAGAAAGCATGGTAAGTCCATTGCAAGTCATATTCTCCAGGCATTCATAATACTGAAATCTCCATCAAAACCCTTCACACAGCCTTTCCAAGAGTATTTATTTTTACAACATGGATTTTGTTTCCAGTGAGTATTTTTACAGATCATTTCAACTGCTGAACTTAAGTTTTGAAAGCAGTAAGCCTTTTTTGAAGTAACTCTGGTAAGCTAAATTAATTATCAGATACAGTAATCGATCAACAGAATGACATCAGTTTCAGGTCTTAGTAAAATACCTGTAATGCCCCATGGATATTTGTCATGGCATGAACAGACTTGGTAGCAAACAAATTCTAATTGTAGGATACAAAAGCAGAGGTTGACCTTGTTCTTTGTGTGTTAACAAAACAAAATAGCATGTTGTTTCATATCACAGAATCATTTAGGTTGGAAAAGACCCTTGGGATCATCATGTCCAACTATTAACCCTACTCTACAAGTTCACCCCTAGACCATATCCCCCAACAACACGTCTAAGTGATGCTTAAACACATCCAGGGATGGCGACTCAACCACCTCCCTGAGCAGCCCATTCGAATATCTTACCACTCTTTCCGTGAAGAATTTTTTCCTAGTGTCTAGTCTAAACCTACCTTGTTTCAGCTTTAGGCCA
>WUAM01000359.1:12511704-12524339 GCA_024336885.1 Actenoides hombroni | reverse complement strand
ATTTTAAATATTTTCTCTCAGAATCGACACTTAAAGAATTTAAAGAACATTACAAAACATTATTAGAGCTGTATTTCTGTTCCAGAGAGTGATTTTCATTACTGATGGGAAGCGTTTTAGGTCTCAGTATTTGCCAGGCCTTAAAATTATATTGTGTGTATCTACAACACAATGAATATATACCAAAGCTTATTTAAATGGTAGTGGAGAGTGAGAGGCTCTTCATGTTCCATTAATTTAATCTTCAGAAATTTCTGATTACTTCTTAAGACCATTTTATATATGCTTATAAACAATAAATATTGTATTTTCTATTTTCAATTTCTTCTCTCTTCTTTTTTAAAGACATGTTAATAAATATATAGACATACAGTGCAGCTTTACCTTTAACAGAGAGTATACTGACTGTTTTAATTAAATGGAAAGATGGTATTTAGCTATTTCATAAATACATCAGGACTGTGTTTGTGCTAATTCATTAATCACAACACATTTGAAACTCTGGAAGCAGTAAGTTGAGATATAGTAACAAAAATGCCAGTCAGTATGTACGGCAGATACTTCAATTCCTTTCCAAATTCTTCTTCTCACCCCACCATAATGTATTTCAGTTGACAACCACATTTTAAAGACTGTAACTATGAAGACAAATCTTGCAGAGCTCAGGTTTTAGTTAGTTAGTTACTTTGGCTTTATCTTTAGCAAATGCTTTGCAGCTGCTTCCGAGTCATCGTGTATCAGCACAACATAAATTCCTCTTAGGAGGTGTCATATAAGATACAAGAATTGTATAAGACCCTGTTTCCAGTCATGAATTACACGCATATGCTCATTGTACTTACCTGAGAGATTTCCAACCCTGCCTTCTCTGCTCCCTCAGGTCGTTTCTGGTGAATTCTTTGCTTTTCTTGTGCAGCAGAGTTATATCTCTAGATCTGATCAAGGGAAAACTGATTGATGTAATACAGTCAGCCCTTCCATAGGAGCAAAAGGAGAAATCAGCACAGCATGGTCTAGGAGTTGAAGAGCTGGCTGGTTGCTCTTGGTGTGTGCTAGGTCGTGGGCTACTGCCAGCAAGTGGCCGTGTGAGTCCAAAGATGCTTCCTACTCCTCAGTTCTAACATTTCAAGAGTGGTTCAGCAGAAAACATTACAAATAATGCAGGGATTACGCAAAGATTGGAAGTATTGTGGCTACTGAAGAAGGTGAGTGCTCGGGATGAGGTGGGTTTGTTTGGTGACCAGGGTTTTCTCCTTGCGTGGCTTCCCTGTAAAGCTTCTCCACCACAAGATGTGACGTGTGCTCCAGATACAGGGTAATGCGGCTGTGGTGGGACAGCCAGGCCTACTGCTGCCTGACAGCCACATAACGACTGCATTTTGCCCTGGCTATAGCCAAACAATATGTGTTTTAATAAGGTCAGAGCTAAAATTGTGCTGCTGGAAACAAAACAGGGGAGCATTTTTTTTCTGTGAGGAAAGGCTGCCTTGTGAAGCAAGGACTAAGAAAGGGACTGTGGCGGAGAGGGAACTCCCTGTGTAATACTATGAAAGTGATTTTTATGCTGTCTGTAGAGAAGAGTAGGAGACTGTTCAACTTGTAATTACCCATTGTCTGGAAGTTTATTAATCAGGAAGGTCTACGAGAGGGACTCTTGAGATCTGGAAACCTTTCTTTGCAGCAGGATCCAGCACAGTTTATTAAGGAGAAGATAAAGGAGTAGCTTAACTGTATGTGAAGCAGAGATTTGATAACAGCAGCTCTCCTGTCTGGCTAGCAGGGGTGTAATGAGATCCGTGCAACTAAATTTAAGTCTAGGCAATTTAGATTCCAAGCAGACATATCTTAAACAGTGCGAGTGAGTTGCCAGTGGAATGATTTAATAAAATTGTAATAAATTCCCTATTATTGGAGATTGTAAAATCCGAACTGGATGCTTTTCTGAAGGAAATGCTCCAATTCAAACAAGATGAATACTTAAAAGTCTTATGGCCCAATTTATTCAAGAAGTTGGACTGGAAGATTATAATGATCCATTCTATCCTTCTATTGTGCAAAAAATTGCTCGGTGGTTGGCCTGTGCACTTTCATCATGTGAAAGCATTATTTCTCTAGCATACCCAAAGTATATCAATTTAATAGAGGGCTCTCAAGTCTTCCTCCGTGATTTCAGTCTTTGTACTAAAAGGAATGGTGGCCCTAACATTTTTGGTTTTATTGTATTGAATTGGTTAATAAGGCCAAGAGCTGATAGCTTGTTTAATGTTGCTCATATCACTTGAGCCAGGCTGAGGCAATAATGAAAAAGGCAATTACCAGATTCATTGTGAAATCTTAAAAATCCACGTCAGTGGGTTTATTGCACTTTTGACTCGAGGCAATACAAATGTGGCTTCATACACAGCTGATTTCTGACTAATTGTAACTGACTGCTGGCCTGTGAGCGCTCCCTGAGCAAGCTATCTCCAGGTATTGCTAAGTAACAGGGAAAGCACAAGTTGCTGCTGTGGGTTATCTAGCAGAATGCAAATGTACACAGAATTTCACCCTCTATTAATATATTGCTGCTTCTCTCTGCTTGGCTACTTTGCTCTACTGGAATATAAAAACTGCATGGCTACTATGAAAAAATAACCAAACCAATGATGTCACAAAGTTCAAATGAAGATGGTATTAAAAGAAATGTCCTCAAAACTGAGAAAACCGTAGCAAATTTGGAAAAGAGACAGTTATGCTAAGCAGATGTTAAAACCAAATTAATTTTAGCAATGTTGTTTAGAACACGTTAATTAATAGATAAAAATGCACATCATTTAGTCACTTGAAATATCTTCCCTCTGATACTCCAGCAACACTATGGTGCAGTTCTTAAAGATGAGCATTCTCCTGTGTTGCCTTAAGAACTAATATTTAATCTTACTGACTCTCACTCATTTGCGTATCCTCAGACTTTCTGAATTCCACACATTTCAGTGTGCAGGAGACACAGCTGTCAGGTACCTCACAACTAAAGGGAATTCTCTTCATTTCTGCCCCAAGGAAACTGTTTCCTTCCTGCTCACTGTTATACAGTTCTAGCACCAGAAGACTGGGGTCTTCTCTGCACCCTTGAGTTCCTTCAGGTGAAGATTATTTTTTTCTGCAGCTCTTGGAAATACTGCTGCTGTCTGGTTTATTCCAGCTAGGTGCTCTGTTTCTTTATTCTTGACTACAAGTTTTGCTCTTGATTCGGTACAATCCTTACCTGCCCCTTTTCTTTTGTAACGTATATTTAGACCTAACATGGACCCTCCCATGTTCCAGCTTGCACCCGTTACCCCTTGTCCTGTCATTGGATGTCATCTGAATGTACATCTGAATAATCTCAAATGTGCATTTATAACAGTCCAGGTGTTCCATGTCTGCTCTTTATGGTGTAATTGGTTTGATTGTCCAGCTTTTCATAGCTAATTTTGGTACCTGCCAAGCTCAGAGCCTGCACTCCCTAAATAAAGAGGCAGACTGCTAACCCAGGGTGCTGATGTCCCTAGAGCAGATTGTGTCACTGCACTCTTCACCAGCCTCTCTTAGTTTCATTTTCTTGAGCTAGGTTGAAAGATCAGTCCCATGGTATGTTCAGTGAAATCAGGTCTAGCTCAACATTTAAAGTGCCTGGTTCCTCTCTGGAAGTCTTCTGTCAGTGCTGGATTACTCAACCGCCCCTTTAATTTTGTCTGTCCTGATTAAGCAGCAGAAGCAATCGCTGTGTATGTTGGAATCACACAAAACATGATATTCATCTAGTTGTTTCCACTTGATCTGATATGCAACACACACAGATCACTGTTATACTAGTCACTTGTAAATCCATGACCTATAAAGGCTGCAGAGTGCGAGTGCTTGAAGAGGTATGTTTTCAATGAGGTTAGTATAATGCTGCTTGTTTTGATCTGACTGCTCATGTTACCACAAATTCACAGGGTTTCTGAGATCCAAACACATGCACATGATGTAGGTTTGCAGTCTTTGCAATTGCTGGCAATGAGAAATTTTTAATTGAATAATTTATTTCTATTTAGGTAATCTTTAGTGCCTTTTGAAAAGAAATGTTAAATTATTCATGGGCTACACGTTTAATTTTCTCAGTACTTTAGAGATTGGCAAATATCTGAGGAGAACAGAGCATCTGTCTCCCATTATTCTGTTTAAAAGGTTTAGGAGCTCCAACTCAGCAGATCAAAGAGGAAGCTAAGACCCTATAATTTGATCACAAAGACAACAGAGGTTTTCTAGTTTAGTTTTGATAAAACATACATCATAATGAGAGAAGAATCAAGTTAATCAAAGCAAATTTGGATTTGATGGAAAATGTATCTTGGCAATTTTGAGGTTCATTAACCACTTATGACATAGAAGAACGTTGGTGGATTCTTACTTCTACATTTTAAAATCAAGCCTGGATTTTAAAACCAATATTTTAAAAGACATAGGGTGGGTCAAACAACAGAAAGTGCAGAGACATCTTCTTGTACCTGTGTAGAATTTGCTTTGCAACTAGTCGCTGCTAGTGCTTGTGAAGTAGTTTATTTAGCATACTTAAATTATCTAAGTTTTAATATGGATCTTTTGAACCTTCTTCAAACTGTGACTCTAGTTTTCTTGATGAAAAGCAGCAAGAATCCAAACTTAGGAGTCCTAGCTTTCTACTTCTAGAAATATTTTCAGTTTGTTTTAATTGTGGTTTGTGTGAAATACAATGGATAATAATGTTTTATGATGTTCCATTTACATCTTAAGGCAATTATGTGGCAATAATAAGGAAAAAGTGATTCCTGACCTCTTTTAATGAGTTTTGTAGTCAAAATGTTTGTATGCCTCCTTAGCGAGAGTTGAGGCAATCTGACCCATGGATTGAACATCGCTAAGTTTAGAAAGCAAAATGTTCTAGAATTAGCCTGGATCAGCATGTCTGAGGCATTGTTTGAATGGCACCAGGTTGTACGAGCTGCCACTTTACCCTTTGCTTAGTAGGTGTGGTTGTCAGACATGTGTTTTGGTTAGAAATAATATCTGCTGATTTCATTTATGTAGCTCCAAGTGGAAAAAATGCTGTCAGGAAAAGCACAGCAGTTTGAGGTGAATTTAATAAAAGCTGTTAGGCATTAAAGCAAACAAAAAAACCCATAGGAAGACAAGAGGGTTCAGTAAAATTGTTCTCAGTAATTTGTTCACACATTGTCAAGGAATGGTGAATTTATGTTTCTTAGAGATCATAACTTTTTCTTAATTGGAGTGGAGATTTAATATGAGAAATGTGGGGCTTGCTTGTTTTTTCTGCATGGAGAAGGTCAGACAGTGACAATTTTTAAGTTCTGCCTATTGATCCTTTTCAGATTTCATACCTCCGATAGAACAAAATTCACCTCGGACTGCTGTGCTCATTTATATGACTGATTCTGAGGCACACAATCTCATTTCTTGTGGACCCTGCTCCTTTTTTTGCCATCTGTACCTGGTACGAGCTGAGCAGATACTTTAATCTGTGCACAGTGATAACCTCATCTTCTGGCTATGATCAGCATTTTTGTTTGTTATTTTTATTTTATTTTATTCTATTTTATTTTATGTATTTATTTATTTTAAAAAATAATGCCCCCCAACTTTGATTTCCATTTACATAAGGCACCAAGAATGAATTTTCAAGTGTCTATAAGAGGAATTTATGGAAAGTTAACAGTGGGGAAAAAAATCTTAGAAAGGAGTGAAACACCTTATTCTGGTGCATCAAGGTGATGCAGAAATTTGTCTTTAAAAATGAAGTAGGGTCTCTTAAAGTTATTCTCAATGTATTTTTAAAGTGAATTCTTGATTTCTGAAGAAATATTTTTCAATGTAAGATGACTTCTTTCATGAAGAACAAATAGTTGAATTATTTTTTTTCTCAGTTTTTACAGGAGGAAAAAAAAAGACACTGTATCTCACTAGTGACTAGGGTTGTTGGTAAGGGAAAAATAGAAGTCCTGGCTTATCTCCTAGGACAATTTATAATTTTCAAATTGGTCAAGAGAGTAGACAAATTAGTAATTAAAAAACGTGCCAGCAGAATTAGAGGAAAAGGATGATGAACAAAGCATTCCTGCTTTGCAGGTATTTTTTTTTTGACACCAGGCTGAGCAACATTTTTTGCTCTCCTGAGCAAAAGCAGAAAGTCTCGGGGTGATTTCCACAATTCTTACAACATCTGTAAAGTTGTTATCTTAAAATATTCCCCTACCAGCTGTTAGTTCATCTCTGCTAAGTAACACAGCTAACAGTCTATTCTATCCTCTGAACAACAGCCTATTTTCTTTCAGAGCAACAGAGTTTTCTTATAGTCATCTCATTCTATCCATACTTGTTCTATCCATAGTCATTCCATTCTATCGAGGTCTCAGAGGCCTTGCGGTAAGGACGTGTGTTCTCCTAAGTGGTTATATCTGGAAGGCTCTGCACTCTCCACACCCCTTGGAAATTTAGTTCTGTTAAGCAGTGTTAAATTCTGTCCCCCTGTGCTCTGTCCCATCTTTGATTGCCAATGCATTGCACATTATGGAAAAACACCAGGAAACCACATGCCCTTATTTCTTTAGATTTTTCCATTCTTCCCATTTCAAGGTAAGTAGGAATTATGTTTTGAAATGGGTGATTCACAGGCATAATCATTCCAGTCTGGCAATGATTTTGAATCATAGTGTCACATCCTTTAAACACAGCACAAAATGTGCTACCATGAAGAAAACGGCCTTACTTATGCCTCTGAAACTTGTTTTATCTTATTATAGCTCTTCTTTTCTTAACTTTCTTAGTTCCCTCTTCTAATGGTGCTACGTATTAATATAGCTACAAAACAAATACATCATACCTTCCTATTTAGTCAGGTGTGCAAATATACTTTACTAATCTGAAGAGCAAAGAAAAGAATCATTTATAATGTAAATAATTGAAGTGATACAGAGAAGTGGATAGGCTGACTCACTACAGTTAGCAGGAAGAGCATTTCTAAATGGAGGGATATAAACTGAGGGATATAAAATTTTATCTTACAGGTCTGCAGGGCCCTCTTGCCCTCACTGAGTGGCGTTTTACTTCAAGGGGATTTTTATCAGGGGGTTTCTCATTCTTTACTTGAGGCTAAAACTGAGAATTGGCAAAGCCACATTATTATTTTCATTACTTCAGTGGTTTTAAATTATTTTTCCTACCAGAAAGAGAAAAAAGCATCATCTTTCCACTGGTGCTTATTATCATTTTATATAGATAATGGTTTTGAAACTTTTCTAAGGCCATGTAAATCCCTAACTTGGTACTCAGGTAAGATTTTATCGCTAATTAGTCAAGTTAAATGGCTGTCACATTTGTCCCTCTAAAGAGTATGAACCATCAAGGAATGTTGTCTGTGTGGCCAGCTATTTTCTAATAGCTGCTTTTACCCATGCAGACACAGTAAGAAATTGTTATCATGAGATTAACTCCCTTACTTGGAGAAGCCAAGTTCTCCCTTCAGCTGGCTTTGTGATACTTCTGTGTCTCAGCATCCTCGAGGAGCTGCTGCTGCTGCTGGAGGTGGCCCAAGCGTGCAGCACGAGCGCACTGCCAGCTCCCCGTCAGCGCTGGGGGCTGGAAGGGGGTCATTGGTGACATGTGTCACCCTCAGGAAATTCTCTTCCAGTTCTTCAGCATCAGGCAGTTGAGAGGCACCGCAGAATTTGTGGCTGAACTTGAGAAGGTGCAAAATGTGCTTGCGTGGGTGGGAAGGAGCTCTGCAGATTGCAGGCATTCTTATTGCTGAATTGCTTAGTGGTAGAGTTACTATTGGGTTGAAAAGATCTTGCTTTACTATCGCTTGTATATGGCAGTCTTCAGAAAGAAGAGTGACCTCTGCCATCCAGACTGGTCACAGTCCAGATCAATCATCTCAGTAGTTTGGTAGAAATGATAGGACCTGAATGCTTTGAGAATACACTGTATAAGAGCTGTTTAACATCCCCCAGTCATAGTGGATTTCCCTCTCCCTCCTCTATAGCTGTGGTCATTGCAATCCACTGCACTTCAGATGCTGGGAAAAGCTGTCAAGAGCCTCCTGTCCTGCTCTGTGACCTCTTGAATGAAAAGTGCCTTGTTTGCCATAGGCAGGCACAGGGCTGCAGCATCCTCCTATTGCTATTTGCCTCTCATTTACAGGCAGTGGACTGGTCAGACAATATCATACCAGTAACCAATAGAGCTACCACCTGTTTAGAACAAGAGAAGATGTTTTTCTCATTTCTCCCACCCCTATGCATGAAGTACTGCAGTGGCAGAATTACTTCTAACTTTATTCCTGCAAGAGCAGAGCTTACCCACCGAATTGTAGCCTGATGTGCTTCCATGTGATTATTCTCCCAGTTACATTTTCTTGCTTTAATCCATTCCCCTGATTTATTAATAAGATATAAAGCTTTTAGAATAGAAAGCAAAATTTCTGATATGTTGCCTTGGGAGTCTCTCCTGCAAAAGGTAAATGAGCCATTTACCTTCTCAAGAACACCAGCTCCTTTCATTGCCTCACCTTGCACGACCGGTAAAAAGATCAGGACTTGGCAGATGGCATAACTTTTTGAAAGCTTTTCTTTTTTTCACTTTTAATTGCTTAATGTAATAGTATTAATTCCTTCTGCTAGGCTTTCTTCAGTAAGAAGTGAGATGGATCTCAAAATGATGGATGGAGGCAGGGCCTAATGTGCTTTTTTCAGGAGGCAAAAGCATTGCTGCTTCATTCTCCCTCACTCTGTCTCCACTTTGAGCAGCATTTGATCAGCTGGGCTGTTCTCAGCCAGAAGCCCTAGATCAACAAGTGGCTGATGTTGCCTCCCTTCCTGCCTCATTGGGCTATCTCTTTAAAGGCTGCAGAGATTTAAATGTTGAAGGTACAAAGCATTGTTCAGGATATAGCTACATTTGACTGTGGGATAAAGAAAGAAAGGAAATTCAACATCTCAACTAAGCAGCAGCGTGGTTTCTGTTCTATCACAGAAAGAGATAAAAGATGTGTAAGAGAGTATTAGTATTATGAAAGAACTGGTTGTCCTTTAGCATGGGGATAATAAAGAAAAAAAAGAAATCTAATAAAGCAAGGCAAAAGTGTGTGTACTTGATTGTCCTCTGTAAAGTGGGAATTGCCAGACACTCTCATGGCAGGGGAAAAGGAAAACCTGATTGTTCCTCACTCACGATTTTATTCAACCAAGAATGTAATACAGCCATGAAAAAGCAAAAGACTTTCTTGGAAATTTCAAGGGAAGCATTACTAGTCAAGACAAAGAAATATTCAAGTTGTACATGTCAGTTAATACATAAATAATGGTATCTGCTGCTTTTATAATTGTTGTTTAAGAAAGATTTATTTAACCTGGGACTGGATTACAGGAAAAGAGATAATATTTCATGAGTTACACAAAAAGTTGTTTAGATAACAGCTAAGGATGAAGTGGGGATCTGACTGCTCTGTTCAAGTGTTTCAGAACAGTTTCAGTTCCAGGATGGGAGAACAACTGAAAGAAAATAAAACAAAATCCAGGAAGAGATGGCTGAAATCTCCTCCTGTGTTCAGGGATGGTGGGAGATCCAGAGACAACAGCTGAGGTTCCAGATCAGGAATATGGGGACCAACTATGAAGACAGAATTTGAATTTATGAATAGGATCTTGTTATCTGTGATGATTATCTGTTTACAACAGGTAACATAGAGGCTCTGTTGGCAGGGCTGAAAAAAATGAAAATAATCCAGAAAAAAAAATGTAACTTTCCTGTAAATTAGAAGCAAAATGTGATTTTGATTATGGGAAGAGACTTAGTTTATATGAACTGTTTCCACTGATCTTGTTTTTGAGGTATGAAACTAGCTTTCTAGCTCTGCCAATTATATCCTCTTTGATAATCTATCCAGTGCCTATTTCTCTGCCACTTAGGAGTAACAACAAAAAATGAAACTATTTAAATCTTCTCATATCTTAAAGACATTCTTATAAATACTAAGTATTGCAATTATTATTAATTCTGACTTGTAGGGAATTTCTTTCTCGTCTATAGTGTTTTTGCAGGTTGTTGACTGATCTGTATTTTTAGTCCTATTCTGAAATACACTTTATATTTTAACATATTGTTGTAAATATGCTTTTTGTATCTCATATGCATAATCTCTTGCTCTCTAAAAGCAATGTAAATTTTACTGAGGTCATTAGGTTGTATTTCTGCTGCTCATGCATGCACAAGCTTGATAGACAATATTGGCCGGGTCAAGAGCTGTGGGGAGCTTGGTGCAATGAGTTTGGTAGAGCTGATATGGTGGTTGGATGCCTGGGGAGAAAGTTTTGCCTTGCACAACCTAACCAGCTACCAGCTGTAATACAGGTCAGACAGCAGCTCAAACTCTGTTGTGAGGAACTGAAGTCTGTACTGTGACTTGGTGGTCTGTACTCACAACTAGAAGTGCTGTACTAAACACAGTGGCAAATCTGTTACTAGAGAAGGTGAGGAGGCATCATTATTAAGGCATTAAAACCACAGTGACAAAGACATGCCAGGTTTAGCAGTGGTGGAGATGAATTCTCTCTGTTTGCTATGCTTCTCTGCTTGCAAAGGTGTTTGAGTATGATTTACTTCACAGCCAGGTGAAGCCTGGAAAGATTTGGCTCTGCCACAGCATCTCCAGTTAACTTCACAAGTAGTAGTATAAAATGGATCCTGAGGATTTTCCTAGTATCTTTCACTTCAGGCTTTTCTGGGGCTCAATTCTTACTTCACCTGTTCTCTTGACTGACACCTGCTCATCTTTACAACGACAGAAGAAAACCTGTGTGAATAACAAATACCAAAGTGCAAATTCTTGCACTATGCTGTTGAGGAGGCTTTGCTGTTGTGTTTCCTCCCACCTCTTTGTGCCTGAGACTGGAGGAAGAGAGAAGTGGTATAATGCTTTGAGAATGAAGTGAACTTTGGTGAGATTTTCTCAATAAACTGTCTACTGACTGTCCGGTGGATTTCTGGATACAGTGAAAACAATGGTTGAGGCCAAACAGGCTTAGGGAGAATGGGTTGTGGAAGGTGACCTAAAGATACTTAAGAGAGCCTGAGTTGTGTTAGATGACTTGTATAAGAGAAGAAGTAGCTTTGTTTTGCAGCTGTTTTTACAGAAAAGTTGCCCGGAATCTGAAAACTGTATTACAACAAAAAAACCCCAAAAGACACCATAATTTATGTTAAAAAGGCATTAGTGCAAAGCTGCTGTAAAGCGGAAATTTATCAGTAAAGTGAAGGAAAAGTCCTATGAATTATATCTGAAAACATATAGATTCTAGTGGACACTGTGCAGTACTCCAAGGTTACACAGCTAAATACATCATACTGTAACTAGGCTGAGTGTATTTCAAAAACTCTTGTTTTCAAAATACGTTTTTAAAAGGCAGTTTGTTAATTTTCCACAAAACCTTTTATTTGCCTTAAGTAGACTGACTTCAAGCATCTTGTGCAGAATATAGATATAGATAGTGAAAATACATTTATCTTGTGTAATGAAACGTAACAGGTTCCAAGTTGTTTTATGAGATTGTCTGAATATTTTGAAAAGAAATATATTTGCTCTGGAATAAGGCATCAATGTCAGCAGCACCTATGGAAGATGACTGAGTTTTCAAACAAAAATGGCTTTCAGATGAAAACTGAGGGCACAACTACTATGCAGATAAGTACTAGATTATCTAGTCCCTAATAATAGCATTACTATTACTAGCAGGCACCTTCCTTTGCTCCTCGTTTCAAGAGGCAAATGTCATCATTTCACTATTACTGAAAGGAAGGCAGAAGAATGATCAAAACTGACAAAAGATGAGTCCTCCAGATGATGAAGAGGTAAGGGAGAGTAAGAGAACTGATAGAGAGAAGGCAATGGTCCTTTCAACAGGTAGGGGAAACAAGCTATTTTCTTCATAATAGGTTCTAATCTTATTTTTATCTGATATAAATCAATATGCACAGTAAATATCTTTCACTTCTCCTCAAAGGCCTCAAAAAAATTATTTTATTTTTACAGCTGGATAACTGAAGCTGTCAACTTTTCATTATTTGCCAAAGAGCAAACTGAAATTCAGAGGTAGCATCCTGGTTTCCTGGCTATAAGCTGAATGTCCTCTCCAATGAACTTATTCCAGTCAGAAAAGGTCTCTACAAGACAGATGTGTCTGAAGATAGTTCCTGAGACAAAGAGAAACTGTATTGTATTCCCTTCATAGGAAAAGGTCAGTAGATGGAAAATAAGTATGAAGTCATAGAATTATTTCACACTTCAGAATCTAGAAGCGTTATTTTCCTTTCCACTTAGGTTAGGGCTTCTATTTTGCCAGTGCTCTTTGCTGCAACTTCTGACTTACCTGGCAGCTCCTGACAAAAAATTTCTCATTTTGAAAGCATGCAGTTTTCAAAGTGTTATGAATGTTCTAAAAGGTGCATTTTCCTGATTTCTACCCCTAGAATCATAGAATTGTCAGGGTTGGAAGGGACCTTAACGATCATCTAGTTCCAACCACCCTTCCAATGGCAGGGACACCTCCCACTAGAGCAGGTTGCTCAGAGCCCCATCCAGC
>WUAM01000359.1:12464999-12506184 GCA_024336885.1 Actenoides hombroni | reverse complement strand
TTCCCTTCCCTTCCCTGCCCTTCCCTTCCCTTCTTCCCCTCTTTAAAGGGTAATGAATGATTGCATTTCAGAGGGAGAAGCAAGCAAGACTTGTTCACCCAAAAGCAAGTGGTTAGTGCTGCAAAGCTGCTCTGCAAAACACATGTTTGGACTTCCATCTGGTTTTGTGTCAGCCCTCTGTGGTTCTACAGTTTGAATTTCTTTGAGTGATGCTGTTAAACATGATGGGGTGCTTCTTTCCTCGGATGGTACAGATCTGAAAAGATTGGTACATCACTTAAAAGATTTCTCTTTCTGGTGTTCACGTGAAACTCCATCTACTTTGTCATCTGATTTTGAACAAAGCATCTACAAATCTATAAAGCACCTACTAGTCCTTTGGGACTACCCTTTTTTTTAAGGGTTTATCTTTTATCCTTTTGCTGTGAACTGTGATTAAGCCAAAGTTCACAAATTAAATGGTCTTGAGGTGAAATGAAATGCTTGAAGAAAAGTCTTGCAGGAAGTGATGTTTCCTTTGCTGCAAATGGCAGCCTTGCTTTATTTCCTACAGTTCAGGTGCTATAGCAGGAGGCTATTAGGAAGTGCAGGAATTCTTGAGATGCCATTGCTTTGGCTCAGATGTAAAACAGCATAATCCTGGGACAATAGATCCAATTAAAGATCGGATGGTGCTTCTGAAAAATAATGATGCCAATCCTTCATCTCCAGCGGTTAAGGGCAGAATCTGTACAATTACTAAAGAGAAACTAATATTCTATATTAAAAAAACAAGCTATACTTACAAAAACATGTGTATGTGCTTATCTTTTACTTTAGCACGTTGAATGTTAGCTAAATTGGACTAACCATACAGGAATGTGCAAATTCCAATGCTCATAAATATCAGATCTATGCTAGTCTCTTGCAATTTAGTTGAGGATTGTGCTAAGAAAGTTTATCCATGACTTTTAGTGTTTCAAATTCAAAGCTTCTTCACACATTAACCTGTGGAGTCATGACTGGTGTTGTAAAAAAGGTACCTGAATTTCTCTGCAGTTCAATGTAGGCTGGTCTGACCTTCGGCCGGCTTGCAGTCCTTGTTAGACCATCCCAGAGGGAAAAACCCCTTGATTTATGTGTTGCAATACTAGCTTAAAATGATCTTCTTAAGTCTTATTATACTGTGCTTCTCTAAGGAGGTTTGTCCCATTGCTCGAAGTCATTCTCATTTTGTACAGTTAAAAATGTGTTATCCAAAGCATTGGTCCAAGTTAGATACCCAGCTGTGATTAAGTGAGCATGATAATGGCTTTGTGAATGTCCTAATAATCTGTTAAAGGTAAGTTCATGTTAAAAGCTCAGACCAAAACATAACTGTATGTTGAAAATGACAGAATGACCATGCTGTAGAATTCTCACAAAGCACAGGGACAATTTGCCATGCCAGATGTATAAGTCATAATAAATTTCTAACAAGCGAGTATAAAATCAGTTCAGCTGAGCTAATAAAGACAACAGCAAATAGACAACACTGTAAAATTCAAAGTTTAACAATCAGAAAAATGAAGGAATATTTTAATAATATGATATATTTATATATTAATTACCATTTTCATGTCACCGACTAATAAGCTTCACATCAAAGGAGTTAGAACAGAGGTGAATGGTCTTTGTCAGTTCCTCTGAGTAAGGCAAGTTGTTAAAATTACTGTGGTGAGATTTTTTTTTTCCTTCCCTCTCCCTGACTTAGCAAAAGAACTGGAAAAACCCACTCCCTGGACTACTGAATGTTACTGCATTGCTTCTTTAATCTTGGGGTCTGCTTTGGAAAGAAAATACATTGCTGAATGAAGGTAGATATTCTTGAGATGTAGGTTTTTCAGAAAGACTTCTGCACTTTTAAAATTACTTTAAATTCCTAATTAAAATACACTTCTGGACTTAAACTCTTTGAAGTCAGTATGGAGAACTTCAATGAGCAAGCAGTGGGTTATATCAGGTATGACCTCAGCGATGTCGCAACATGCCTGCTGTAAAACACAGATGCTTTCTTAGGTAAATACATCTGACTGGTAGGGATAGATTAAAGTTGTGTGGGGAAGAGCAGCTTAGCCAAAATGTTGAGTAATAAAATGGGACAACCCCTGACTTCCTGGAATGAGGTACAGGGATGTATTTTCTTATATCTAAGTTCTGCTGAAAGAAAGTGTTTAAGTTTTTATAAAGCGCTCTTTAGAAAGAAATTTGCAGAAATGCAATGATGTGTCACATACCTAATATTTTCACACATCCGGACAAGGTTCACACAGGTTCTACCTGGGTCTCGGCTGTACTGATCTGGAGAGAAGACTTTCTGGAGAAATGTGTTAAAGTGTTTTCATGATGCTGAATGAAGCTGGCTTTTGTCTGGGAGAAGCTTGACTGAACAATCCTACTGAGCCAGCTGGTGCTGGGGAATATCATGTGGATTTTATGAGCTCTTAGGGAATATGGATTAATCCCCACTGAGGTTTGTGTTCCTAAAATGGGACTGAGGTGGAATCAAGGTGCCTACTTCAGAATCCTGCAGATGTTCATAACTGCACTTTGTAGTTTCCTCCTCTCACAGGTTTGTTGATCAGACAGAAGGCATCAGCCAACTCTGTACTAGATCCGTTTTTGGTGACTGTCATTTCTGGAACCAATTCGTTTGATTAACCACAGATAAATTAGCTACAGATAAATTAGCACTGTTTCTCCTCCGGGATATGAAACTCGATAGCTATCATGTGGAGTAACTTCAGGGCATGGTTCCAAGGGACCTTGACTGCATCAAGTGCAGGACATTACTGATGTGTCCTGGAATTTGATCTAGGATTGCTTCTGGGAGAATTTGCTAAAGCTGGTATCTGACAGAAAACCGAGTCTTTGTAAAAGACTTTGTATGCACCTCATGTGCTGTTCTTCTCAGCTCAGCAGTCACCTCTGCCTTCACCTGCTGCACCTCCTGTTCCTCTTGTCCTCCTCAGTGTGTGACTTTCTGCTTCCTCAGTACACTTCATTCCTCCACTGTCACTGCCTGCACAGAGCTCTGCCACAGCCTGCATGGCTCTGCCCTGCTCTCAGTGACAGTGTTGCAGGAGACATAGGGATGTAGAGGGCAACAAGGTGTCAGAGGTACAACTACCACCACCCGTAAAAGCATTAGTCATTAGTTTTTATTTATGAAATAGCTGAGAGACTGGGAAACATGAATCTTGGCCGTACGGTTGAGTAAGGAAAAAACTTAGCCTACGGTTAATACAAATGAAGCAGAAGTTTTATTCCTAGTATTATTTAAAATATTATCAGACCCAAATTTTTGGAATGTAATAAACTCTGTAAAAGGGAGTCAATGATACAGTTATTACTGCAATAATTAATTAAGGTCTGGGTGGATCTGTCCTGCAGCTGTGGTCTGTGTATTCTGGCAGTTTAAATTGAGCTCCGGTGAGGCAAAACATTCCTCTGCAACATTTAGTTTCTTTTCAACAACAAAGCTGTTAGGTGGAGAAACACGTGGTGCCTATTTTTCTACTGTATTCTGATTTTACTACTATACTGTCATTTACTGTAAGCTGTTACGCTTGCAGCTGTATTAAAAAATGTACTGAACTTTATCAGCTTTCTCCTTAGCTTGTCCTTCACTCTCCCTATCCCTTCATCTCCAACAAATCTCCACCTGGTGTTGCAAGCAGAAGGGAGGAAGGGAATGATGCTGATACAACTTAGTTTCCTACAAAAATTTTGCTAGATTAATGTATTCAGTTATTATTCATACATTTTCTTATTTGGGGCTAAGATTGTTCATAATGTCTGATTCTATAATAATGTAGTTTTTGAATGCGCCAAACTAAAGTGGAAAAGGTTAATCTGCACTAAATGTTTATCTGCAGACTGGCATGGGGAAGATAGAGTGTGTATAAATTATAACTGCTGTAGTTATAGTCTTCTGGCGTAAGCTTGTAAAGCAGAACTACAAAAGGCAATCGCTTAGAAGCATCTGCCATGGTATAAAATGGCCAGATGGAGATCACCACACTTATTAACTGGTCCTTGGCAAGGGGGTTGTGTGAAAGCTTCTCACCTGTTACTATGCAAATTTACTTGGCTTTGCTTAAATTTCTCTGCAGCTGGAGCTTGTTTAGGAAGTATGTTTTAATTGTTGTATGTTTAATTTTTGCAGCTATTGTAGCTATACTTGTGTAATGTATGTGTCTATATAAAGCTATCAGATATTGAATTTTTTTGTTGTGTTTTTTGAGTTTTTTTTTAAATTGGTACAAATACCTTTTAGTAATTTATGGACCTGTGTGCTTTGTATATTGTTTCACAACTGTTTGTGTCTAAAATGTCTCCACATGTGAGCTGTATCTATTTAATGTAATGGATTGATGAAAAGAATTGCTCATGGTAAGCTAATGAGAATGGGAGTATGAACTTTACATCTCAAATACTGAGTGATTATAGCGGAGTTCAAATGCAATTTTGAACATTTGTAACTAGATTGAGAAAATTACATTTGTTTCAGTTGGAGCAGGTGGTTTGGATAGGTCACCATGTGAAAACTGAATGTGCAAATTTATGAAGTCCTTGAAGAGTTCAGTAATGCTTTCCACTGTACTTCTGAAATGTCCCAGCAGAAAAAATGCTATATCAAACTGCAGCTCCATGGAAAAATGGAAGGATAAAAAATGATTTGCTGGTAACATGATCTAATAGCTAAACATTTTTGGTTTTATACTGTAGCCATTTCAGTAAAGTAGGAATCTTTTCTTTTTAAAAACCATGGGAATGGAAAAGAAGTGAAAGGAAATTCTCAGCTGTGGCAGTGAGGCTTTATGATGCAGATTTAGAATGTCAAGCCCATGCTCTCAAAAATCGGATGGTTGCCTCCTAAAACGATAGTGGGAATTACCATCTCTTATTTCAAAAAAGCAAGTCATTATCTAGAATGTTCCTTTTCACCTTGTTCTTAAAGCTCATTTTCCACTAAGTGGTAAAACAATTTTTATAGCTATCCAGTGATTCTCTAAAGCCCTAATCCTGCAAATATTTTGTACATGTTCAACCTCAGGCGTATAAGGAACTGATTTTAATAGCTTGAAGATAACCAAGTTTGTAAACACTTTTGCAGGGTTTTTTTTTTGCCATGTGGATTTTAATGGAAAAGTAGGAAAGACTTCAATTAAAAAAACCCTACTTATTAAAACAGATGAAGAATTGTGGTTTCATCACACTGAGCTCCTGTAAAGGTCAAGTGCTGCACATGGGATGTTTCGTTCAAGATATGCCTTGAAGACTTAGGGATGACTGAAATCTTTTAAATTCTCTTTGGCAGTGACTGTTTTTGAAACTTTCACTCCATGTACCTTACTAAAGCACTGGTGTGCTTTACTCATCTTGTTGTGTTTATGATGCCTTACAGAGGTTAGTTACACAAGGTGTGTTAAAAGTTGGAGCTCACGTTGAGGTTAGGCTATGACTACTACAAAGTTAGAGGTAGATTCTCTGCATTACGTATGCTAACCACCTATTGTTACTCTTGCAGGATTTTATCTTTTGCTTTTTCTTTAGCATTCACATAAACACTTTCCTATCTATGTGTGTTCAATCGAGAGGGAATGGTCCCATTTCACTGGTTGAGTTTATTATTGGTTGTAGTTATTTAGCTTTGGATTTACCCAGGTTTGTGATAACAGTTCAATCTTGAAAAAGACATATGGAGAGGTCAGCAAAGTATCACACAATTACATTTTTCTTTGTTAAGTTTCCTGGGTATTCAACAGAAAATTAGTGCCAGGCATTTAGATTTCATTTTTCTGCGTTGTGTCAAGAATAGGAATTTGGAACAAAGCTATTACCAACAAATTGTTGTGCTGGTCTGTCCTTTTGCAGTCTTAAGACCCTAGCGATTCTCTTGAAGGTCAAACCATAAAGGAAAAAGAGAGACAACATGCAGGGCAATTGTCTATCTGTATTAAAGTGCAAGTTCTACCACAACTGTTGGTGGAGTGAATAGATAAAGAGCAATGTAAGTAACTGTACTCTTTAGGACAGAATATAAATAACAGTGTTTCTCATAACTGGAGTTGCCTGTGAATCAAGAAAGGAGTGAGGAGAGTGCCCCTTTCTGTAGACTCCTTAGCCATCTATGGCAAACATTTTGCTTTTCATAGTCTGTGCAGCTTAAACATTTGACATTTCCAGCATGGAGACTGAGAGAAGAATCACAGAATGTCAAGAGTTGGAAGGGACCTCTGGAGATCATCGAGCCCAACCCCCCCTGCCAGAGCAGGATCACCTAAAGCAGGTCACACAGGAACACATCCAGGTGTGTTTGGAATATCTCCAGAGACGGAGACTCCACAATCTCCCTGGGCAGCCTGTTCCAGTTCTGTCACTGTCAGACACAGCTGCCTACTGCAGGGCTGAGATGGGACCTCCTACTGTAAGCCCGGCTGGGCTGGTGGCTTTAATTAGGTGCAAATATGTAGTTGTTTGTCTATTTCTGGCACGGCTTGATAACAGTCTTTTTCCTTGAAAGATGGATGGAAACCTTTACTGAGATGATGAGATGGGTTATCTGAGGCTACTGAGCCATTGGGTTCACTTGGGCGTAGAGCTGAAGAAATGTCCCAGCACTGGCTGCCGGCTGCTCCTGCACTCATGGCTCCAGCAGCCTGGATTCCACACAAATACTCTATTTAGTCTTTCACTACTCTTTTCAGGGACAAATTTATTTTAAAGCTCTGCTTCAAGGGAATGCCCTCATTTTACCTTAGCAACACATGAATTCAGATGTGAATCCTTATTTTAATATACTATTTAGCCTTGGGAATAAAAGGTTTTTGAGGCCTGTTTTTATTCTTCCATCTTCACTTAATTAGTCATTATAGCCTTTATGTTGCTAAGTCCTTATGTAAACTGTGCAAAGAGAAGAAAAAAAAAAAAAGTAATTCGAAGCTTTCAAAACAATTCTGTTAAAGGATTTTGTTGGTACCTTGAAAATAACAAATAATTTCTTCTTGCTTTCCTCAATGAGCTTTTAAAAAAAATACGTACTCAATTTGTTCTACTACTTCAAGTTTTCCCTAGAGAAAGTTTCCACTGAGTTAAGTGGCACTTTTCCTTGAGAAGAGAATATAGTTGCAATTCTTTATTTTGTTACTTTTAGTGGTTATGGTGGTTTGAAATCTTGTTCTTTTTTTTGCAGCTCCTGTGCAACTCATTAGTTGCTACCTCTTGTAACTTGTCAAGGACTCTAGCTCATTGCTTGCATAGGTTTTATGATCTCACTGTTATTTTTATTCTTTGAGACAAATACTATTTTAATCTATCTTTACTGCTGTCTAGGTTTCCAATCTGTGGTAGTCTGTCAATATTCCACATGCAGTCTCATTACTCATTTTAACCTGCTTCTGAATTAATTTAAGGCTATTATTATTACACCATGCAAGCTAAACTTTCTATATAGATGCAGTTCTCAGCTGATGAAAGCTAGCAAAATTTCTGAGGCTTTCTTAAATAACAGCTTTTGTTTGAAAATACCCTGCAGAAGAAGATCGTGCAGGATTCTAACAAAGTGTTTGCTGTCCTGTAGTGCCAGCTACTTATAAACAGCATGCAAGTTGCTAACTGAATTACTGATGTGCCTCTTCGGAATATGTATAGTGCGTCCTGCTACTGCTGCTACTGAAAACATACTTCAGTGTAATGCCAAACAGATAGTAAAAAAAATAAGCCTAGATTTAGTCCTTTCTCTCGACTAAAGGGAATTCAACCACAAGCTTCCTAGGCAAAAGTTCTAAGAAAGTTATTTTTTTCTATAAAGAGCTACTTTTTTTGGGGAAAAAAACCAAAACAAACTGTAGTGAAGAAGCATGAATTATAGTTTAGTGGTTAAGGTGTCACCTGGTAGTGGGAGACATGGGCACAGGTCATTGCTCCTAAAAATTTCTCCACTTCCTTCAATTTAGAAGTTTCTCTCTGAAACTCTCTCTTGTTAATAACCCCTGTCGGTATTTAATTTTCTGGTCCTATCAGGAATATCCCAGATTCTTTGAATTGTCACAGTTTTTGTAAGGTTCACAGGTATTTACCTTTTGAGGTTGAATGTTATGGATAGTTTTCTTCAGAGTGTATATAGCAAGAGACCTTAGCTCAGATGTGTCAGAATGTTTCAGTGTCTACCGGGTTTGAATTACATCCTATCTGAAAAATTGCAAAGCTTAATGGTGGCCTAAACACATGAAAAAGAAACACTTTGAACAGAATTAAATATTTTGGATTACCTCAAAATAATTTGGTTTTATCATCAGACTGATTCTGAAAAATACGTTTTTTTCCCTCTTTTCCTTAGCCAGTGAATGTAAAACCAGTTATTTTCATAGCTTGGAGTTGGGGTTTTTTTTTTATAGTATTGGTAAATTTGAAACCTTGATAATTCTCTATTAGTATAGCGTAAATTTACACACTCCTTTTGATAGTTCTGTGTTCCTAAATAATTAATAATTAGTTTTCTTAGATATCCATTGCTATGCATTTCTGTTTAAGAGTGATGGCTTCTACAAAATGTATTTTTCTCTGCTGCTACAGAAGAAGACAGCCCTATTATACTTATTTTTTCCTAGCAAAATTGCCATGATATATCACTAATTAAATTAATTCTATGATATAAAGTTGTTGACCTTAAAAAAATTACATGGAAAAGAACATTGTGAGGTGCGCATGGTAATAACTGGGACATATCTGAAGAATGGTATATCCTAGAGTGGGTTAAAAATCAGGGAATTTTGTATTTTAATAATTTCCTACAAAGATAGATCAAATAGATCTTAATGTCTGAGTTTCTCCTCATGGAGATATGCAAGGTAACGGCTGATTGCAAATTCAGAGTCATCCCTTCCAAATCAAAGTCTTGGCAATAGAATATTGTGCTGTAAATTCAGTTCAATTTAATATAAAACATGATTTAATTACAGTTCACCTTCTGATTATGTATTCCTTGCCTTTTTTACTTAAGATGTCCTCATTAATTTTGAAAAATCTTGAAAGTTAAGTAATGTATTAAGGACAGATGCAATCAAATAAGATGAAGTTATTTCCAGCACTTTGTTTATTTGTGTTTCAGTAGCACAGAAAACAAAATCAAACCCTCACAGCTGAATCTGCTTCCCACTGAGAATGAGATTTAGTTTGAAGTGTCATAACTATTTCAACGATGTTTTGCAGTGACCTTGATTTCATGGATTTTATTTTTTTTTTATTTTTGTGCTTGGTAGGATCAAGCATGAATATATTATATATAAAGGAAATGTATGCTTATGTGTGTGTATAGGCATGTAGATACACATAAAAAATAGAAAAGCCTAGAATAGAAACCGGAAAATCTTGTACACTGGTAGAGTTGTAAGTGGTGAAAAGTATTTGGCAAATCAAAGAAGATGGTTCTGCCATTAAAACACTGGACAAAAAATTAGGAGATCATGAAAATGGAGGATTATGCTGTTTCTATCAGATTAATTCTGAGCTTTCTGTATTTCTGTTGTAAACTCTCCCAGGGATTTCTGGGTCTGTGCATGTATCTTACCTACCATAACAGTCTGTCTTTCCAAGAAGGAAAATTCTTGGCCATTCTCTGAGACCAGTTGGAATTCCACAGATCCTGGAATGTGTCTAATTCACCTTCCTTCTAAAACAGGGTGGCAGCATCCAAGCTGCATCTTGGGATTGGTTCCTGACATGGGCTGTGGCTGGTCTTGTACTCCTGCGATGTCTGGGAAGGTACTAACTTGGGAAGGTCAAAACTCTGCCAGGGGTCATGTTATGAATTCAACAGTGTGTTTGTGGGTGAGGGCTTTATCCTCTTCTCTCATCACCTGTTTTGTTTTTAACTGGTATTGAAGTAGTCAGAGAGCTCTGCCAAACTGAGGTTTCAAAGCATGATTGTAAGGTAAGTACTACTAGACCTAAGAAGACTCTGTGCTTTCACCTTAACATGACACCGGATTTGATTTTCTAGTCTAAGTCAGTTTTCCAGCAATTCACAGAAAAAAGTAGCCTTTAGAAAGAAACATAAAGATGTGTAACACATTACACTTTTATTTTACATAATGATCAAATAATTCTTAATACCTAATTCAAGGAGTTCTACAGAAATAATTGTTGAATCATTAGTGAACTTGATGGCAAAATGGTGTAGTAGGAATTTGTGAGAGACTGTAGGAGTCCACAGTTAGCTTTTCTGGGAAATGATTTAGATGAGTGATGAAATATATTTTGACTATGGCTTCAAGGAGCCATTATATTTAGAAAAAAAAAGGAAAAAAAATTATTGCAACATGAAATAGTTTAAAAATTACTCATAACGCAAAAGAGGCTAAGCACCCTTACTATGTGGAGAAAAAGGAGGACTGAGAAAGAAGTGAGAATGAGGCTTCAGGAATTACTCAGGAATCCTGGCATACAATATTTCCAATAGTCATGTTGGATATGTTCTACGAAATAATGGCAGGAATGATCCATTGACAACAGGAAATAGAGGTTTGGAACTTCCTTGGTCTGAGAAAGAACGCAGCTGGTTGGAAACTTTCCATAGAGTCCCCACAGCTTCTGTTCTTGGTCTGTCAGAATTCAGATCTATTAACTTTTAGATTTAATTTTATTTTTATGTGTTATTTTATTATTTATATTTTATTTTATTTTTTATATGTTTCTATTTTTATTTATTTATTTATTTATTTTATATTTATTTATAATTCATTCATTTGGAATTTCAGGTGGAGTTGCCTGGCTGCAGGCTATGGTCTACACTGAGGGAGTTTCAATAGACACAAACAACATGCTTATAAGAAATGCTGATAACTGGTGAGCCATAGAATTATCCGATACAATTTCATTACAAGGACTTTGCACCATAACATAGTTTGCCCTTTGGGAATGTAGTGATTTTGGCTGGAGACTTTAATGTTGGCTTGAATGTCTAATATGCCATGAGAATACTATATTTTAGTATGAACAACTGTGTCAAAATGTTTCTAATGAAGCAAGAAGGTGAATAATTTTTTTTTAAAGCAAGAAGGTGATTTTTTTTTTTTTAAAGACATTATTTCCAAAGTCAGATCACAATTATTGAAAACATATTCCAGGCTTACAAAATAGGGAAATGAATCAGAACCCAATTTCAAACACTTAGAGTTTGCCATGTATAGATCTAAAGGATGAACCTCTGGAAAGAACCAACAGCAGTTTTCACCCACTGACATGAGGAAAGCAACCAAAATGGTGGCAAATCAGCTGAATGGATCATTTAAGTATTATTCACATTGGTCAAAAAAACCCCTTTTGTCAGAGACAAAACAAAAAAAAAATCTATGAGGGTAACAAGAATAACAAGACATGCATCTGTTGCTATAGTAGTTATAGATCTTTCCAGACATGAGATAGTAGTGTAGAGTACTGCTGTGTGAGAGTAGAAGTAGAAAGAGTGTGGACTCCTTAATTTTTCCTCAGCTCTGAAAAGCATCTGTGTGGAAAGGGTGTGTGATTTTTCTATTCTCATTGAGCACTCCCAGTTGCAGGCACTTGTTTTGATGAGGTGAGGTTTTTATTGCATTTATCCTGTATCATCCTTATAGAACCAATCCACCCACCCTGGCTCGTGAAACAGCTCCCATAGTGTTGCTCCCTCCCAAAAAGACTTACTCATTGGTTTCTGGCCTCTGCAGCAATTGCACTGACTTTACATTCTCCCACATAGAGTCATAGAATGGTAGGGGTTGGAAGGGACCTCTGGAGATCATTGAATCCAACCCCCCTGACAGAGCAGGATCACCCAGGGCAGGCCACACAGGAACAGATCCAGAAAGTCTCCAGAGAAGGAGACTCCACAACCTCCCTGGGCAATGTAGTATTGAGTTACTGTGCTGAGAAATCCCACAGCTCTTGAGTTGTACCCAAGATCTAGCTAAACCAATAGTTACAGCCTTGTTAAGTTCAGTGGGCTCTTGGTGACACTCAGCATTTATACTATTAAATCTTTAGCAGGGTAATAATGTATGGGCTAAAGATCACAGCCACCTTTCAGGGATGTGAGCTGAGCTGGCCCCTGTCTTTCAATTCACTGACCAAATAGTTGAGAAAATGCAGGATGGTTGTGGTGGGCTAAAAGTAAACGGTCACGTGTCTCAGCCAAAGGAAGCCACGGAGGTGATTTGAGTCATAGGTGCACCTCTGAGTCACACTGCCTCCCGGGGTGATTGCTGGGATCGTGCTGAAGTTTATGAACTTCAGCAAACATTTTTCTGCAAGTCATTGACCAAGTAGCCACAGAAATTACTATTAATTGGCATTTTCTAAGTGTTGGTTTTGCAGGGTTTCTGTACAGACAGTAGCTTGGTCCTTGTTGGGAAAAAGGTCGGCACTGCATTAAATGACATGGATTTTCAGGCATCAAAGGCAGATGTTTCTCTAAAAGTTTTAAATGCTAAAAGAAATATTTGTGGGTTTGATTTATAGATGAATACTTTCCTCTGTATAGGGGTTGGGAACCTAACATGGAAGTGGAATGTAATCTGATTTCTACCTAGACAGGCAAATTGTCCAGAGATTAAAATAATCAACTGCAAAAGTGAGGAAAGAACAAGAAATTCTGAGCAATTTTGATAGAAAGCTGAAATATATATTATATTTCACATTCTGGGGACAGTGTTCTCAGTTGTTTATTCACTCCGCAGTTCCTATGCAGCTCTATTTGTTAATAAAGCTGTGTGTGGATGTTAGGGCCCATGCCAGAAACCAGTGCAGAGCCTCCTAAAGACGCCTGCACTGGTAGTTGTTTAGCTGTTAAGGGAATTCATGGAGCATATATTAGCCTAGTGATTACTATTCCTATCATTGTCCTTCTGTTACAGGAGGTGACATCTGTGCAAAGCAAATGTCACTATTATCATCCTTCTCTCAGAGACATTATGAAGTGGTAAAACTACATCTGTTCTGTTTCCAGAACATCGTTTGCAGGTGGAAGCTGAATCTGTTACTTAAAAGGCTTGGTAACATGACCAAAATGTGACATGTAAAATCCTTATCTTTTGCTGTCTTTGTGCCAAGTGTTGTGAAGACAGTTGTCCAGAAGTAGTAAGCTGATCTGATCAGATGATAGTTCTTGTTGGGGTCTGCAAACCTCTTTGATTTGCTGGCATCTACAGTTTGTGCAAAAATAAAATAGTGACATTTCATGTTTGGATCAGGCAGTTCTCTCTTTTTTTTTTTTTTTTTTTTCCCAAACGAAATAGAGCCAACTATTCTTTGTTGCGATACAGCAATAAATAACGTGGTCATTTTCTGTTGTCCTTACTCAGCTTTCAAATGCTGTTCTCCTTGATGCTAGCAGGGCAGTGTTAATAACACCAAGAGTATACCCAGGATCTGTTACAGGTAGAAAGTAAGTACCCAATGGTGTGACTGTTTCAGGCAGTGTAACCACAGCTAATCAGTCTGAGGAGCTAGCTACCCAGCATAACAATGGTGTGAGGTTAAAAGGCTTGTGTACTCGAAGTAGTTTCATCTAATTAGAACAGCTTACAAAACAGTGGAGCTGTGGTAAACCCATGCTTTGCCACATGTCAGTGCAAAGGTTATGGATTCAGTAGTCCTGGAGAGCTTATATTGTCTAAGAGTTGCCAGCAGATGTAGATGGCTGTGGCTACATCTTCAGGGATGACAGATTAAGCAATTCTAAGAAAGTCAGCGATGTTTTTCTGAGTAGCGGTGAACTCTATAGAATAGTTTGAATTTTTTTGTATGGTGCATGATCTATTATGGTTTGTTCCTTTGATTTCACATGCCTTGAATTATTATATTTCATTGCTGTGGGGGTTTTATGCTAACATTTTTGACTGCTTGTGTGATGCCCAGTTTTGCTATAACCTGTGATCCAAGATCCAGTCAATGGCTTTTTTCCATTAATCATCATAGCACTCCATCTTATTTCTGCCATTTTGAAATAAAATTATGTTGATCACTTAAAGTTTCAAGCAAAGACTGACACTTCATTCTTGATTTGACTCTGAGTCTATAATGGCTTGATGCAGCCCCAACTATGTTGTTCAACTCTTTGCATTTGCATTGCTTTTTTCTTCCGGCATGATTAGGAGTTGGTGCAAGTGAAGAAATTTATGTCCAAAATTTGCTTATCCCATTTGGGTCGAGGGTATGCTTTTCTGGAAAAAATGGCTTGAGCATTTGGAGAAATATTGCAGGACCAGCACTTTTTTACTGAAAATATTTTCTTCAGTTGAAACCATGCTAAAAAGTGCAGAATAGAGTACAAAATTAATTTTCATTAGCAAGTGGCCTGGCATTTACCCAGCTGTACACAAAGCTGTTAGAATATGTTACACAAATTTACCCAAAACTGATGAAAAGAATGAAGCTGAGGCTGGCTTCTGCTGACAAGCTTGCTTGTAACACAAAAAGACCAATGCTTTGTCATTTAAAAACACACCAGAAGCTAAGAAAAAGCAGGTTTAACCAATCGATCTGGGATACACTCATTTTTAAGCTAGCTAAAGATTTCTGTCTTGCAGTTTTGTTTTACTTTCCTTCTTGTGCTCAGTCATGAAAACACTGTTTTGAATCGTGTATTCCTGCAAAGAACTCCTGGATGCAGAATATTTTGAATAGCCAAGAAATCGGTAATCATTTATCCTGTGTAGTCTGTTGATACAACTTCTTCCTAAGGTCTGTCCAAATTGAAATGTTTGGCTGTGAGTTGGTACTTGTGGGGGAGAAGTCCTTGCAGACTGAAAATGGCCGGCAGCACAATATAATGCTGTAAGCATCCTGTCAGATGTACCGTACTGGTCTTAATGCTGCTGGGAGCTGGGAGACTCAGGATACTGTTAGTACAGGTCCTCTGAGTTCTAGGCTGTAGATTTATTCTTTTCTGCGTGCAGCTATTTTTGCATAATTTATCATAACGTATGTTTGCAACTTACACACTGAGATATCCACCCAGATACCCTGGAAGGTAGCACAGATGTTGTAGCACATACCACTAACCTATTCAGTACTAATTCACTCCTGAGTGGATCCATAGATGGCAAGGTGGATACAGGCAGTGAATGCAGAAAGGACTGAACCTACTTTTACGGTTTATATAACACAAACAATATTTGGTGTTGACAGATGGAATAGAGTGCTCAGGACTTGGTAATAAAGAACAAGATCACAACAGATAGAACATTGAGTGTAGAGGGCATGACTGTAACAGACACACAGTGTTTAGAAGATGAACAATATAACAAACTAATTATTTTTCAGTACAAACAGTGCCCACACAAGCGATGTGATCTGAGCCAAGCTCTTGGTGCATGTGGCTTACGCAGCTGAATTTACATCACACTTTTTCAATGAGTAATTGAGCTTACGTTCATGTGCAGTTGCCATACGTATGCAAGCCCAGAACCTGCACGCTCTCTTCAGAGGTGCCGACAACAACAAGGTACTTCTGCAGTAATTTACATGCAATCAAAAATCCAGTGGCACTCACAGTTTGAAATGTAGCTGCTTGCCACCTTTTCAACATTATGGAATGGAAATTCTAGATTTGCTTTTGTCATTTAAGAGGAATGGACTTTATTGCCAAGTATAAATAGATTTAAATGAAGACAAAAATTTTAGATCCACACAAAATATTAAAATAATGTTCTGCAAAATAGAATTGTTTTGCCTCTTAGTCCCTTCTTGGGATGCTTTAGCATGTTTCACGTGATTGAAAAATTACTTTTCTGGCCAATCATTGCTTTATCTTCATAAATCAACACAAAGACCTTTCCTTCTTCGGCCCTTGAAATTTTTCACCAGGAAACTGCCCAATAAAGTTTCATTTGAAGAGTCACCTCAGATAAGTAAGAGCCATCAACTGTCTTTAAGCTCTTGAGAACCGTCTTTTTTTTTAATAACATCTCTTGATATTAACTTCCCTGTCTGTACCTTTGGTTGAGTTCACTTAGATGCGCATACAGCAGCCATTCTTTCCCTCTGTTATGCATTAATTTCAGTCAGGTAATGATGTATTTTGTCTTTAAAAAAAAAAAATATTTCTTTTCCTCTCCTTTGGTATACCCTATAAGAAATTACTCCAGAAACAGGAAATTAAAATTACCAAACTGTGGTTCCTCAGAATATAATTCAACAATAGAAAGAAAATACGTTCCTAAATGACAGTAAGGAAAAAATTCCCCTAACTGTGGGGAACAGGCTATATGAGTTGCTAGAGGTCTGGCATATTTTAACATGCGCAGGAAATTCTTTTCTCAGAAAGAACAAAATTTACTTTGTGATGTCCCTAAAAGGAGGTTTCCTTAATCTGAACTTGAAACTGAATGGAAAATAAATTTTGAATTGCTGGATCATGTCACCTGCTACTTTTTTTAGGTGATTGAAGACTACACAGAATCACTGGGTAAAATTTTTGTCTGCTACTGTGTATATAACAGAATGAGATATAGCTTTATAGTAATTATATATATATATAGCTCTATACTAACTATAGTAATTTAATAGTTAAATTTAAATTGCAGTATCTGTAAGGGTTTTTTTCCTATACACTGTGGTGTTTTTATACTGAAAATATGATGTAAAAAGAAAAAATTCAAGGTGTATTAAAGAGAAGAGAAATTACATTCCAGCAAATAATATATAATCTGTCAGGTTTCTTCTGAATTTTGCTAGTGGCTTGAATGTGAGAGAATTCAGACTTCCTCCTATTGAAAAGGACATAGCATAGCTATGTTGATCTCTGTTGATTGGCCCATCATATGCAAGGAGCTGAGGTTTGCCCAGAATGGCTGCTTCTTGTGGGATCCTGTCTTTGTGGTAAGTTTCAAAGACTCACCTTAAATCTCACTTTGTGAGATTTGTGTTGTATGTTGATTGTGTGTTGTATGGGTTACCAGTGTGACTAGCTGGCAGCAAGGCATGGCCATGGTGAGTTGCACGTGCCTAGCTGGGCTGCTGGTGGGATCATCTAATGTACTTGGATGTTGAGAATAACGTTTCCTTGGAGCACTACAAAAGCTGAAGGAGATGATGAGGTGGTCATTTTGAAATTCTAGAGATTTTGTGTCTGCACAGCAACTTCATGAACGTTGAAAGTGAGTGATGTGGTAGCCCCCTGTGAACTGGATCCCCAGCTGCAGAAAAGACCTTGACCTGCTTTGGTCACTGCTGGTGCAAGCTGCAAGCACCCAGATAGGCAGGAGGAAGCTGCTGGATGGAGAAGTGCAGAGTAACAATGCTCTGCTGTTTGTAGAAAGGGAAAGCTGAATAGAATTGGTGGGAATCATTAAGGAAAATGCAGCTTATTCCTTCTTTACATACATATTCTGTTGTCATGTTTTCTAACTTGTTCCATCTTCCCTTAGTCAACCTTTGGGGTGCAGAAATATGGGATGGTTGCATCTTAACCAAAGAGATCAGAGAATTTCCCCCGCCCCTTGTCTCTCTTGATGGAAGTTTGAATTGTTTAATTTTTTGACATACTGACAAATTTTTTCTTGCTGACATTACTCATTTGGCATTAGGGTCACAGTGGTATCCCTCACTTTGGTGCTGGCAATAAGTGAGAATCCACTGCATAAAACAGCTGGTTCTAAGTCAGAGGCTCTTCTGAAATGCTATTTGTTTAATGTGCTCTCTATGGGTTGTTTTACCTTTATGTGAGACACGTTGATGAAAGGATGGAAAAAACTGTATAATGCAGCTGTATTCTTGAGAAAACCCTTTCTAGTGTCCTTTTCCCATAGCTTGCTACAGAAAAAATTATTTCCAAACAGTTACCCTCATATTGCCTTTAGGACCAACAAATAGGGTGACGGTTGTTTCAGGTGACAGTATATTTTGTGTGCTAACAATTACATGCAGACAGAAGCCATTGTTCAAGCAAAACAAGCTTACAGATAGGGCCCTGTACTCTCCCCTCTGTGGAAGAAGTCAAACAATGATGTATTCACAGGGGAACAGAAATGGGAGATTTAATGAAGCTATCTGCCAATGCAATCCCTTTCCAAATTGCTGCCGTATCTCCATGAGAATTTCAGGGCTCCTCCAGCTGTGATTTTTCTGGGTGCCATTTTAAAACTCTTAACCAAGATAATCAGAATAACCCTTTGGTTCTTAGATTTTTGTAATAAATCATATGAGGATGGAGGCCGTGCTGAAGCCAGAAGGAAAGGAGAAAAGAGAATGAAAAGAAAAAATGCAAAAAATTCCTGTTGTCAATCTCACACGATTCTTTCTTTTGTTGCTGAAATTTTGGTTTTGCTCAATGGTTGTAAATAGTTGCTTGATTTCCAGGCTCCAAAATCACGGAGAATAGTCAGGAAGACTTCTTGTATTTTCTTTGTGGGGAATGATTACTTGCATATATGGCATTTCCAATGGCCTCATATTTGTGGGTTGTCAGTGTCTCTTCTGAGGACTGGATGACTTTATGTCCAAATTTTTGAGTGTACTGAGTTTTTTAACGTGTGTATGTGTGATTAACTGGGATATTTGTTGACATATTTGAATGTAATACTTCAGGATCTCCATTAAACTCAGCAGGATTGAGCAGTTCTGGAAACAAATCATAAATACTCATGCAGAGCACTCAAACAGTTACCTCAAGTTATGTGAGATACTGAAAATTGGTGAGTTTCAATGAGGCCAAGTGCTGGGTCCTGCACTTGCATCACAACAACCCCAGGCAATGCTACAGTCTTGGGAAAGAGTGGTTGGAAAGCTACTCAGTGGAAAGAGCCCTGGGGGTGTTGGTCAACAGCTGAACATGAGCCAGAAGCATGCCCAGGTGGCCATAAAGACCAACAGCATCCTGGCTTGTGTCAGAAATAGTGTGGCCAGCAGGTCTAGGGAAGTGATCGTTCCCTTGTAGTCAGCACTGGTGAGGCTGTACCTCAAATACTGTGTTCAGTTTTGGGTCCATCACTACAAGCAAGATTTTGAGGTGCTGGAACATGTCCAGAGAAGGGCAATGAGGCTGGTGAAGGGTCTAGAGCACAAGTCTTAAGAGGAGTGGCTAAGGCACCTGGGGATGCTTAGACTGGAGAAAAGGAGGCTCAGGGGAAACTTCTCGCTCTCTACAATGACCTGAAAGGAGGTAGTGGAGAGGTGGGGGTAGGTCTCTTCTCCCAAGTAACAAGTGGCAGGACAAGAAGAAATAGAAAGTTGTGCCAGGGGAGGTTTAGATTGGACATTAAGAAAAATTTAATTACCAAGAGGGTTGTCAATCCCTGGAACAGGCTGCCCAGGTAAGTGATTGAGTCACCATGCCTGGAGGTATTTAGGAGAGTGTAGATGTGGCTCTTAGGGACATAGTGATGGACTTGGCAGTGCTGGGTTCAGGGTTGGACTTGATCCTAAAGGTCTTTTCCAACCTAAGCAGTGCTATGATTCTTTTTTTTCTATATTTCTTTGCTGCCTGTTTTTTGCAGATACTTGGCACATCTTTTAAAGACATCTCTACCTTGAAGTATACATCTATATATCTATATCTCAATTGACTTGAAATCTGAAGGCTGAGAAGCTTAAATCCATCAAATAAAAACTAATAAGATGCCAAATTGGGAAAAAGTCCTGAAATCCATTCTTGGTATATTGTGTTGCCTTTTTTTAGTCAGTAAAATGTAGTCTACATGGTTTTCTTTGTTTACGTGGGAGTTAAAAGCTACCAAAGGAAATGAAGAAGGACTTTTCAGAGAAAAATCAACTTTCTAACTACTCACATAACCATGTATATACCTAAATGTGTAATGAGATTATCTGGGGAAAGGCAATTACATTGGAATCAGGGTCTGAAAACTCAGTTCCCACTAAAATGCATGTGAATGATACACCTAAACCCAAAAGAAACTAGAAACTGGCTTGGATGATACGAAAATGGTATCTGATAACATGACAGCATTTGGAGCTGTCTTACCAACAAATCCCATCCCATTTTCCCCAGCTCTTGCTTTCTGCTTATCTGCAAGGCTGAGATCTCAGCTCTGCATAGTCACGGACTATGGGGGAGAATATCAAGCAATGGGAAAGCAAGGACAAATTCAGCAATTTACTGTAACTGCTGGAGTGACATCAGCAGAAGGAAAAGACAAAGCAAAGCAAAAAAAGCTGGTGCTCACAACAATGACATCTGACAAAGTCTAGAGCCTGTGCTGGACTGCTCTGCCTGCTAGCACATTGATTTTAAACTCTGCATGACACCCAGACACTACAGTGATGGGCAATAAATAAATAACATTGTTTTGTTCACAATGAAGATGACTCAGGATGCTCAAGAGACAGGGAGTGATTCATATGCAGCCTTCAGACCTCCATCAGCTGGAAGCTGTTTTGCTTGCCCTCGGGAATTCAGTAACTGAGATGAGAAACCAAGAGCTACTATATGTTAATTCACAAATATTCCATGTTCAGGTAAGTTGTTGCTTCTTCTTCAGGTGGCTGCAGTAAGGATATGGTAAGAAGTAGCATGTAGTAGGACGTGTGCCTAGTGGAACAAATTCTGCTGATACAAGCCATGGAAGTGAGCAGCAAAAGGAAAAACAAATGAACTGCAGCATGGCTTCTCCTCTTCTAGAAGTGCCTTTCTGAACAAACAGCACCGTGCTCTTTCTGAGTCCTGCACCTGATAGTTGGATTATCTTTGCATAATTCTCTGCTTTTCATTGGTTTTTTTCTTCCTAGAGGGTGACAGAATGGCGAGGTCCCGAGCTACACTCTTTCTTTTCATTGCAAGAGATGCACAAAGGAAAGTGTAGCTCAGTTTGAAGTTATAATTGCCTTTTGATTGGTTCGTACTTGTTCTGGGCCATTTACTGCTGTATCCTGTTCTTGCTGGGTACGAATAGAGCTTGTTACTCTTGTGCCTCTTCTCTGTTGTTCAAGTCTGAGTATCTAAACTTTTCAGCACATGAGAACACAAAGCTAACTAAACCCATCAGATCTGTCATAAAATGTTATGTGAGAGTATTACAACTTGGGGAACAGATGCACAAATTAAAAAAAATTACTTGCATAGTAGAAAAATTACCCAGCTGGTTATTCTGAGAGGCAACTAGGAACTCCAGGTGTCCCCATTCCTTTTCCTTACCTGAGAGGACTTGAAGACAAGGTTCTGTAAGTAAAAGAAAGTTTTTACGTAGCGGTGTTGCATTCTTTAAAGGCTCTTATTTTTCTTGTTTTATCACAGCTTTACAATTATGATTAGAAGCAAGTGTCTAATTTGACAAGGCCAATTCAGGAATTCAATTGCTGCCTGGCACCGTCTTCTATTCTGTGCAAACAAACCTAAGCAACCATGAACATTCAGCTGAAGCTTTGTGCAGCATGGGGATCCAGATGAATGTTTTTGCCAAGTCTGGGATTTTGTTTACAAATGTTTCCACTCCAGGAAAAAAAAATAATTCCACACATATAGTTAATGGAAGCCATTAAAAAAAATGCTTTTGAATATCATATATACTTAATACATTGTCCTAAAGGTAGGTATGATGGGTTTTCCTGCTAGGTTTTAACTCTATTTTAACCTTTTCTGCTTCTTGGTTTTATTTGTCCTTTGAATATGGGTTTTGACTGTGCTATCTGAATGACTATTCTGTTCAGTTGAAATTTTTTCCATGTTTCCTAATGAAAAGAGCCTCCTTCCGCTTCACCAGTTTCATTTGCAAATTGCAACAAAACAGTGCAGGAGGATTACATTTGTCAAACAAAATGAAAACATATTTCAAGGACAGATATACTTTCTAAACACTAATGGCACTCTTTGCCTAGGTCTGGAATAAGAGTTTTTAACCGCTGCAGAAGCTCAGTAAAATTCCCTGGTAGTTTACCAATATGGTAATGACCTGTGCTTTTTTTACTGCCTTCCAGTTCAGCTTTTTTACCACCAGCTCCTGCACTGGGAGTCTTGGTGTGTGCTGTTAGCTCCAGCTTATAGTTAAAGCTACCAACATTTTTTCTTCACACTGGCTCCCAGCTCTGGAAATTCTGGGCCACCAAGTGTCTGAGCAATGTAGCCAACAGCAGCTGGTTTCTTTGCCAGCAGATGTGGTGCCCACTAGGGTCCTGTTAGCATTGCATTTAGGAGCTGCAGAAACATTTTGTGTATCCGGAAGTAAATGACATATGATCTGTGTCTTTTCTATTCTGCCTTCAGGGAAAGTGATGAAGAAATGGTTGTATCTCATAGAGAACGAGAGAAGTTTTGGAGAAAATGGCTGGAGAAAGGTCAAATTTGTGACTGTTGTAAG
The DNA here is from genome assembly GCA_024336885.1 of Actenoides hombroni. Lineage (NCBI taxonomy): Eukaryota > Metazoa > Chordata > Aves > Coraciiformes > Alcedinidae > Actenoides > Actenoides hombroni. Next base: position 12,483,874 of record WUAM01000359.1, on the reverse strand, counting down.
TTGTGAAATGTACATTGTGAAACTAATGAAAAACTTACGAAATTCGTTTTTACTGAGTAGCAGAGAGGCAGAATCTGGCCCATAGGGAGAAGCAATAAGTATGGAATAGGAACAGTACAATAGCTTTATTTACATAAAGATTTAGTAAAACAAACTGTGTTATTTTAGCTGAGTCTGCCCGATTTACTATCCAAACACAATACTTAATGATACATAATTGGCATCTGATCAGCACCACATAAGTGGAATGTAGTTGTGCAATGATCTGTCTGGAGCAATTTCCTTTCTCGGTGCATTACCAGTAAGTTCTGCTACACAGTGCTGAGAGAGAGTGTGTGTGAGGGAGTGGTAACCCCAAATGTGCTTTTGGAAGACATGGTATAATCCTTTGCTACAGCAATAAAACCATGGTGTTTCTGACTCTCTGTATTCTACCCCAGAGGCTGCTGCAGCCTTTGGTCTGAATTAGATGAAGGCTCAGCCTGGGGCTGCTCAGAGCCCTTGAACTGCTGTAGAGCAGGATGCTTACTCCTGTCCTCCCACCCTGTGCCTTCTGCTGTGTTGTGCTCCCACCCAAAACTCCGAGCAGCTCCAGGGAGGCCAACTGTGGCAGATGCATTGCAGTTCTGCAAGCACAGTTGGAAAAGAGCACAGAAGACCTTGCTTTGCCCAGAACGAAGTGGGAATGAACGTGATCTACGAATACAAAATGCTTCATCCCCTCACAGTAATTTTCTTCCTTTCTTTACTCTGCAATTTTATTTTTTCTTTTCCTTTCCTCTTAAAGTGCCATAATAATGGCATCCTTTAGATACACAGTGCCATTCTATGTGATACTTTGAATTTATCAATACAATTTGCTTGCAGGACTATTTTAAAAAACCCTTTCATTCACTCAAGTTGATGTAAGAAACAACCCTGACTCTGTGACAGGGCTGCGTGCTGTGCTCACAAGCACTTCTGGGGCTTCATTCCTATTTTTTCTGCCATAACTGGTTTCCAGAGGTTGGAAGGCCCTCATCTTTTGAAAGATGAAGGATTGAAAAGAAAAAGATAATTGCTCGGTGGAGGTAAGTGTAATTCAGCTCACAGCTACAGTTCTGTTCTTTATAGCTCAATAATTCAGTTAAAAATATCTCAGAATTAGCAAGCTCAGAACTAATTAGGTCATGACTGGTTTGTCTTTAGGGAGCAGCTATGTGGATATGCTGGATATGCTAGGAAACCATTGCTAGATGACACAAACCACTGAGTCACCATGGAGCTGCTGCACACAGAGAAGGTCTAAATGGCTTCTTGTGGTCCTCCCAGGCTCCAGTTCTTGTCATTTTTCTATTAACTGAGACCAGACGTATATTTCAGGAGGATGTAGAACTGAGGGGATTTTGGTACTTCAACAGTTATAGATGTCTCGGTGTTCCTCCTCTCTTTTCCCTCTCATCCCCCTATATTTGGAGGTGTTTGCCTCAATGTCAGTCAAATTCAACATTTTTTCCTTCCACATGTCTGTAAGTACAGATTACTGCCACCAGGAAGAAATGTGGGGTTTCAACTGTGATCAGAAAGAGCTCTGAAGTTACTATAATGCTTTTTGTTCCTAGACCTTTTTTTTTATTCCTAGACCTTTGTATTACTCTGATTTCATAGTACGGCATAAATCGCTTTGCTGGTGCTTGTGGTTTACCCTCAGTAAATCAGCAGTAGAAAGCATTTCATATAGGAAAAGCTTTCCACAAAACCTAGGTACTCTGAGGGACATAAGTGGAGTAACTTCCATTTTCCTTTTTATTCTCAGCCACCAATCCACACAAGCAGTTTTGCTCTGCAGCTATGTACAGTTGCAGGTTGGATTAGATTCTGAAGCTGCTTCCTATTTGCCTCAGGTCTTTGGGAAAGAATAAGACTGAAGGAAACCATCTCAAGTATCCCAATCTAAAAAAAAAAAAAGTTAAACTTTGTTCTTACTTTGAATTTCTTTTATTTAAGAAGAGAGTTTCTACCAGGAACTCAAACTTTACAGGTTCATATGCCTTTTGCAAGATAACTTCTCATATGAAATACATATAACTGATGTATATTTGTATTTGCTCTGTTATGAATACAGGCAAGTGACTCAAAATCTTCAAGGGCATCTGTGAATTCTAGATGTAGAGGGAGGAAAGTAGGTGGGGAAGGAGCTGAACTAGTGCTTATGTACCAGCTAAGCAGATTAGATTAGATCAGACACTCGCAAGAAAACCATGAGTAGCAGTAGACTAAGAAGCACTGTCTATTCACAGCAGTGCATGTGTGTCTGGATCTTTAGTTTTGGTCAAGCTAATGTGAATATGGGAAATATTGAGAAGGATAATGTTGTGTGCTTCATACGTTTTTCTTTGGTTTTGTTTGTTCATCTATTTTATAAAGTCCTGAGATGTGCTTAGGAGCCCCAGTCAGTCCTTTTGTACTGCTGATGTCTGGGAAGCTGACACATCCTCTCAGCTGAGGTAGCAGGTGGATAACACAGTAAAACCAAAAATCATTTACCCTAAACCATTTCTTCCTTTTCCCAGCCTGAGGTCTGTGGGTAAGGGAGAGGTATTCACTCACTACTTATCAGGCTGTAGACCACACTAAAGATGTGTTTCCTGCAGCTGTGTACCTGGAAGGCTTTTCCCTCAGTAGTAATTCTAAAACCAACCCCATAATATTCCAGGCACGCTAAAAAGGCAGCTTGAAAATGTTTTTGGCATTTATCTGTTCTTTTGGACTGCCCCATAATGATATAAATGGGTTTATGCATTGAATAACTTTAACCTACTTGTTCTCCTCCAGATTTTGGGCACAAAAGATGTAGGAGGTGACCACATGTGCCTACATTTAACTATCTTAGCTTAGCTATCTAGGATCTAGGTACCACATACAGCTATATTTCTAGGTGAAACAGAACTACCTTCTGGGGGCATGGTGGGCTATATATTGCTAAAGGCTAAGTGGAAGATATCCTGCACCTTGAGCATGAAAAGACATGTTTTATCCCTATACTGTGAAATTCCAGCTGCAGACAGTGTTGACTAGGGAATTATCACAGAATCTCAGGAAATGACAGATTTGTTGCAATAACTTCTCATTTTTATCTCTTTTGCTGTTTATCGAAGGACTGCCAAGAAATCGGAGGCTCTCGTCTTGATATCTCACTGAAATGGAGTAGTTTTGTGTACGTTTTCCTGAACACTTCTGAAACACTCCAGCTGGCATGATGATTTGTGCACTGTGCTCAAACAGCTGCTAAACTGTTTGTAAACTGTATTCCTCCCACCAATTGTGTTCTGGTCTCCTAAAGGGAACAGCTGCGGGTGTATTTACAGTTAGAGAAAGCTGGACCAGTGGTAGAACCTGACAAGTTTAGTCACTGCTCGTTGGCTGACGTAAAGGCAAAACCAACGGGGAGCATGTGCTTATTCTCTCTACAGTCTCTAACTCTGCCCTATGTTGCCATTTGACTTGGATGGATCAGAGGAGTCAGAATTCAAGGCTCTTGGTAACTCAGGTCTGTAAGGGTATATTAAGTCCCAAACATCATAAAGGCAGATTGGTAAGGACTTCAGAAAAATACAGCTACATGTAATGGAAGTGGCAGAATACAAAATAGTTTTGCAAAGCGAAGAATGAAATGCAAAACCAAGGATTGCAAGTTATCTAGTGATGAGTCTGTAATTTAAAAAAAAAATAAAAAAAATAAAAAAAATTTCTAAAATCTGCTGGTTGCTTTCAAGCATCCTGAAATTCTGTTGCCTCAAGCAGGCCTTCCTATAGGTCCTTGGACAAAGACACTAAAGTTGCTTTTGAAACTTTAGTGATTACAGAGAAAGCGTTCCTGGATTTGTATTTATTTAAAGAATTCCCCTTACTACAACAAACTCATAAATGTCTTGAGAATACTTTATTCCCGTGTTTGGTTTAGAAAACAATCTTTAATTGATGGCAATTATCATAGAGTGTAACCAAAAGATGGCAGCAGTTCAATATTTTTTTCCTAACGATTAAATAAGAAACTGAGTTTATTTACTGTTTTACGAGCTCTACTGCCTTATTGGAAAGGAAAAATGCTATGGATGCTATTTCCTGTTGGAAAGGAAATTATTAAAACAATTTGAGAGATAAAAAATGCTTTTGTGCGAATATGACTGCAAACTTCCTTTTATTAAATTGCTAATAATAATTGGACTCTGCCTCTAGGATGCAGCAAGCAAAGAACAAACCACATTAAGGGAAGGCACTTGTCAGACCAAGTAGAGGTGTGTTCATTTAAACACTTCCACTCCAGACAACTCCCATATGGGACAAGAAGACCCAACCAGACCCTCAAAAAAAGAATTACCTTCCCAAAACATAGGACCTGGAGAAGGGACCAGAAGGATGAGACATGTTTTCTTACCTTTAACAGTGAAACTGTCAGTATTTCTAGTGTGCAATCTTAATAACTGTGTGCTTCAGCCTTCCTGGTGATGTTCACAAGGACAATTACTAGATTAATAAAATTATCTTCACCTTCCCAAAGCTCTTTGAGGTCAGGGGAAAAGGTTCCCAGGGAATTAATTTGTTTCTGAATCATCTCCAGTCTGGTGGCATCCCACCAGTGCCTGAAATGGTGCTGTGTACAAATATGCAGCTTATGCTGGGTTTTGGATTACCAGTGCAGCTGAGGAGGCCATAACAAAACAGAAGCTATCTCTCTTGGGGCGGGAAAAAAAAATAATTTAGGGAAATAACTGTTTACTGGACTTACAGTGCAGAAAAATTCCCAAACAACAAAACCAAAATAAACAAGCACTCAAACAAAAATGCCTTTACCCCTGCCTCCAAGCATTTTCAAGTTCAAACACCTCACAAATCAAAGCACATATCTTCCAAAACATAGAAAATCCCTTAGGAAAAGGTTTCTCATAATCACAAATTTCCTTACAGGAGGTTGCTCAACAGCTCTTACGCAGCAGTATTTCCATTATGTGCAAAGCAAAACCAAAAGCTTCTAGTGGTCCAGCACGTGTTCACTTGATGCTGTAACAGGGAGTCTGTTCTTCATCTGCTTTGCTCTCAGCTCCTTTGTAAGGTGAATATGAGTTAGGAACATAACTCTGATAACTGATTTCACGGTTGTGAAGTATCATTATCACTTTACTAATGTTTTTTTTCATGTATTTCAGCAGGGCTAATGCCTGATATTCAACCAGTGTGGTACACCGCTGCAGAAACACTTTGGGTAGGTGGAGGCTGTTCTGATCAGGGACCATTTACACATTTATTAATTAATTTTAAATGATGGAAATTCCACTAGCGTTTTCCTCTAGCTTGGAACCTTGAGATACAAATACTAAGCTGAAGATAGACATGGGGAGTAAATAAAGGAAACAAGGACAATGTGTGATTCATATACTTTTGGCTTCAGAAGAGAAACAGTTTGTCCAAAGGAAGCAGGGTGAGTAGGACTTTCTTTTTCCTACGTAAGGTTTTAAGAGAAAAGCTACAGGCTCAAATTGCCACAAAGTTTCTCATAAGTGAAATACGATGGAAAATTTACCTTCCTTTCATACAACTGTCACTTTTTTTGTGCCTTTTAACTTACCCTGACATTAGATAATTCTACTTATACTGAATTGCTATTGAATTTTATTGCAGAAGGGGAAAAATTAAGGTAGTCTTTGTACCAGCAAAAGAAGTTTTAACCTCCTGCAGTAATTCTAGTTCTTTTTTTTTTTTTTATCTCCCTGCTGTTATTTTTTTTAGGCAGCTGCTATCTGCAGATGGGAAGTCATACTTTGTTTTATCCAAAGGCTTGCAGCATCATAGTCCTCCCCTGTTAGTGTCAGCACAAACTTACAAGCAAGAGGGTTTGCCACTGGCAGGAGTAGTTTCCAGAAAAGACCATACAACGTGACTGCAGAAGAGGCACGTGAGCTCCTCAAGCTCTTTTTCTAAATGAATAAAATGCTAATGTTTGTGGTGAGTTAAACAGCTGCATTTCACTCTGAGCATTAGGCACCCTTTGAAAAAGCCATTTTCCCTGTTTTTATTAAATTAACAGTTTGACAAAATTTGGCCATCAGAAGTACTTCCAAAAGGAGTGGCCAGTAAAGAACGGTGCCTTTTATTGTATTGAAAAAACAGATGTACTGATGTTTTTCTCTTTTTTTGGTGACTCACACGTGTCCACTTTCTGTGGATGGTGGTTCCATTCCTGGTCTTACTAACAGCATTTACTTTTTGCCTATGTGATCATTTATTTATATGTTAAAATTCAAGGATTTTCTTCTTTAAAAAGTTGTACAGGAAGAAGAAAAAAGAAGGATCAGTCTCATAGTTACACTTACGCTTAAAGATTGTTTGAAATTATTTGTTTAGGAGTTTCAATATGATAATCTAGATTTTTTTTTTTTAAAAGCAGAAGTATGAAATTATTTAGAAATTTAAATATCTTCTGAAAAAACATTTGAGAAAATATGGACTTTCACATTAGTTTACATGAAACCCCTGCAGAATTAGAAATGTGTGTGATTTTTTTTTTTTTAATAGCTTTGACAAACTTTGTTTTTTTGATAAACAGTTTACCTCTCAAAATGCACTATTTCAAACAATACCAGATGAAGAAAAATATGTCCCAGGAAATGTATTATTTCAAAAAAAACATTTGATATCTCAGTTTCCTTAATGAAGAGATTTAGATGCCATTCATAAAACTGAAGTTTGCTGAACAGGGTTTGGTCTCACAATGTCCTGATCTACTTACTGCTCTGGTCCACTCATGGGTTGAAGACCTAGAGTGAAATTTCTTCTTGGAGTGCACAGGGTAGTATTAATGCTCAAGCTAGCCATGTTTTCGATGATTTTCCAACAGAAAAATGTGAAACACGGTTGTGAGCTATGTTCCTTATTTCATGTAATCAAGGAGCAAAATGCTCCAAAGCTAGTGAGAGGAAACTCTGGAAGAAGTGCACAGGCAGGAGATGACAAGAGTTCCCTGAGGCCGAACATGTCACTTGTCCCTGATCCAGGCAAGCAGTGCTGGCCACAGCTGTCTCCTTTCTTCTCCTAGAGAAGGGTTCCAAGGATTCCCACAGAAGCCAGCACTGCTCCTTCACATATCCAGGGCTGTCACGGGAGTGGTACATGGACCGTCTGCAAGTCATGTGTGATCCATGAGCAACAGGATCACCACCTTTGGTACACAGGGTCAGGGACACGAAGTGGTTTGGATTTGTTTTTTTTTTCCTGATTGCCTTCTGACTCTGGCTTGCTGGCATTATTAAGTATGTCTGATTTGTTTCTGCTTGAATTAAATGTTTTGTTAAATCTCAAATGATGTGGAAAATGGTGAGTGAGTCAGTAGCCACACTTTCTGGGAAACCTTTCATAAAAAAATAAAAATAAAAATTGTATCTATTAGTCAGCTAAGAGAATCTTATACTGTAGAAAAAAATGAAATTTCTCTAAAAAAGTGGATCTCTGTGGTGCTGATTTGATGGTCATATTGAAACATTTGAAGGTAATGCTATTGTCCAATATTTGCTCCCCTGTGCTGGGCTATGTCCTAACACCCTGCACTAGCTGTGCTGATGGGTTTGCTAATCTGGGTACAAAGCTTAAACTCTTTTGCAAGTGTTGGTTTCACAGCATTAACTCCAGTTTTGTATATACTTCTTAGTTTGTGAGATATGAGGTCCTGACACGGCATTAACCACTTTCTATTTGTTTTTCCCATGCTCTTGCTACAAAGCAGTGCTGCAAGATTTACACTGGAGGCATGGAGAGAGGAAACTGCCTCTTCTTTTTCTCCTCCAAAACTGCCTGTGAACTAATCCCCGCTTAAGCTTTACATGGCAAGCTATTTATTACAGAGAAAATGTTGCCTTAAGAGCTTGAGTTGACAATTTTTCTCCAGGTTTTTCTGTTAGCTCACCAAATGTTACCTACCTCACTCTACATCTACTATATAGATTACTGTAGTTCTTGGTAGGTGAGATATCACTATGTTAAGAGAATCAAAGCGGAAAAAAAAAATTGGTTGGGAAAAACTTGAGTCAGCTATTTGTGAAGTTGTGGAATTTCTTCTCTTCTGTTGATAGTTAAATTAGTTTTATAATGGTAATGCCAACCACAGTTGAGGTATGAGTGCAACACAATGCCCTCCGTTAGATTATTATACTCTTGTTTTCAGCTGTCAATAACCTTCATTAATATTAGTTGTACTTAACACCTTTATTGCTATTTTTACAAAAGAGAGAAAGGATTGGACTGAGCTCCCTTCTCTACAGGTGATCAGATCAGGATTAGAATACACTGGCAGGGCAATATGGTAATACCACCTCATCATCTTTTACTGAGTTATGATTTACTCAGTCCTAATTCCCAAACTTTCTACCCTCAAAATAAATTAAATTATTAGTTTATATTTTTTTTTCCCTACAGTCATGCTACTGTAACTCAATGAAATCTCTTAGTCTCTGCTTTATTTCCTGTTTTCACTGTTAAACAAAAATGAAATCATGATTAGGAGGCCACACATGATGCACTGGGAATAATTATATGGGATTTTAAAAATTTTTTTTAGCATACTTGTATTATCTTTCCTTTAAGTGCTCCAATATTACTTTTCTCAAAAAAAAAATAAATCAAGAGAATAATTTGACTACTCTAGCATAACTTTTTCCATCTTGTGAGTGGATTTTATTCTTAATTCATAGAACAGAAAGTAGAATATATTTCCAGCTTCATAGTTTGTCTAATTACCTATTTTATAAACCAGATAATGTCTTCAAGAACAATCAATATAAATAATTGCCTAATACTTTTAATTGATTTTGGATAGTTTCCTTTAAAACCTTTGCCTCCTGCAGTAAACTTTTAATTCTATACTAAAGCAGACATTGAGTATAAATTTTGCTTTGAGTAGAATAATATGGAACAAAATGTAAGCATCCTGCCTATTAGAGTGAGCTGTGCAAAATATGCACAGTGGGATTTTGGTTAGGAAATTGAGAGATTAATAATAGAATTGATGTCTTTTTGCAAAGGGAATAATCTTTCTTTTTTTTTTTTTTAATGTGTTTAATCACTCCACATAAGGCACCTTGTTCTTTTTCATATCAATTCAAGGAAACATCTTCATTTAGGATCTTTGGAGATTATTTTGGATGGCTTTACATGCTGAACCACGTTTACCAGAAGAGGATGAGTGATGATGTCCAATAGATTAGTATCTATGACTTCAAAATGGAAATACAGAATTATTATACCTGCAAATCTTATGGAAAATGTAACATGAAAACTCAATGTGCCTTTACATACAAGTGCAGGCAAATAGAAATGGCAATACTGCAACAGATTCTTGGTAAGCTGTTTATATTCACACCTCTAAATGTAACTGTTGAAACTCTGGAACCTCCTTAAGCTTTCCCTGGATTTTTCTCATCAAAAATATATTGTAAAAATAGTGTTATCAACCTGGACCAAAGCATTGGAATATATTAATCTAACATGATAAGTTTGTTAGAAATACAATTAGTCTGAGTCATCACTTTGCACTGTAATTCTGAACTCCATTGGCAGTAACCATATGCACAGTTTTTGGTACATGGCTAACAGATCTAACAGATACAATGGCTTTGAAGCTGGGATTAGGAATCTGAAAAACAGCCTGAAAACTAGTCATACAAAGTCGAGAGTAGAAACAAAATACATGTCTCTTGATTCTGGATTTCCATTTCTTTTTACAAACTAAGTGTTGAAGAATCAATGTTTTATTTCCCTAATAACCTTAGAATGACAGTAGCTGGGTTTATAAAGAATAGCCTTACATTTGGTTACAGTGTAAATATTAATTATTTTTATAAAATCAACAGTCTGTTTTTCGGTAGTTTGAATTATAAAAGCTCCTTTGATTTCTCACAAAGAATACTTTTGAAAGTCTTAATCACTCCAGGTATTTCTTCCATCTTCTCTTGGTGTTGACACTTTATGTGAATTAATTTCATGTTAATTTATAAAACACCCTATATTTATTATTAGCATATATATGGTAAATAGTGTTTAAAAGAAATTGCCATAAAGCGTAGAAGTTCTGTGGTTTACATTTTATTGTGGCACATTGTGAGCTGTAGATTTCTGTGAGCTCTATCCAGGGATGTCTCTGAAAGAACATCCTAGTCCTAGCATCCAGGATGAAAAGTGCATTGGGTTAGGTAGAATTTATGAGAGTGGTTTAAAGGGTTTAATTTTGTCTTATATATTGTCATATTTTGTCTTTGTCTTACAGTTTCCAGAGCTTATGAAGAAGAACAGGGTGAATCTTTTACCCTGATTAGACTAGAAAATTACCTGGGTTTGTACCTGAAAACAGGTTTTAATGATGGGTGCTGATGAGAGGCATGTGCAACAGGCAGGGATAAGGCAATCAAGGATATATAAAGAACAGAGGAAAGAAAGGAAAAGATTACTGGAGTGAAAAAAGGATAGAAAAGGCATTTGCTAAATAGTCTGTTCATACAAAAAATCTGCAGATAGAGATGAGGTAGCAGTGGGAACAAATTCACCATCTGACTAGGAACAGCTTAGCTGGGCTGATAGACATTGAGCTCTTTTCAGTTGTATTTCGTTTTCCTTTATTTGTTAACAAGGGAAAAGGTATTATTTCATTTTATGCATGGGGATCAGAGGCAGAGAGAGATTTATTTAAGGTCATCCAGGAAGTCTACAGCAGAGCAGAGAACTAAATCAGGAATTTCTGTGTTCCAGACCAGTATGCTAACCATGGGACAGCTCATTTCCTCTCCATGGGAGTTTCTGCTGCCAAATTGCATTAGATGAGAACAAGTCTCCCTTGTTTACTTTTCTTTAAAACAAGCCTTCATTAGGACTGCATTCGATACATCACAAATACATTATCAAGATTACCATGAAATGTTTACTAAATATCTAACTACTAATGCTAGTATTGGGTGGTGATGTAAATGAAACGAGACCACAAGATTCAGGAAAAAAGCAAGTAAGAGTTATCCGAGGAGAAAAGTAAGGTTATTTTCCGATGCAAGGAAAATGAATTGAAAAAGACCTGAAAAGTTTTCTGAAGCAGGAAAAACTTGTGTGATTCAATATACCAGAATAATTTAAAAGCTCATTTATTGTGAAATAAAATCTACTTGCTTGAATACTATGGCTCAACAAATGCCCTGAGGCTGTTTACATAAAGGAAAACAATCTGCCATTTCCCAGTTCCTTCTTAAGAAAAAAAAAAAAGGGGGGGAAGGGGTGCAGAAGAAAGAAAAAAGAATAATTATATTTGTGCAATACTCTTAAACATACAGAGGTCATACTGTTGCAAGAGCAATCGTCACCTAGCTGCTATTCTCCACAAAGCATGTTGCTCAAGTCATTATGGAAAAAAACTGTGCTTAAAAAACAAAGAAAAGAAAACATTTATGCTGAGCATAATGGATTCATACTAGATTATAAGTACCACTTTGAATACACTGTAGTGATGCTTGTCATTTTTAGGGAGACAGTGCTCCAGGACAAACAGCTCTGTGTTTATGTGTATATTACAGTTCCTGGACATAAGTCTGTTTTACTATCCTCCCTCCCACCTCCCAAAGCCAGGACCACTGTAATGGTGCCTTGTTGGTCCCTGTACTAATGAGACTGATGCTGGATTCCCAACTGCTTTGTAAGCATACTGTTTTTCAAAGTTTATCTGAAGCTTTCTATCTGCTTCCAATTGCTCATTAACTCACACAAAGTTATTAGTGTAAATATAAGAGTAAATGCTCTCATCTTCTCCTCACTAGCCACGTTGTTGGTAATCAATTTTTTTTGCAGCACCATGGGCCATACATGTATTTCCTGAATAAACAGTGTGCTTCCCTTAATGTTTCCCCTCACAGCACAGGGTGTATTGACTGTGCTTTTTGGTTACTGCCTTTGTCTTCCTCTTATCAAAATATTTCTGTATGCTTCCTGGTCTGTTACTCTTAAAATGCCACACACATCCCTCCTATCCTATTAGTGCATCTACTTGTTCTGTTCTGTTTGGCAATGGTTTTCTTTCCTTTGTCAGGCTTTTAGCTCCATATAATTTTATTTTTATTTTTATTTTTTTTTATTTTTTTTATTTTTAATTTTGACAGAACATATCACAGGGAAACAGTATGCTAAAGCTGTTCTCACAAATTCTTTGGAGGAATGATGGCAGGATGATGTATTTAAGCATGGAGTATTCTGTTTTGTCTTCTGGCAGGTAATTGGTGATTATTCCAGGCCAGCTGTTTTTCCTGTTTCCTTATCAACAGTTTTGGCACTTGCACAATTTTTCTGTCAACACTTCAACAACGAATAAGAATTCTAGATTCTTGGGTTTCACCCTAAACAGTTCCTTTTTCTCTTTTTTTTGTATTTGGTATTTATGCTTGTGTAGGAAATAATCACATCTCCTGCTTAATTTCTGTTTGCATTGATTTATTTACAGTATTTACTCAAAATTCACTTTTGTCTTTCCCATGCCCTAATTCTTCCACTTATTTAATTCCTTTCAAACTCTTGATCACCTATGGTGGTAATGTAGAAAAAGCTAAAATTTTTCTAGCTGTGAGGAAACAGTAACATATTTTCCTAGATGATTCCTCTGCCGGTCAGCTTTTATCAGACATGGAACATCCTCAGAGGACCTCAGAAGAGAGTGGATAATTAGCTATGAAAGCTAAGAAAAAGTAGCAGGAAAGACTGACCTTCTTCAAAAATAAATCAAAGGGCTAGGAGCCATTAAAAACAGAAACACGGAAATTCACTGGCTGCTTCTACTCCTTAAGTACGGCTCAAGTGCACTAGGACCTGAAGTGGTAAAAGCTCGATGTCTGCCCTTCATCCTAAGGGCTAAGTAATTCTCAGAAGGAATTAAATCTGACCTCAAACTGGCCAAGTACTTAATGTTCAAAATGAAAGTAGAATCAAAGTTGTTACTCAGGATGAGATGAAATGTCCGTGAGTAAATGTCCTGATATCTGATTAGTTAGTCAAATTTCAACAGAAATGGTACTTCTCCAGCAGCCTTACACACTCATCCCTGTTTAGTACTTTTCTAACTCAAACCAGGATACTCAAAGGCTGTCTTGTTTTCACTGCAGTGCTACATAGTGCTAGTATTATGGGTTAATTTTGTACTTTTTTCCCCAATTCCTTAATTTTTCATCTGTTTTACTTCTACTAAGTAAACAGTTCTATGCAGCTCTCATTTCCCAGGCTAGAAAACAGGAGTCTGATATGTAATTTCTGGGTTTACTATTAACTAGCTATGACCTCAGGCAATCAGAATGTTAAAATGCTACTAATTGCTTTGTTACTAACTAAAGATTTAAGAAAATATCCTTATAGTTTGTTTTTTTTCAACCTGTAGTGTTACTAATAAACTTACAAGGAGCTGAAGAAAACCCAGAGTTTTTAATTCTTTAAACATCAGAAATCACACTCATTCTTTCTGTGCTTGCACTCAGTTACACATCTGATCTGATATCTATATTACAAATGTATGTGATTGGCTTCTACAGACCTTTATGACACTTCTGGACACGCTTCTATTTCAAAGATGTAAAGTTCAACTTCCTCACCAAGCATCAGTACCTGCAGAACTGTAATTCACAGATGTGTTGTGTCTGTTGCTCTATCTTCACACACACACAGGCTCATTGGATTGTTAAATCCTGGCATCTGAGATTTGCTTGATCAATCTGGTCATGCAGAGGTCTGTTACTACACTTGAGCAGTTCCTTTGTCTTAGAAATCCAACCCTCTACCCTTCAGGAAACAAAGTCAGTGTGTTGACATGTACTAGATGTGCATTTCTTTCTGCTTTCTTCCTTCATAATATGTTCTCAGGCTTTGATGATATAGCTCCTCTCCAAACACCACCTTCTCTCTTCTCTCCAGTGAAACTCCACTAATACTACTACTGGAAACATCATCATCTTTCTTTATCCTGCTGTTTATCAAATCCTACTGTTTGTCTAGAGCAACTGGTTTATGGAGATTTCAGAAGTAAATAATCTGCTTGGCTTAGGGTTGTATCTGTACAAGCAGTAATGATTTAGTAAGAGCTGAATGGTTACATGTCTGCCTATCACATTGAAAATGAAATTTCTTCTAGTTATGGATATGAACTTGTTTACCACCTTTCTTTAGCACAGATATTACTTGAAGTAAGCCAACACTGTGGGAATTACTTATAAAAAAAAATTAGATCACTCTTAATTAAGTATCTCCACAGAGAGACCTCTCCACATCATAAATGAGTGCTTTTTCTTTTCATTAAGATGAATTTATTTCTTCATCAAAAATTATCTTCTGCTGGGAAATCCAAACACTTTCACTTATTGGAAGCCTTGAGGCTGAGCTCCTGCTTGTGGTTGTGGTTTGCTGTTGAGTCTAAAGTTTAAAGATCACATTTTTTCTTTAAGGTACTAATGATTCTAAGGAAAAAAAAATGTTCTGAAAACATGAAGCTTTTCCTAAAACTAGATTTTTTTTTACCTAAGCTGTTGCCTTATTCAAATTTCATTTAGTTTACTTTGGTGTATAGTAAACAGAATTTATTTATCCTCACTTTTAGATGAGAAGACATAACTTTTTATCACTTATCTGCAGTAACCATGTATTTATGCATCTCTAGCTATGGTGGCCTGGCTCAGGGAGAGAACTGTATCTCTGAAAAGTAATAGTTGGCTATTCTAGGGCTGCTTTTCCTGCTAATCAGCTGACATTTGTATTGTTTGTAACCCAAAGCCACCTGATGTTAATTGAAACCTTCCTATTGCTATTTTTGGTTTTGCATTTTATGATATATTAAAAATAACACTGAAGGATTTTTTTCTTCAGAATGTGAAAATAGGTAAGAGGAGGAAGCACCCCAGAAAATCAAAATGAACCTGCCTATGCTAGCATATTTTAGATTAGAAAAACAGATTAGACTAGACTATTTCACTTGGAAGGGACCTACAGTGATCTTCTAGTCCAACTGCCTGACCACTTCAATGCTGGCCAAGTTAAAGCACATTGTTACAGGCACTGACCAAAAATCTCTTCAACACTGACAGGCTTAGGACATCAACCATCTCTCTAGGAAGCCTGTTCCAGTGTTTGACCACCTTCTTGGTAAAGAAATGCCCCCTACTCTTGTTTGGGGGCATTGTCTGTTATAATAGAACAAAAGAGTTCTGAATATACTACTACATGGCTGATGTTAACTAACAGGATCCTGACTTCACTAAGTTTATTTCATAACTGAAGGGATTATGTTAACATCTTTGATGAAAATCCACAGAAATGCTACTGCACAGTTCAATCAAAATTGTCTTGGTGACAACTTACACCAGTTAAGAAGTCGTAATTTGGGGTTAATATCTTTCTCTTTTCTTAAGGAAAGTAAAGTTGTCAAAGGCTCTTTTACTAAAACTTTCAGAAACTGCAGGGTTTTTCCAAGTATGTGCTGCCAGAAAGCTCAATGTTGTACACTGTAAAACACGTGGGTAACAATTGTTTTGATAGAACCCTTTTTTCCCATTGTTAAAATATGAAGAATCCCTCCACTGTTCCAAATACTTGTTAAATATGAATTTTGAAAGAAAGAGGATGAAATAATTTAGCTAATGGTATAAAAATGTAAAGGTTACAATGCTGATTGATTCCAAATTAATCTCTTCCATCATTACCACTGACTTTTATAGGAATTTTCCAGTTATGACCACAATTTTATTTTCTCTATCTGGAAAGTGACTTTATAACTGGATGACCATTTTCAGAAATGCTTGTCTCATACTGATTCCTTTTTAACCCATTATATTACCCCCCCAACAGTTATAAAAGAAAAGCATATTTAATTGACAGTTAGATTTACAATTGTCAGCTTCTCGTTATGTCTCAGAAAGGAAAACCAATTAATTCATGGGTTCACGATTACAAATATTCTTTAATTCTCTTCCACATATGATGTATTAAGTGGTATTTCTGTCCGAAGTTTGACTTCTCTTTGATGTGGAAGAAATGGTAACCTATTTCTGGAGTGTAAATTCAAAGATAAAGTCTTTGAATACAGGATACAGTATTCCAGGATCACAGATAGAAGATGTAAAAGTCAGAAAAATCTTCATAGACTGTGAAATGTATGATTAGAAATCTCTAAGTAATGAAATTATTAATCCACTGACCTCCATCAGTTGGTTCCCTTCACATTTGGAAATGAAAAAGGGTTCTATGCTAAAAAAGATACTTTGGGTTTTTTTATTAAATGCAGCTGTGCTCTATTTCCTGATACTTCTTATAATCACAAGCAACTAATATTAATCTGACCATGATTTTGTAACAGAGCCAGAATATGGAAAAGCACACACGTTTTGCCAACAGCAGCATTAATTACAGGTTATTAAACAGAAAGGAAGAATTTTCCTTGGTCACGGCTTTGATTGTCCTATTAATATCTGCTCAGAAGACACAACGGACCACATTTTTCTTTTCTTTGGTGAGTTACCGGTTTCAAATGTCTTTTTATTCTTGTATGAATTGGAATAGATGCATCTGAAACTATTGTATTTCATCTTAATTGCCTGAAAGAAATTCTTGTCAGAGCCCAGCATGGCATATTAGAAGATGAACTCTACAAAAGTTGCTTTTATATTTCTGGGGAGATGATTGCTTCAGCCTCTTCCATCTACTTATTTATGTAGATTGTAAACCCTTGAGGAGCAAGGTCAGTCCTGTGACTGTTCATATCATCCTGACTGTGCCCTGGCTGTGAAATACAACCATCAGAATGCTGGCAAGCTTTCCTCTCTTACCTGCATCCCTCCCTTATGTCCTCCCCCAAATCCTTCAGTTTCTCTGCAGTAGCAATGAATAATAATCAGATGGACTGTTACATGGTCTGTAATATGTAAATTGTTTCATATGTCAGTAGGTTAAGGCCATGATCATAGCTCTTGAGGCTCTTTATGACCCTCAGGTGTGCTTCCTATGGGGTTGAGGCTGCTAAAACCTCTCTGAAAGTGCTGCAGGCCACTGAACCTGCCTAGCAATAAAACATTAGATTCTCCTTCCACCCTTCTATCAAAGTTAATGGACCACAAAAATGGCTTACATTTCCCCCTTTTAAAGAAAAATACATAAACTCATAAGCCAGTATTTTAAATGTGATTTGTCTCTCTTCTTAATTAACTTCTTAATTAGAAGTCCCCTGGATTAATAAGTAACATGATGAGTTACCTCTATCAATAACTTCACCCTTTACCATATTCCTTAAATGAAAAGTCATTCCATTTAACAGCATCTCACCCTTCTTTTGAGCCACAACTAAAAGCAATACATAGACCTCACCTCCCAAACAAAGGCATTCAAAATCACAGTGTTGAAAAGGAAATTGAAGAATGTCTCTTTAAAACTGCTGATCATAACTAGTGCATTTAATGTTTGCTATTTTAATTCCATAACTATTTATTGAAGTATTGAGAGAATATGATTTTTTTTTTGTGTGTGTGGAGTTGGAAAAGATAGTTCTCTACCTGTCAGCTACCCAGAAACTAAGTGGTGAGGTAATATGGCATGAGTACTAGAACTTGCAGCAAATGCAGTAAACTATGGGTCATTGATTTTAAGTAAAATGGTTTCTTTGAAGTCACTGTGGAAAACCTGTTTGCAACTACTAGAACAATATGGCCCTTTATTTTCAAAATATCCTTTAGAAGTGTTTAATCTGTCAGAGCTTTACATATTAAATCCTTAAACATGTGTACAAGCAAAGAAACATGGTAAGTAATAGCACATAGCTTGAATGCATACAGCATGCATACCCTTAATGAGATTTTTTTTTTCATGTAATGGACTTATTTTGGCTGTTTTCACATGGTATAAATATAATAGGTTAGGACAATCTGAAGGAAATTATTTTTTTATTTAATTTGACCTGAGCAGAATGATTGAAAAGACTTCTTGATGAAAAATTTCTTCTGATTTGGTTTCACAGTGTCTCCGCTCTGGAGAATGGAAGAAGAGAAAAGGAGTTAATATGGCTCAGCATTTATTATCACTTTGCAGATTGTTCTTATCTGTCAGAATATTAAAGAGGTGAGTCATAAGAAAGAACATTTTGTCCCACATATTTAAAATTAACAAAAGAAAATTATACTGTTATTGTTATGGGTAGAAGACTACTTCCAGTCTTGATTAAGCTCTCTCACTACAAATTACCCCAGCCTAAATAGGCAAGATTCATGTCAGTAGTGGCAATGTGTGTCTCCTCTGATCATTTAAAGATTTGGGTCTATGGTAGCATAAAAAATGGATACTTTATATTATTGTAAAGGAGACAACCCTTGATTCTGAAGCGTCACACTGAACTTTAAAAAATGTATTTCAGACTGTTAAATCTACTTTTCATTAAAGCCAGACAAGTAAACAGAATTACTACATGTAGTTTCCTAGAGGTTCTTGAAGAGAATGCTCGCAAATTTATTTATAGGAAGAACATCCTCAGATTATTTCATAGTCAATATTTAAAAAGTAGTTAGATGTTCCAGGGACACACCTGCTATATAACCCTCTTGCTATTATTTTGCTCCTCTTCCCTCATTTCTAAGGAGCATACTTGTACAAACTAATGCATAAAACTGTATGTAAGAATCAAACTACGCACAGAAGCATCCTAACCATCTCCCTTGTAGTGACATAATAGAAAAAAAGGTATCGAGAAAGTGCCAGATACACAAGGTTAGCAAATGAAGAAGGGAAATTAGTGCTGCATCTAGGGAAGAACAACCCCATGTATCAGTATAGGCTGGGGGATGATCTGTTGGAAAGCAGCTCTGGGG
>WUAM01000359.1:12442558-12459784 GCA_024336885.1 Actenoides hombroni | reverse complement strand
GGTGAGCGGGGCGCGCCGGCCGCGGCTGGGCGGTGGGAGCCTTGAGGGGTGGGAAGGCGCGGGGAGCCGGGCGGGCCGAGGCCGGTACCGGCAGCTGCCGGTGCCACTTGTGCCCGGCGTGGGGGGCTCGCCCCGCCCCTGGCGGCGATGGTCACTTAAGGGCGCTGCGGGCGGCGGCGCCGCTGCCTTGGGCGCGCTGCCGCTGCCCAGCCTGGGGCTGCCCACCCGGGGCTGGCGGAAGGTAGGGGGCGAGGGCGACTCCGTCCCAGGAGTTTGCCGGCTGCGCTGCGGGGCAGCAGCATCAGTCCCGAGCCGGCGGAATCCCTGTGGCTCCGGTGTGTCCGGTTTCTGATCTCGCTCAGAAACTGAGAGGTTGCGGGCGGGTTTTCCTGACGTGCGTTATTTAAAGCCGACTCTTTTTTGTTTTTGTGTTGCTGTTTTCTGCATGGGAAGTTTTTGCCAGCAGAAATGTCCCGAGAGTAGAGATGGGAGATAAAAGTGTAAAGTAACTTGCAGAATGGGCTTCTGAATAAGTGAGCGTCTGAAGTACAAGTTTGTGTTTCAGTAGGAGAGTTCAGTGTTGGTTAGGTTAAAGCTTTAAAACATTGAATTACGACAGGAGAATGCTTGGAAGATGTTAGGACATTGTTTTGAAAATAAATACCTAACAGTGAGAAGAAAAATGGATTGCGATTATCATCTCAGAACATTCCAGTTTGAGTATTTCACTTTTGACTGTGGTTGGGCTGATAAATACTTTCATTTTAGGAGTATGTTTAGGAGTATATTTCTTTATATATGCAGTTTCACAGCCAGAATGTTTTCAGTGTTTTCTCTGGTTATATGTACATGAGCATTCTCTGTTTTATACATGATTTTGTATATCTTATATGTACAGAGACTATAAAGGCGCCGTATGCTATAGCTGCATTACATAATGCATGCAGATAATGATTTTACCCTGTGACTGATGCACTTAAAATGTGATGCCATATCCTATCGCTCAGAAAACTGGAAAATTAGATGTGTACAACTGACTAATATTATGGAACTTCTTCAAACGTCATTTGAACAGTAGTGTGCCTCTTACACTGTGTGTATATTTGTTTTTAATATTGCAGATGCCTTTTGATTGCAAGATTGCTGAAATGTTCTGAGAACTGCCTCTCTGTTCCTAACCATGAACAGTTCAAAATCACCAGGACTGGCTGGATTTGGCATCTTGAAAAACACAACCTGCCACACGGAGAAGAAGATTTCAGTTTTCTTTTCAATTATCTTCATGACGGTGGGAATTTTGTCCAACAGTCTTGCAATAGCAATTCTCATGAAGGCATATCAGAGATTTAGGCAGAAATCAAAAGCCTCCTTTTTGCTTCTTGCTAGTGGTCTGGTTGTCACAGATCTCTTCGGCCACCTTATCAATGGAGCCATTGCAGTGTTTGTGTATGCATCGGATAAAGACTGGATTCGATTTAACCAGTCCAACATTCTTTGCAGTGTTTTTGGCATCTGCATGGTTTTCTTTGGTTTGTGTCCACTCTTCCTGGGCAGTGTGATGGCTGTTGAACGGTGCATTGGAGTCACTAAGCCAATATTTCACTCTACAAAAATGACTTCTAAACATGTGAAAACGATGTTGACTATGGTATGTCTGTTTGCTGTTCTTATAGCTTTGCTGCCTATTCTTAGGTTTAGAGCCTATCAAATTCAAGCATCGAGGACCTGGTGCTTCTATAAAACAGAACATGTTGAGGACTGGGAAGACAGATTTTATCTCTTACTTTTTTCTTGCCTTGGGTTACTGGCCCTTGCTATTTCATTCTGGTGCAATGCTGTGACAGGAATTACTCTCTTAAGAGTCAAATTTAAAAGTCAACAAAGACAAGGCAGATCTCATCATTTTGAAATGATCATTCAGCTCTTGGCTATAATGTTTGTTTCTTGCATTTGCTGGAGTCCATTCCTGGTAAGAGCCTACTGTGTTTGCCAATTTTTAATGCACATCACTGTATAAAAGTCACACGTTTTTATCTCCAGGTTTTAAGGTGCTTTAGCTGTGACAACATGTCCATTCTCTCTTCAATGGATGAATTTTACATCATATTGCTCATAATGCATGTACCTATTAATCTATAACAAAACTGGTAATTATTCTTCACTTCTGATCATAAGCAAAGTACATGTAGTACACTAAATATTTAAGGACTGGGAGGACTGTATTTTCCGTGCTGTTAAGCAGACAGTGGTAGCAGAATGGTGGCTAGAATAAATCAGAGCAGATATTGAGCTTCTCCAAAAATCAGTGAAACCTTGGAGTGGAAAGTCTGTTTAGTCTGTACTGTGGTTCACATCACTTTTTATTTATGGTAGTTTCTTCGTTGTTATTATTACAGTTTACTGCTACTTGTGAACTGCGTTGCGGATGATAACGCTTAAGAATGTAAAAATCCTTCACTCCACCAGCAAGGTATTAAGGGCTTTGCTTTAGAGAGAATCATGTTAAACAACAGTGGTTGGCTGTGGGTTAAAATAAAAATTTGCTTTAGACATAACCAAGGTGGGTTTGTAATCTGGACAGATGACTAGCAAAGCTGAACTTTCTCAGCTGTCCTGGCTGTAAGTTAGGACTGCTTGCTGGTGACTGCTGCCAGGCTTCCAAAGCAGTAAGTGTTGCTCATGTTAGCATGTGCTCTGTCAGTGAGCAGGGTCAAAGAAGCAGGATTATGATATGGAAAATAAATTGACAGCGTCTGTTGACTTTATATGACATATGACATTTTAATGACATTTTTATGACATTATAAGGCTGATATTAACTTAGTTTTTCCTGTGGTAAACCTGACTGAAGAAAATTTTTTTACTAGAGTAAGAGAGGGTAAGTCACAAGTAATATGAAATCTTAATTTGTTTCCTAGAAACAAAGTCCTGTAGTTTTCCATTGATATGGATGAGGAGCAATTTTGGTTTGAGCTTACAAATAGAGAAATTTTTAATCTTGGATCTGAAACAAATCCAGCTATATCTCAGCTGCTCACTGCCTCTGGTATAGTATGGAGTTGCCTGAACGAATTCTAAATTATGTACTGATACTAGCCTAGCTGCAGCAGTTGGATACATCTGGCAGGTGCCAGTTAATCTGGTATCACAGACTTCACGGAGAAAGTGTGAATACAAATCTCTGCATCACTGAAATGCACAAAAACTTTCACTTTTGTTCAAGACAGAGAATTTTTCTACACTTGCTCTGCGGTATAATTTAAATTCATGCTGGCTTTTGTCAATGTCATGGATGTAGCATATAGAGCATAAACAAAGTCGTCACAGTAGTACAGCAAGTTCTTGTAGTAAACTTCCTTCCAGTTCCTTCCAGACACCTCCTGAAATTTGGCTGGGGCAAGCCACAGGACGGCTTTAAAAAAAAAAGCAACTTTAATCTTTAATTTTCATGGAAAAACAGTATATTATTCTCATGATATTTATTTTCAGATAAAATAATTCTTTGTAAAGGTTTGAACTAATTTGTTTTTTTAAAAGCCCTTGAGTGTCAAAAGAGCTATGGACTTTTAAAATATACTTTAATATATAAACAATATATTTAATATACTTTTAAAATAAAGTTGTATTTTTGAGACACTTCATTTATTCAACATACAAAGGAACACTAAATTGCAACTACTGTGTTTCTTTTTTCAGTGTTGTTAATTTTGTTATGCTGTTCAATTTTTGTTAATGATAAAAACATAATTTGAAAAATCTTGCCAATCTTTAGTGGAATTGCAGCACAACCGTTTTTTGTTGGGGTTTTTTTGTGGTTTTTTTTTTTGAAGTACTTAACTTCGTCTGAGTTGTGGCTGACAATGAATTATTATTCCAGCAGCAATGTTTTTTTTTCAGAGCCTTTTCAGAGTTTGGTGTTTTCATCAGCTGGTGATACAGAGCAGTAAATGACTTCTTGCTTAATTTTGTACTTGGTAGTTCTCAGGACTGTGTTGCAGAGGGAGGTGATACACAGACAGTTCTGGTTCGCTGGGTGGCAGATCTGCTGGTCTGTGCATTCCGGGCTTGCAACGCTTTGCTTCTGGATCTCTTTTGAAGTGAGATGAGTAAACTATTACCAAAATTAGCCTGGCAGTACAGAAAATAGTTCCGCAATGTGGACAAATTTATGTTAGAAATGAAAAGTTAAAAAAAAAAAGTTAGTGTAAGGTAGGATTTAGTTCTTGAAACTAAGTTTCAAGGTCTTGAGCAATGAGTGTTCCAGCCAGAGAGTTTGACAGCCTGCGAAATGCAATAGGATGGGGTCTTTGGTGGGTATGACCTTTCTTAGCTACTAGGATTGTAGAGTTTACATCAAAGTTAATTCTTTGAATTGCCCAGTCTTTGTTTTGATAGCATTGTAATCCCTGAATACAAACAGAATTGTAAGTGCAGTGTTAATTTAGCAAGCATTATTGGACTGCAGTGGAGCATACACAAGCAGTGGAGTAAAGCGATCCAAATCTACTTGTCATTATTTATCTGAAACCTCTCAGGGCTTTTCTTTTGTGAAATGAATGGTTTACATTCTCTAATATAATCAGCAGATTCCAAAAAAAGTATTTCTTGAAATAAATACGAGCAGGTGTTCATAGGTGAAATTATTTGCCAAAGTAGCTAAATACAAGCTTGTTTTGCAATCATTTTCCTGTTTAATTTTTTTCTCAAGGCTAAATCTAGAAGTCGGTGTCAATCTTTGAATTGTGAATTTTACCCATGTTCTCTATCCCAGAGTATGCAGAACAAAATGTTATGTGAAGTTGAATTGCCTTGATACAAAACAAAGTGATTGAAACAAACCTTTGGAGGAGGAAGTGGGAGAAAGTGATGCAGTTTATGCCACATGTGGTTTGCAGACACAAGAATCTGGATTTATTTGGCGTAATTTTTCCATCTGATGGGAAGTTTGCTTTGTTTTTTTTTTTCTTCTGGTTTTAATCTAGTCTGGCATTATATCAATAGTCATATTCTCATGGCTACCAAAATCAAGTCTATCCATTACTATAACTGCAGATTTATTTCACTATTAGACTATTTTTTTTACATATTCAGTTACTGTCGTGTTCTAAAAATTGCCTTTAGATGACATTAGAGGCACAAGACCCTTGATCATCCTTTTTCTGTGTCTGGTGTGGAACTGAACTTGACTTCTGCACCTGCTCAGTTGTAGGGAACTTGGTTTTATGTATGTGTGTAAAAGTATATACATATATATAATATTAAGTGTTACATATACACATAATAGTAGAATGAATCACCACCTCTATTTGAAGACTCCTAGAGATCTGGAGTGTTTTTCAGAAGCAGAGCTCATGGCATGGCTCATGTGGAGCTCTGTCTGGGGCTGTTGGACAGGGACTTACTTCTGATTTCTTTTCTTCCTTCTGATTTCTTTCATGAAGCTCCATCTCCTCTGTTCATAAAAAATGAGCAGCTTTATCAAGTTTTCTGCTACTGTGAGGGAATCTTTCCTTAATGAAGTACCAGAATGAGCTATACTCCCTGCTTCTTCCCTTATGGGGGAGCATTTATCTCCTTTTGAGGTGTTGAGAGCAGGAGGGAATTCGCAAAAAAAAGCAACAAGTGAAATTCATGAGTTTTCTGATAATTGATGTAGCCAATGACTTGCAGCGGCATGTATGTTCTGACAGTCCCAAGTAATTTTTCTTTGGGATGGGTATTCCAGGAAAATATGTTCTGAAGATAGTAACATCAGGTTCTCTGTGTAGTAAATAATTTTTTTTCATCCTTGCTAGAGTCGTAGCCCTTTGCTAGGGATATGTGAATTTTGCTGGATAAATTTGGTCCCTAGGGGTTGGATTCCCAAAGCAAATAGCTGGGCCGAAGCATTTTGTAATAAGCATCTCTGATGAAATAGATTGTTATATAAAGCTGGTTTTTGGCTGTGACTTGGACGTCTGGCCTGTCATGAAACAGCTTGTTTTTGAAGATGTGTTTGTATGAGCAAATTGTGACTTCAGTGCCTCAAATTCTGTGGGGCTCAAGGGATAAACATATTTTAAATTCTGGTTTTGGAGTAGCAAAGTGAACTACTCCTTGTAATTATGCACAGGCAGGGTTTATTTCAGAGTGAATTTATCCACAGGAACAAACTGTGACATGGAGAAACGTCTTAATATTTTTCACGTGTGGAACACAGTCTTAGCCTGAGAAAGATACTGTTGCATTCAAATTCTTCTTGTTAAGATCTTTTTCCATGCAGTTATCTGATTACTTTCATTCCAGCTTTACCTCCCCTCTACTGCAGAAAATAGCCACTCCTGGGTTTTTTAAAAGGTCTCAGCTGTTTATTTAATATGATTAAATCAACTCTTACTCAGTTGCTTTTTTTACTGCCTAGATTAATTTCTAGCAGTCTCTTCCCATGTAATCTCTTCCCGTTCTAATTTGTTAGGCTAATTGTGTCTCTGAACTTGCTCTGACTTCTTCTTGTCCTTGGGTTGTCTCGTGCAACAAGGTTTGGTGGTTGGTTTTCGTGTACCTCAGGCTGCATTTAGCTTACAATTTGCTGTATCGCTCCAACCTGGAAGCTGCTGGAGCTGGTCTTGAGTGGTCCTTTTGGTGAATGTGCTGCCGGAGGAGATGAAAAGGGCAGTGGTGCACTACCAGGGAGGTTCTTGGTGGAATACCCTTAACCCAGACTGGTTGCTTCAGGTATTTTGGGTGCTGAGACAAGCTCAGAGCTGGTCTGTGCTGAGGAAGGGAAGTGGGTTGGAGGTTTTAGACTAACTAAATTTGAGGCCATGTAGTTGCGTATAGCTTAAGGTCTTTTGTTGTACAAGGCAAGCCTCTGTGCATCTCCTTTTAGTGTCTTTGCATGTGTAGTCATATCTAGATGTGCACAGTGACACTTAGCCAGGAGTTCACACCCGTGTTACCCTTGAAGTGTGTCCCTCCATTCCTGTTTTCTGTATTCTTTAATAAGCTGACAGTTTAAACTTCTGTTAGGCTACCTCCTGCTTGCATGTGTAATAAGTGTCGTGTAGATGAGCTCATTGCTTTATTAATGCTGTTGGTATGCCTTCACATGTGGCTGGTTGTGTTGTCCCTGCAACAAAATGGGTACTTAAAAATTTGCCCCTTCTCTTGTGCTCTTGTGACTGGGCATTTTCATAATCAGAAAGCAGAGGTGAGGAGAAGCAGACACAAGATGTCCTAAGATGCAGGACCACGCGTTGGCAGTGAGGCCCCATCACCATGTACAGTACCGCTGACCTAGATCTTATGGGTGGCTGCTCTGCACAGGTGTGTTCCCTTACACCAGCAAAACACCTTGTTAGTCCAAGCTGCAGCCTCCGTGAGCTTGTTGTGCCTGCACAGGCATTGTTGACAAGGAGACCAATCTTTTCTTTTGGAAAAGAATAAATTAGGCTTTCCATTTCCAGTCACCTGTTTCTGAAGACTGAAGGAGTGTTAAGAAGTTTAGTTAACCTTGCAGCTTTGAATACTACTCTAAAAGTTACTTTCAACAGGGGAAAAACATGCTTTGTCTGCTTCGAGATCCAGATTTTAAAGAAGGTGATAAAAATGACAATGTTTGTGTTGGTTTTTGTCATTGAATTCTTTGTCATTTTGCTAGAAAGGTTGTCTGTTGACCCTGTACAAAGACGGGATGTCAGAGTAAAGATGTGATTCAAGCTGGATCTGGACTACGCTTCACACCCTGCCTGCTGCAGGCTGAGGGGCACAGAACAGGTGACCTGCTGCAGGACCTCCATGGGAATACCTGTTGGATGTTGTCATTGTATCTCTTGGGCTGGCTGCAAGCCCATCTCAGGAGCCCATTTCTGCCATAACAGTTGTAATAAGTGAACCAGTTTCACAGGGAAAGGAAAAAAAGCCTTTGCTAGTAGGCCTGTTAGATACACCTCTTTATCTCTAGTCCAAAGCAATCAATACAATCATGATTATTGTCAACTGTAGGTTGTTATTTCTCTTCCAGGCCTTGCTGTGTTGGAAGAGGTCAGAGCAGGAGCAGCTATTTTAATGAGTAAAATGCTCCCTTAGCTCCTCAGAAAGAAAAAAAAAAAAAAAAAAGCAAAAAAAAATCTCATAGGAGTTCGCTTGTCTTTCAAGCTACCCCAGAAAAAGGTCTCTCCCTCATATCATGGCCTTTTAATTTCTTGTTGAGTCCGTTAACACTGTGCAAATTCAACTACTCTTCCATGAGTTCCTCTGAATGAGCTCCTGATACTCAAGGGTAAATTGATGAAATGTCAGTGTCATTCCTAATATTATGGCCCCCAAATTATTTTGGAATAAATAGCTGATTTTAGGGATTAAGAGGGAAGAGAACACTCATTTCAATTTAAGTTTTTGTTAGTCTCAAGACAGAAGGGTCTTTTTATCTTAGTTTCCTGTGGAATAAGGTTTAAGCACCAATTCAGACAATTCAAGTGTGCTTTTTTTATGTCACCATGAAAATACTCCATGGAAAGAAATTGTAGATGTTTGCAGAGAGAGATTAGCAAAGTTTATTTAATACAATATATTTAAAAATTCAATCCTATTGAGATGTGTTTCTGTGACACTAGAAACCCTTGGTTAAGATGTTAATACCTTTTTCTAATGTTGATTATAGAGATCGTTGTTTTGTTTTGGATTCTTAAGAGGTAAGGCTGGCAAATTTCTACTAGGTTACATGAGAAATGGAATGTCATTTTTAGAGTGTACCCACCTGAAGTGATACTGAATTTCAAAGGTGCTGCTTCAGTGTTCGTAATTGGTCTGTGACTATTGTCATCTTTTACAGTTTGTAGAGATCTGATGGGCCTTAGCCTTTCTGAGAAATATGAATCATTGAAATAAATGTTTTTTAAATGTGGGCCAGGATGTAATTTATCATGGAGTCCTTAGAAACTCTATATTAATTGTGGCTATATTTGTAATTCAGGTGTTTACCTCCCTCTCACAGAAGTCGGGGAGTTGAACAGCTGAGATACTCTCTCAACAGAAAAGAAGTTCCAAAGGAGAAAAGGGTGGTGCTCAGCATATTGTCCTGCAGTAATGATAGGAGCCAGGGAAGGAAGAAGAGCTGAGACTTACAGATTGTCCTCTACCAGAGGCTTTTGAGGAATCATAATTATAGTTTTTGTTATCTATGTTTACTCATGCTGTTTGGAAAAACTTAAATTAATCCTTTCTCTGGAAACTCAATGCCATCAGAATGCAATGGGATTGATTTGTTTTGGAGAGGAAAAAGTAGGGAAGGCAGGTTTCCAGTCGTGTGAGAACATTGCATTTTCACAACAGCTTAGTCCTCTTTTCTTTCAAAATTGCTCGCTGCTTGATTTTTTAATTTATATTATGTACATGGAATTAAACCATAAAGATCTAGTGATTGAAGCACAATTTTTTTATTCCATATAGATGCCAGTGGCTTTCACAGAAAACTGTGATTTATTTTTTTTCCCCCTAAATTTGCAGCTGCCATCTCAAAAAATCAAATTCTGAAAACTTTGGTGAAATAAATTTGCCATTTATAACTTCCCCTTATTTATTCATTTGGTAAAGTTTTTGAATTCTGTGCTTGATATTAAAAAGTCAGTCAGTTTGACACACATTCCAATTTTGTTTGATATAAGAGAATCCTTCCTATTTCCTAGCTATTACGCTTATTTAGGCCTTTCTTGCTTGAAAAGATTATACACTGTGTAACCATTTTTGGAAAATGTCATACACAGCATAACCATTTTTGGATGGTTATTTTAGGAAAGTTCTCTTTCCTGAGTATCTAAAGACTTTAAATGGTAAACTTGTTGCTGAAAAGCCTCTAGGACAAATACACTCACATGGAACAGCTCCAGAAAATCTTTCATCCTCATCAGGTTTAACACAACAGGGTGTGATATACATTCATATATTCTTTGAGGTATATTATGGTATTAATTCATGATCTTGAGTTTTGCATGGTGCTAATAAATCCTTCCTAGCAGAAGTTCTTGTCTCAGTAGCTGTGTAGAATCAGTTCATGTCTAAGCAAGCACGTTATTTGGATCCTCTTCTGGGAAATATGATGGTTAGATTTAAAACAGAGCCCTTATTCCATGGGCTTTTAAGACTTAATTTTTACATTACAAGATTGAGAAGTTGCTGAATTGCAATTTGGATTACAGGCTCCCGGAGGAAGGAAAGTGCCTGTTTATTGTGGGTGTGCACATGGCCCAGCAGAACAGGAGCACACTCTGGTGCTGAGGGTTCTGTCTATGCGCTTTTAGAAATAGTAACAGTCAGGTAGAAGAACGTGGCAGAAAGGGTTTACACCTGGAGTTACAGTAAAGCTTTAGTAATTGTGACTCATTCTTTTGGATTCATTGAGGTGAAATAGCCGAGTGGCTGAATGAACCCAAGCTGTGTTGATGTTAGTTGAGGCCCCATCCTGGAGATACTCAAGGTGAGGCTTGACAAGGCTCCGAGCATGAGCATGGGTGAGGATGTCCCTGCACACTGCAAGAGGGTCAGACTAGATGACCTTTAGAGGTCCCTTCCAGCCCAAACCATTCTATGATGCTATTCTATATGTTTGTTGCAGGGAATACACTATCTCCTGCTGAAGGATTGCTCTTATCTACTCCAGACAGAGCAGGGAGTGGAGAACATCTCATAAGCTTGCTCCTAGGTCCTCTTTTTAATGAGCCATGTGAAGGCCTCATCCAGAGATGGGTGCCAAAGGGCAGGTTTGAATGGCATTGGAATTGTGTTTCTGCACGATTTCCCAAAGAAGGCTGAAGACGAGTCTTTGTGTGAGGAATGTCCTGAAGTGAGGTTTTTAGGACAATTAGTTGCCAATACTAAGCTCACAGAACCAAAAGATTACTTTGTCATTGGAGAAATGGAAGTTAATGACTAAACTCCAGCTGGTCCCCTACTTGCTGTCCTACACCTGTGTGTTGCCAGCTGCCTGAGGTGGCTTGAAGCTTGTGTAAGTTAGCAGCACATGGGCTGCATGGCCACCTCGGTTATGGGACTGAGAGAGCACGTAAAGGATGTAGTGAGTCTGACCATGAGCAACCTTGTCACCCATGTTATGACCAATGCCAGGACATGAGGGCTTGGAGAAGAAGACTCTAGTGCTGGCGAGGATATGCCAGCTGTGTTCACATCTGCCTCACTGCATGGAAAGGTGGTAAAACAGAAGGTGAGGCAGGAAGGAGATGGGGATCCATGTAAGTGGTAGCAATTAGCTTTGGGATTTACAGTTCATTAGTGATTTGGAAATAAAATTGAATCCGCTTTTTACCAGGAATGCATGTTTGCAGAAGTAGTGAGAAATAAATCACTTGTAAATGGAGATTTGATTTTTCTCTTCCCTCCACACCTAATAGGTGGTCCAGCTGCACAGCGGTCCTTTTTCACTTATTTACCAACATTAAAGACAAAAAATAATTGCAAATTATATATTCCAACTTGCTAAGTATATTGCTAACTCATTAGTCTTGATATTTCCATTCATAGCTTCTTAGTGTACTTCTCCAGAATGATATTTAGAATATGCCACTATAATAAAGGTGATTTTTAAAAGAAATAACATGGAAGGAGCATATCACATCTTCCTTTGCCTTCAGCTGGATTTGCAAATACTGAAAATAAGATATCACCAAGTCATTAGGTGACTTACTCCAATCCATCTTTAAAAAGATTTCATTTTCTTCTACTATGTATGTTGCATACACGGAAAACATACATAAAATATAATTTAAAATTGATTTATTTTTTTTTCCTCCTTATTTCCCCTCTACACCCATATAATAATCACCACACTTTCTCAGATAATGAAACTGAAGATCTGACTGCATTGGTAGACAGTAGAGTAGGTTCTTTATTTCTTTAGACCTACTTGAGGTCTTGCAGACATGTTCACACATCAAAGCCATCTGCATTCCTGAATTCTAGAAGAGGTGGAAAGGCTACTATATATCATGACTGACTCACTGTGAAATTATTTTCCCTTCTTTTGACACTTGCACTATGTATGGATATCTCTGGATGTGATGGTATTTGCCCTGAAAGCCTGTTTGCCATTCCTCTGAAATCAGAGAGTGACTTGTCCAAGGAACCCATAAAGAATTCAACCTAATTCTTGGCTTCTTAGACAAAAATCAAAACCAAACGAAAACAAATATCTGAGCGTATTTTAAAAAATGGCCAGGTAAGAACTGGCAGATCCTGCATTCCCTATAGAAAAACATTTTCTTGCATTTGAAGATGTAAATGGAAGTTTTGCCTCTGGCTACTGAATCTGTATCATGTAAATACAGAGGAAGATGACTTCAATAATGAGGCAGCGTGAATGTGGTGATTTTGAAAAGACAGTTCAAAGCTTTTGATTTGATCCTGTGCATAAGTAATTAAAAGCTGAATTCATTCTATAATTGCAGACCTTTTCAGCTCCTTTTCTTCCAGGTTGTCTGCGTATTGTCTCTTTTTCTCTGTATTCAGACAGTTTTCTTGCTCCCCAGTATTATGTGTTATTTGTGATTCTTTCTTTGGGTATTTGTAGGGTGTTAGTGACAGAAGAATAAATAGTGAGGAAGAATAAATGGATCCTGAATATGTATAGTCCTTACATCCCTAAATTCTTATTTATTTGCTTAGTCTGTGTTTCTCAGGATGGTCCTTATTATGCAGCATTAGAAATACTCTGTTGTTTTCTGGCCCCGAGAGGTCTGGCAGTTGTCCTGTAAAGTTTCTCTCAACATTTCTGGGTAAAGAATATTTTAATTTTATCTATAGAATGGATTTTTTTTTGTACAAGAGGTTTTTGTTACAGGCCGTGTTGTTAGGCAGCAGTACATGCCTTGCTATATGGAGCAGACTGTAACTGTAAAACAAGTGGCCCAGGAAGCAGGTTGTTGATTGACACTGTGTCTTTTCATTATGAAGTAAGTCATCTACTGTTTTCAATGCTAAAATCTTCTATATCCGTTTCTGCTTTCCTTTCAAATGAGCTAACTGATTAAGCTGTGAGAGTAATTACATTGCCAGCTAGTTGAGCTGAAGTATTTCTACGTTGGAGGGAAAGGAAAGAGGAGGAGGGAAAGGAAAGAGGGGAAGGGAAAGGGAAAGGAAAGAGGGGAAGGGAAAGGGAAAGGGAAGGGGAAGGGAAAAGGGAGAGAAAAGGAAAGGGGAAAGGAAAAGGGAGAGGAAAGGAGAATTGAGAGAAAAGGAGAAAGGAAAGGAAAAAGGCAAGGAAAAGGAAAGGAGAAAAAAGGATTGTCAATCCCAGATAGAAATACTTGGATTCTTTTGAAGAAACAAAGAGAGGTGACCTGGAATGCTTCATTCAAGCCCAGGCTGAATTTATGTTACTTCAAACCAGATGCAAATAGATTGTGTCTAAGGGGAAAGCTGACAGAAAACGAAAGCTGCACTTTCAGTTAATGTTTGGGAGCTTGTGCACACACACAAAAATCATCCTGTTTATGAGGCTTCATAATTACCTTTCTGCCTTATATAGGGCATGATAATGCCAAAGGCAGTTAACAAAAGATAAACAGTGAGTATACCATTGTGGCACTTCACATTTTTTTCAGTAATTTTGACACATTCTCGCATACCTGAAGATCTAATTTCAAATTATGTTTCCAAATGTTTGTCCAGAATGTATACTGCTATCTATAAATATTTTGCATAAAGCTATAAATGCATATCTGGTGAGAATGTCACACTCGACTCTAATGGCACGGTAATGGAGTGCAATAGACTGTGAGTCCTCTGCGGACCTGAGCCTGTGTGAGGAGAGCAGAAAGCTCAGAAGAACTGAAGAGCCTCAGTGAGGAGGGATCATATAGTGAGGTCAGACAGAGCCGAGCTGCTGCATGGCAAACACCCACAGAGCCTTAATTTAGTGTCATGTCTGCAGTGTTGTTGCACTGTGGGCCCTTCTTTGGCATTCAGTTGATGTGAGATCATAGAATCATAGAATGGTAGGGGTTGGAAGGGACCTCTGAAGATCATAGAGTCCAACTCCCTCCTGCCAGAGCAGGATTACCCAGGGCAGGCCACACAGGAGCAGATCCAGGTGGGTCTTGAAAGTCTCTAGAGAAGGACACTCCACAACGTCTCTGGGTAGCCTGTTCGAGGCTCTGTCACCCTCACAGTAAAGAAATTTCTCCTCATGTTGATGTGGAACCTTCTATGCTCAAGTTTATACCCCTTGTTCCTTAGCCTATTACTGGGCACTACAGAAAAGAGATTGTCTCCTTCCATTTGACACCCACCCTTCAGATATTTATAAACTAAGATCCCCTCTCAGTCTTTTTCTCTCAAGACTAACCAGCCCCAGTTCTCTGTCTTTCTTTATAGCAGAGATGCTCAAGTCCCTTAATCATCCTTGTAGCTCTCCGTTGGACTTTCTCCAGTAGATCCCTGTCTCTCTTAAACTGAGGAGCCCAAAACTGGACACAGTATTCCAGGTATGGTCTCACCAGGGCAGAATAGAGGGGGAGGAGAATCTTTGCCCTACGTATTCTGAGGGTGCTTGGATGTACTGGTTTGAGGCTTCAATCTTGCCAATGTGAGAAAAGGCACACATATCCTGAATGGTACCGTGCTCATGAAGCAGGGAACACCTCTGAGCTCTGAGTGCCTTTAGCTTTACAATACCTCCAACAGGTTTATGCAGCTCCATAATAAGGAGTGATAAATAGGGAGCACATGGAGGCTAAATAAACTTCTACAGAATGTTTTTGTAACCTCAGCTACCTCTGGTCATCCACATCTTTTCTATCTGTTTCTCATTTGGGTTCTGTGTTTCCCGAGAGAGAGACCCTGACAGGGGAAAGGTCTTTTTCACACTATCTGCCTTTAACAGGATAAGTAGTAAACTTGCATATTGAAGGATGCATATCATGGCAGGGAGTAGTTGCTATCCTTGATTTACATGTTTTGGACTAGAACCTGATTTTGTGAGGTAGACACAGGTTTTTCCCCAGCTGGATAGTGAGACAGTGGATCCATTGTTAATTTTTAGTGGCATTATTATTTTTTCACAGATGTGTGCATGAGAGAAGAGAGGACTCCCTTGTTTTACTCGTCAGGAGCTGATCCTGCAGAGCTTTACACATGAAGTGATACATATCCCCTTAAAAGTACCTTCTGGACTTCAGTGTGGAGGAAAGCTTGCTAATGCATTCTGTCTTCTCTGATTCCTTTTTAAATACACATTTTTAATAAAATCATTATGATTGGTTCAAATTTGCTTGCTAGGCCAAATGATCATCTGGTATGTAAAAGTTGAAGGGATGATTCATGTTTTTGTTTTGAAAAGGGAAAGGAAAAAACAAGGAGAAAAACACATTGCAGATCTTTAACATAAAAAGCAGTATGTGGCGTAAGTAGTACAGTGTGTGTACTAACATTCTGATGGCAGAAGTGATGTGCTACATATTTTTCTTGGAAGCCCTTTGAAACTGACTTAGGTAGTCACATAAAAAATAAAATGAAGCATACTCAGCTTTGTTGCAACAATTGCTTAGTTTATATACTGCAGTATCTCTACGGGCAATTTGCTGTCAATGTTTCATTTCTAATGTCTGCTCTGAGGATAAAAAATGCCTTTTCATTTCTCGCTCCCCTTCTTTTGCAAACTTTTTTTTAAAGTTTGTGTCTATAGAGTACTATAAATTAGCATCTATCAGCTCTTGCCTGTAGCAGACTGAGGCTTCTTTGTAACATGTATGAATAATGGCAGTTCCAAAACCTTCTGGAAATTCAAAATGATTATGTATTTTTTTGTTTCCATGGAGTGGGATGTAATCAGTGGAATACCACCTTGAGTCCTGTGTGGTTTAGGAGAAGGGGATGTGCTCCTCTGGATTTGACATAGGCATTGGTGACATAATATAAATACTCTGCAAATATTGGAAAAAAACCATGGACTTTCTTCCATTAATGGAAACTCTCAGAACTGCTTATTCTGAAGAGGAAGAGGTCTGGGAGGGTCTACAAGTTTCCCTCAGGGAAGCGGAGCCTGAGGGCTGAGCTTCAGAGGAAGAGAATTTCTGGTATTTGTCTGCTCTGCTTTCCTTGTCAATCTGCTGGTCACTGTGTTGAGTTCTTGAAGTCAAGGTTAGAACCTGGATTTAGCCTACATGCTGAAATGCATCAAAGTAGCATTACAGTTTGTCATATTTCCTAACCAGCTGTTGTTGTAGCTATTGTAGGCTGCTTGTTTTGACTGTCTGTCCTTGAGTACTAACAGGAATGTGACTAAGCACTACTGTCATTTATCTTATTAGTTGTTCTCATATAATTGAGATCCAATTGGAAGGGAACTTAAAGTCATACTGATTATATTTGGAAAGTGGTGTGAAGCTTTGGAGCATCATTTTTTTGTTGTGTTGCACTGAGTTTTGTCCCTAAGCGAAATGGCAATTCTCTGGTGCTACCTGACCGCTGCAAAATTGTAGAAGTCAAAAACTTTTCCATTAGATTTCCTGGACCTTGCAAAAGTGGGCTTTGGTTTTAGTGAAACCTAAAATTGGA
Organism: Actenoides hombroni; assembly: GCA_024336885.1. Classification (NCBI taxonomy): domain Eukaryota; kingdom Metazoa; phylum Chordata; class Aves; order Coraciiformes; family Alcedinidae; genus Actenoides; species Actenoides hombroni. The sequence goes on along the minus strand of WUAM01000359.1, from coordinate 12,443,239 downwards.
CAAAAAGGATGGAGTTCAATGTGTTGTGTCAAGTACTTGCTTGGCACAAATTTGATTTCTCTGTATTTATTTTTAGGGATAGGGAATTCTCAGGCCTTTTCTTAAACCATCAAGGACTAATATGAGTCAGAGTAACTTTTTATTTTAAAAGCAGGCAGCCTTGGCTTAAAAAAAGTCACATTTGCAGTTACGCTTTCAGAGTTACTTTCCTAAAGGAAGTTTGAACTGTATTAGTTACACCAAGTGAAAATGTCACTTCTTTTGCAAACCAGGGAGACGTACTACAGCTGTGTTCATGTAAACATTGTATAACTCAGCAAAATGCTACTTGGATTTTTACATTTCTAAAGATGTTAGAAAATGTCATGAGTGACGTGTAGTATTTACCAGCTGGGGATTAATTTTTTTGAGTTCTACTGCTGAATCTTCATGAATGGTAACGTGTCTGTCACTATTACTGCTCTGCCACAAGTTTTTTTAGGATAAAATTGCTCATGCTTGGTGTTGGACTGAGGTTCTCTATCTTAGTCCAAACCTATATGAAAATTGCAACTTCTCAGAGCTTCAGGAAGTTGTGGTATCAGTTTATATTGGATTTAGTGATACAAGGGAGGAAATATTTTTAAAATTAATTTAATTTTGATTTTATTTTAATTTAATTTTATTTTTTAATTTCAGTTT
>WUAM01000359.1:12421488-12442458 GCA_024336885.1 Actenoides hombroni | reverse complement strand
TCAGTTTAATTAACAGTCCCAAATAATATAAGTAGTATGGCTACAAAATTCTTACTTCATGAAACAAAATTTGTAGATAATGCAGATTTTATTTTATTATTTTCAATGCAGGGATTCACAGCTGAATTGCTTAGGCATTTAGCTATGTACTTAAGCTCTACTTGTTACTTCAGATATACTATTTTTTGCATGTCCAGTATTCAGAAGAGGTAACTTAAATGTTCTGGATGAAGATTCTACAGGTATCAGAATCCATAAAATTATGTATCAAATTTCCTTGTTGTCCTGATTTACTTTATGTAAATCCATAATCAAAACAGAGCTACTTTATGTTGAGCCATCAAACTGAACAGCAAACGAAGGGATTCACTTAGATGCAATTAGTAGTGAATGGAAAAGAATCTCACAAGTTTGCTAGGTGACATGTGAGAAAATAATACAGTTTTACAAAATCTGGCTAGAGCTACTTTTCCTAGTTGGCAACACCTACTGCTTCATCTTCCGGGCATGAAAATTGCATTGGATTTGGCATTTATTAACTTTGCAGAATGTGAGAGAAGAACCACAAATGGAATTTTGAAATATATCAAGAAGCAGATTAGGAAGCTACATGTCTGTATGTAGTCAGGTATTGTTGGAGGAGGACGTGGGTCTTTGAGCCCTGCTGTGAAGTCATTTGCTGCCCAGTCCTACTTGAATGAATCAGGACAATTTAGTCTGAGTTTGACTTGTGAAATTGGACCTCAAATAAGTAAAATGTAGGGCTGCCCTGAGGAAACAGCTCATGCAAAAGCCAAAGGAGTTGTCCACGTTTGAATGGGCTGCTGATGTCACAGAGGAATGTGCCCAGTGGTTGTGGGGTGAAAACCAGATTTGGGGAACTTGTTTTTAAGTGTTTGTGTTGGCTTGGTGCAGACATTCCTCCTCCTCCTCACACTGGTTCCCAGCTGTGCTTCTGCCAGTCTTACCAGCTTCCTTAGCAATGTTCCTAGGGGCTCTCTTCCCTGCTGCCATAGTTGTCCATACAGTAACACTCGATCAGATGCTTAATGAAGTAAGTACAGTCTCCTTTTATGCATTCACTCTGTTCAGCTCAAGTTTATAGTCAGACATGGTGCCCTTCAAGCTATAGGTGGGGCCTTGGAATACAGAGAAGCATGTAAAAAGGAGTAAAATAGATTCACTGGAATCTTGAGCAGTAGGTGATCCTGCTCTATCTAGGTGCTGCTGCCCTAACAGGGGAGTTGGACTAGATGATCTTTTGGGGTCCCTTCCTCACATTCTGTGATTCTGAGTTTTCTCTTTTCATTCATTATTATATTTTAGTTCTGGGTTGTTTGGTTTTTTGACAATTTATCTTTGCGGAAGTATGACCCTCTGCACTCAGACTGACCTACCTCTCATTACTCAATAAATCAGTGCACTCAAAGCATCAGTTGTAAAATACCCCATTTTTTTTTAGTTAAATAACTTTATCACTTTCAAGGCTTCAGAACTGAAAGCCTTACAGCATTTCATCTTTCTACCAAAAAAAGTCTGCATGTGCTTTTAACATTAAAAATAGAGGGAGATAATTTACCATCCACTGGCAGATTCCTGGCTTTGCAGAGTCAGGGTTTCTTCACAGAACTCAGATCACAAAGCCTCAGTGTCAGAAAGCCTGTAAAGGAGGGCTCTGCAGGCAGGAGCCCCAGTGGCGTGTTTTGCTAGGGCTGGTGTTTCAAAGCCTAGAGTTGCAGCTCTGCAAAGCAGAGAGGCCAGCCGCAACCTACTGGCCTGGTGTATCTCTTGGGGTATCCTCTGCCAGAAGCTGTTCTGCTGAGTTATGCTGGAATACTAATGCCTCCAACCATGTGAAACTTGGCTCCAGCAGATTTGTTGCTGGTGGAGGTCTGTCTGTGTGCAGCACCTCCACAGGTAAGGGGAGCCCTGTGTTTCTGCTGGCAAGAGGAGGGATATCGGTGGCCTGTGGAATCATGGCTTCAATTTTAGAGAAAACTCTAAAACCTCTGGTGAATCTTGATGAAATCGAAGTGCTGTATTCCTTATGCAGACCTTTAATGTGGAAAATGTGAAAAATTAAATACCTTTCATAAAAATGTTGTAATCTACCAGTGGCCTCTATCCTTGAAAAAATCCATCCCCGGAACAGTTTTGGCATGATTTGTTAGCCTAAATTATGGGTAAGTTTTTATTCCTTGTTCAAATCAATCCCTGTTTTTGAAGGGTATTCTCTGGCTGGTTTTGATCCTCTGCTGAAGGTTCAGCCAAAGTAGTTCAGCAGAGACACGTGTATGTCCTATGTAAAACTATTAGAGGATGTCTAGGATGGTAGATGTTACATGCCTGAAAGTATTTACTTTTCAATTGGGATGAAGTGAGGCTGTGAAGGTATAAAGATTAGAGATGATGTTGAAATAATTTCAGTCATTTACATGCTCTCTCATTGTATGTTTTCGATGTATAATTTCAAAGTGTTCCATTTTCAGGTGACAATGGCCAGAATTGGGATAAATGAGAGTCGTTCAAAGGAGACCTGTGAAACTATACTTTTTGCTCTCCGAATGGCAACGTGGAATCAGATTTTAGATCCCTGGGTGTACATTCTCCTCCGGAAAGCCGTACTTAAAAATCTGTACAAGATCACAAGGGGATGTTGTGGTGTGCACATCATAAACTTACACATGTGGGAACTCAGCTCCATCAAGAATTCTTTGAAGGTTGCAGCAATATCTGAGTCACCTGTAAGTTCCAAACAAATAAACCTACAGCCTCTCAGCTCTACAGGGCAATGAAGTTAAATACAGCGTGTGAAGAGATGGTGGAGGCAATGCTTGCACACAGGCAGAACCTTAAAATGAATTCCAAGGCTCAGTGATTTAGCACTTACTTTAAATTGTGAATGGTTTGCTCTTGTTGCCGACCAGTTTGATACTGCTGCTCCAAAAGGTGTTCTTGAATGTTTTAATCCCCTTTAGAATACATCCCTTCCAAAACTGATAGAATGATAACTCATTCTGTATTTCACCCTTCCAGGTGCTGAAGTATGCAGTGAATATTCCTTAGAATACTCCCCACCAAATCCTTTACCTCAGCAGGTTTCTTAAGAACACATTCAAGTGTGAAAATAATCTCCAGGGTGATTTTTAAAAGGAGTAGATTTTATCCACCAGTGATAACTCCCAATGCTTTGCAGAGTACCTGCTTCTTAGTGTAAAGAATCCTTTCCATAAGGATATTTACTTCTAGGCACTGAATTTTCCAATTGGATATGTAAAAGACATTTTTCTTGTGCCCGGCTTGTTAAATGATGTAAGTTGGTTGGTTGATTGACTTGACCTCTTAATTATTTACTGTTCCATCAATTTTTGGGAAAGGTGCAAACTTTTGGGTTTTTTTTTTTACATCAGTTGTTACTTTCAAATCACTGACAAAACATGAGGTTCCCTGTGGGAACACAGAAGCAGATAAACTCAGCTTGCTTACACTTACATTTTCAGATCTATTGGTGAGTTTTTAGTCCTTTCAACAAATTCTGTTGAAACTAAGAGGCATCAAGCTGTGGTCAGTCTGTAAAAGGAATAGGTTTATTTTTCCTCAGATGGAAGGAAGTTTCTTGAAGAGTTCCCCTAGTGCATATACTGAAACACTCATGAGGTGCATCTGCTTCGTTTGTAAAAAGCCACACGTGTCTCATGAGAAATATATGTGACCAAATGAGCACCTCTGCAGGAAACTGCACTGGGAGCCTGGTTTGGTTGGTGAAAGCAAACTGCATGCTTGCTCTTTGCAGTGTCTGTGTCTGAGGAGCTGAGAGCATTCAGTATATTTGAAGGTACTAGAAAGTTTCTAAGACTTTCCACAGGAGGCCCTTCACCTTTAATGCTGCTAAAACAAGCTTTGTTTTTTGTGACGGTATTTTGTTAAGAAGCAAAAAAGAAAGTATCACAGACTTTGTAACAGAGGGATTTTTTTAAAGATAGAGGTGTCTATGTTATTTTTACCTACTTAATTTCGAATAACTACAATAGTGAATTGTTGGTGTATTTGGAGAAAGTAGATAAAAAGCTGATTCACCAAGAAGACGGTCTGAGGGACCAAAACTATTCACAAGCTACAAATTTGTATTGTATGTGAGAATAATTTAAGTCAGAAAACAAAACCCCAAAATGTTTAAATATTTCTTTGCTTGTTCATTTGTTTTGGTATTGTTTGGTTTGTTGATTTTGTTTTTTTCTAAGCTATTTCCTTTTTGTTTTAAAAAGGTGGAAAAATAAGGGGGTTAAAGAACCCTGTAATGAAATTAAATGGCTTCATTTACCCTAAAGTATGTGGTTTATTTTCTCAGTCACTCAGCTGATAAACCATGGACAGGTTTGATGCTGGTATAAGCTCTGCACTGTTGCTTCATGTGGGTTCTGCTGAAATCTGGAATTGTTCAGTCAGTGCTCAGTTTGCCTTTTGCATTCCATAGAATGTGATGCCAGTGTATCTGTTGACATAAATTATTTGTTCTTTATGGAAGATTGTTGTTTTAGCAGCTGCAAAAACATGTCAGTCTGTAAATTGTTGAGGTAGTTGATTGGTGCGTGAAGCTTGTCAATGTTGTTTTGCTATGTGAATAAATGTAGTTTGCGTAGCCCATACTGGTTGACTTGTAAAACAAACAAAAGTTTATATGTATATGTGATTTTTAATATTTTGTGTACTAACACATATTGAATGTAAATTGCAAAGCCTCATTAAAGTCATCAAACTATACTGAGTGTTATATTTTTGTGTAAAAAAATAAAAGATCTGAAGTTGTTAAAAATAATTCTTATGACAAAAAAGCTCACACTGGATTCAAGCCAGCCACTGCCATTCACATGTGTGGTATCAGCTGTGAAGTTAGAGAGGAGGAGAGTGAGAATTCAAGTAAGAGGTGCCAGTGTTGGTACACCATCACCATACGAGCAGCCTAGTGCCGTTGGTGGTCTAAAAGGCAGACACGGTCAAGTTCTGAGCATCCATGTTCTGAAAATAAATAAAAATGGAGCCGGGTCAGTTTGGTATTTGAAATTATAGCGTCTTTATCCAAGTATGTGCCAACACATTACACAGAATTTGATTAGTTTCACAGACTCTCTGAATCCTGAACAAAATGTGAATTTTGCTGTTAATGTTCTGTCTTTTCCAGTGATGTGGTAGCATGCAGAGGCAGCTCAGGATGCAGTCACCCAAGGATCTGTTACCACCGCCAGTGATTTGATTATCCTCGTGTTTCATCTCAGGGGAGAGCGGGAAGTGTGCTGTGTTGTATGATTAGGAAATTCTGTGTTCTGTGGAATATGAGATTATAAAAAAGGCAATGGGACAGATTGACACTAGGATCTGAGCACTGCCAGGCGAGGAGAATAGGGCAGTTTGATTAGTTAGCGCGGGTGAACTCTTTAGAGGGTCACTGATGGTGTAAGCAGTCAGGAGCTGCCAATTTACTGCTGTCTCCAGAGCAGTCAGGTAAGAAAATGAATCTCATTTCTAACTAATCACTGAGGAAATCCTCACGGTGGGAGAATGTTGTAATCTCATGGGGAAGCACGTTAACCTAAACTGAGGTCCTAGCCTGGGCTGAAGCAACCTTGCCAAGAAGACCAGCTCCAATTCAGGCCAGTCCACACTGGCGGAAGGGAATGGCGGCAAAAAGGGCTGGCAAGGAGGTCTTTTGGGGGGGACTTTTAGGAGCTGGGACAAGCGGCTTGACTGTGCCGGGGGCTGGCGGCTGCTGACGGGGCACGGGTGGAGCAGCAGCAGCTCTGACTGAGGCATGAACATGCCAAGGTCACCAGCCGGGACCCCCCAGCTCCCCGCAGAATAGGAGCCCCAAGGGACAAAGCAAAGAGGTGGTGAGGGGACGTTCCCTGGGGTGCCACCTGCGGCCATGCAGTTTGCGAAGAAGCGCCCGCAGGCAGGATGCTGAGGGCTTTGCCAGTGTGAGAGGTAAGTGGTGGTAACTGGTTCCCCTCCTTGGCTGAGAGGTGAACTCAGCTAGTGATCATCTCCCTCTTAACCCCACCATCAGTTATAAATTCAGGTATTTGTAATCTGAAGCAATTTCTTCATTGGATTTCCATGTTTCGGTCCTATATTTGGTTCAGAGACACTAAAGGCAGACCTGGGTGCTAGTGATGGCTCCAGCATGATTAGATCTATTTTTTTTAAAGACTACCTTCTACCAAATAACTTGCAACCTGAACACAAGTTAATCCCACAAAATATCACTCGCTGCTTCATTTAACTCCCAAATAAATGTTTACATTTCACCATGTTTGGCTGGTGTATAAGGAAATACTTTATTTCCCAATAAATAGTTTATATGCTGTCAGTGATCTCAAAGGAATGCACTAGATGGTTTGCAAATATATATAGGAGGACCAGGTTTCTTCCCTGAACTCTTCCAAACTATTTCAAATATTTCAGTTTTCAAACAAAGGAAAAGCAAAGGTCAAGTTAGCATCATTCATACGTAAAAAGTTACTTTCCTTTGTAAAACACTTCAGGTCATCAAGCAGGAACTGTGCTTTTTGCTGTTGTTAAGCAGGAATTATTCTTCCAAATTACATACCTCTATGTTAATAAGAATTATCCAAGTCACTGTAATTAATTTGAGAGGATGATATTTTGATAAAGGGGAAAAAATATAAAGGCCCAAATCAATTACTGCAATACTGATATCCTGATAATGGAATATCATCTACTTACTATGTCAATAACATATACACTCATTTTCAGTCAGTGTATGCTGTGTATAGTTCTGCTCGTGCTAAAATGGCAGCAGTTCATGAAAATGTACTGAGCATAGGGTGGTAGTAGGTAGAAAAATATCATCCTGAGTCAGAGTCTTGTTAGGGTTTACGTGCGTGCTGGTGGCTCCTGCCAGTGTAGTAATTAGTGCTGTACGGTCACACATACTGCCACGTTGTGCTTAGTTTGTTTTGCCTCCTCGGCTATGAAAATTAGAAATGCCACTTTAATTTCAGAACTGTGGAGTGAATAACAGGGGACTCAACCCAGGGTGCACATGTCTGTGCACTGCATTTTTTTTCCATAGGAATATGGAATTAGAATAATTTTGCAGTGTAAATGTTCAGCAGTGAAATATGATAAAGCAGTAATTTAAAATAGATCAGGCATTGCCGATGACATTCAGAATTGTTATTTGCCTGCATTTTTTGTTTTCTTTCATAGGAAAGGCTTGGGAGATGTAAATAAAATGAACTCAAGAATGAAGTTGAACTATTTTAAGTACCTGTCTGAGTCTGATCTCAGTGCTAATGCGAGGCTTGGATCCTGGACATGTTAATTTTAAGTGAGATCACGAAACACCTGGAAAAGTCCTGGATGACAAAACCAAGCCAGGATAACTTCAAAAAAGGTAAAAGTCTCAAGTGTGATGTTGTCTGGTATATTTATTTTCAAGGAAATTATGCAAAGAACAGATGGGGAAAGTTACAGATGTAACCTCCTTCATTTTCAGAACAGCTTTTGGCAGAGTCTAGCACCATGGCCTGAATGGATAAGCTTAGTCCATATCTTAATCCATATATGCAAACAAGGAAAAAAACTTGTCTGGAGACAAGGAAAAGCATATAAAGTGGGTTATATGATAATGTCATACACATGTCAGCAGACTCCCAGCCAGAAGAGTCACTCTTTGTGATTGTGCTCTCACCAGGTGACAAGCAACATTTCCCTATCCGTTTTACGCTGTTCATTGCTCCAGAAAGACCCCAGAGAAATCCCACTTGTCAGTGGTCCTCACATTCTTCTGGGTGATGCTCCTGCAGTCAGGATGTGATCCTTCAACAGTGTTGGTGACCAGCCTGTGGAAACCCTTTGGGGGTGGGAGATGTTGAGCCCAGCTGCTGTGATATGCCTGTGTCCTTAGGAGCTGGGTGGAGCCCTGCAAGCCTCCAGCATCAGCTGATCCATTCTGTAGTTTCTGAGGTAAGTGAAATCTCTTATTTATACTCTGTCCAGTACAAGAAACATTGGCCTGAAGTTGGATGGTGAGATGAATATGGATTCTTTTTATTGTGAAAAAGGAGAAAAAAAACCAATCCTGTAGTAGAATTAAAAACAAAACAAAACCAAACCAAATGTTTCACCTGTAGTACAGTTTTGTGAGAACTTGCTACCTAGAGTGCAGCTCCATGGTCATGAGAAATGATAGTGGTTACTCTCCAAAAGCTGATTCACCAGCATCTTTTCAAACTTCAGGAAGCTCTGCTACTGGTTTTGAGTGGCTCATTGTGACCTGGGGGATAAGTTACTCTCCCTGTGGGCTGCAGTGAATGATCCCACTGCTACTCAGCAGTGATGACTCACACTGCAACATTTCATAAATGCAACTTGTCTGCTGGTTCTGCTCTAATGCCTCAAGTAAAAATTACAGTCCCCAGCCACGTGGCCTGCATGAGATAAAAATAGATGAAGCACAGAATGGTATGGGTTGGAAGGGACTTCTGACATTGAGTCCAACCCCTGTGCCAGAGCAGGACAAAACCAGGGCAGATCACACAGAAATGCATCCAGACAGGTCTTGAAAGTCTCCAGAGAAGGAGGCTCCACAACCTCTCTGGGAAGTCTATTCCAGTGCTCTACAACTCTTAAAGTAACAAAGTTCTTCCTCATGTTGAAGTGGAACTTCCTGTACTCTAGCTTGCATCCATTGCCCCTCATCCTATCCCAAGGCATGAGTGAAAAGAGGTTGTTCCTGCCTTCTTCACACCCAGTCCTTATGTATTTATAGACATTAATTAGATCTCCTCTCAGTCTTCTCCTCTCCAGACTAAAAAGCCCCAGGTCTCTCAGCCTTGAGATAAATAGGGTTAAAACAACAGTGCTCAGTAACATCCCTTCTTCTGGAAACAGTATATTCAAGTTCTGCCATCAAGAGGTAAGGAGGGTCTGGGTGACTTCTTCAACTCACATGAGAAGGGCTTATGCTTATTAGTTGGGTTTCCATTCCACCTGTGGTTATCAGGAACGTTTCTGCTTATCTGGGAAAGATGAGCATGTAGATCCCCCCACCCTTCGATGTTATTAATTTATGCAAAAGTTGTTCACTGTTAGCTAATAACTATGTATATGTGCAACAATATGTGTGAGGCAACGTGCTGTTATTTAGCAAACTATTTACTGAAACAATGGCAGGGTTGCAAGAAAAAAAAAAAGTCACATTGCACAAGCTCCATGGTTTTCTGGCTGTTTCTTTGGGTGCCATTAAAAATGTACATTTACAGTTTGAAGCTCTGTCCCTTTGTTTGACTCTGCCCACTTTGTTTTACTGGATAGGACTCAATTTATTTATATTTAGCGTGTTTTTTTATATTTAAAAATTCCTTACAGCCACAGAGATGTGACAAATATTTATCAGGATCTTTGCAGTTTCTCTAAATTTATTATTATGTAAATCTTGGGATTCTCTGTAGATGTAGAATGAGTTTAGAAGGCACTATTGAGAATTCCTTAGAACTATTTCATTTTACTGACACCTAGTTCTCATTTATTTGAATTGTATTTTAATTTTTAAAAAAAGTTTACTGAAATAACCTGAAAGGTGTGATAAAGATCTACGTGAAGTCCAACTTCACATTACACTTCAGAAGTCAAACTGGCTAAAATACAGTTTATGCTATTTTTGCAATTGTCACTTGGTGTGGAAATTGAAGAGCTGTCCTCTGTGGTAATGCCATGTTTTGGGGGTTTTTTCATTCTTTTTTCTTTTTTTTTTTTCCTTTCTTTTTTTTTTTTCCTTTTTCCTTTTTTTCTCTCTTCCTTTTTTCTTTTTTCCTTTTTTCCTTTTTTTCTTTTTTTCTTTTTTTCCCTTCCCCTTTTCCCTTCCCCTTATCCCTTCCTCTTTTTTCTTTTCTTCCCCCAACCTCCTTTCTTTTTTTTTTTTTTTTAATCTGCAAACAAATGGGACTTTTGATTCTCTTGAGCTTTCAGGAATATATTTGGGCACTGAAGCCATGGATACCTTTTTTTTTTTTTTTGTAATGATAAACACATCAGCTTAATGTCACTGTTCTTGGTGAGAAGATAAAGGGATTTGCTTTCAGTTATATGTCAGTAAACCTACTTATGACAGTATATAGATATTTAATGCTACAGCAGTAAAAATAGACAAAGAGGCTCACATGGTTTTCATTTTTTAAATATGATTCAAACTCAGCCACAAAAAGCCCTATGAGCTTTTATAGTCGAAATGCAAAAGCCCTCAGAGAACGGAGGGCTGTATTTTTAAGGCTCCAAAGGCCAGATAACTCCTTTGACATCCAACTTCCATCAGAGTAAGTTTGCCTCCTCGGTACGAGCTGTGGCAATGGTGTGCTACGCAGGAAGCACGTTTGGTGCACACAGCAGTCTTTATTTCTCAGGCCTTGATAGTAAAGCTATTGAATAAATTCCAGACTTGTATCTCAGTTGCTGAAGTTGTGGTTTCTTGGGAGGGAGAGCTCAGTTTGTGTCACAACAGTTTTTGAAAGTTCAGAATCTAAACTGTGAAAGCCATAAGGAGCTAGAAGAGAATCCTTTATCTGGATGTCATTAGCAAAATGCTGTCTGACTGCTGCCAGCAGTGTGCATAAGCCCAAGCCACAGCTGTGCTTTCTAAAATAGGGACTTAGACATCTTTTACCTGCTTTGAAATAATTTGTTAAAGGCAAGAAATTACTTCATTTGAGCTGGTACAATAAAGATGGGTATGTAGATAGGTATTAATATGCTTTTAAATGGCAATTAAAACAAGGGAAGCATGTTTAAATCTGCAGAAAGATTTGGCCTTGGCTTTGTTTCTGTTCTCGCAGTGATGAAAATAAAAAGCATTTAATGGAAAAAGAAAACCAAACACCCCAAACAATTTAAGGGCATGCCAACACTTCATGCTCCAGTGTGCAGTGGAGTGATAGCTTATCTGACTTCAAATACCATAGCAGGAGTATTAGCAGCAATGTCCATGCAGAATGAAGCTGTACAAGGCAGGGCTGCATATTGCAAAGGCATTCAAGAGATGACTTTGCATTCGTTCAGGAAATTGACTCATAGTAAATGCACGTGGTTCAAATGAACATGAAGGAGATAAGTATATAGTGAAACTGGCCTATTCTATATTCTAGTGGAATTAAAATGCTGGAGTTATATTTAATCACACATCAAAGCTGTATCATACAAATTATACTCAATCACATTACTTAGTAGTAGATTTAATAATTGCAAGAGAGATAAGATTTGCTTGGAAGTCCTCTTCATGTAATCTAATCTCTTGTTAGGCTGTGTTATGTGGGGCAGCTCACATGGCTGAAGAAACCTGCCTGTCCTTGGTTGTTAGTTTGATATGGATATGAAAGAGCAGTATAATGTTGAATGCTCGACCTGGAAGGAAAGAACAAGCAGAAATATAAATTATAAATTGCTGGCAGCTAGGCTTGCTGAGCAGATAGGTGTTTCCTGTCTTAAGATTAGGCAGAGAATAGGACATGCTGGGACAGATCAGCACAACTGAACGAGGATCTACAGCAGCTGAGGCAAATCTCATATTGGACAGGTAGGGTAAATTCAAGTAATTCAGGATGGTGTCGTGAGCAACTTCATGGCTCAGGTTTATGCAATGTGATCTCAGTCCTGAACTAACTTTGTGGTGTTCATAGTCACCTATCCTGTTTCATTCCTTTCCCACTCCTTGTAGGGCAGGAGAGGGTAGGTGGGTTGGGCAATGGCTAGACCCTTGTCTCTTCTAATCACAGCATCTCAGAATCATTTAGGTTGGAAAAGACCCTTGGGATCATCACAGTTGTTGAGATCTACACAATCAAAACACTCCCTAACATACAGAGCCGCCCCACCACCTCTCCTTCCCTGCCCATCCCTTCTGAAGAACTTATAGCCATCCATTGCAGCGCTCCAGTTATGAGTATCATCCCACCACGTTTCTGTGACAGTGACTATGTCATAGGTGTCCCACCGCACAATGGCTTCCAGCTACTCCTGTTTGTTGCCCGTGCTGCATGCATTGGCGTAGATGCACTTGAGCTGAGCTATTGATTTCACTCCCAAACATTGGCATGGCACCCTTAGGCTCAAGTCTAGAGAGACTGGTTCTATCCCCTTGCCCCTTCGCACCTAGTTTAAAGCCCCGTTTGAGGGAGAAGTGGGTACATGACCAGCTTGCCCACAGCTAGTGGCCACCCGCCCCACAAGATGGCATGCCAAGGGTTAGGAGTAGGGGCCTTCAGTTCCTTGACACCCTCTGGGTGAACAAGGGTGCCAGTGGTGGTGGTACCTCTTGCCCATGGCCCACAGCTTAACAGCAGGGTCATAACGAGGACTCCACAGCAAGGGCACACAGTCCCGCTCCCCTGCTGGGTTCAGTGTCTGCTGGTAGGCACAGCAGTGGGAGCGGCAGACCTCACAATCCACCTGCTCAGGTCCTCCCCTTCTCCACCTCAGCCTTCATCATTTGCTGGGAGGGTGGGGAAAGGCATTGTGACATCACAGAGCCTTGTGTGACATCAGCACATGACAGCATATAAATAGGACTCACGAGTGCAGACGCACGAGGTGGCTGCTTGGGCCAGGTGGCCACTGCCTAACCTCTGCTCGGGGTGACAACCCAAGCCACCTTGCGCATCGAGAGTTTTTCTCCAAGTGACAGACCGCAATGAGGCTCAGCCCAGTTCTCTGTGTGATCCTGGCTCTCTGCCTCTTGGGTCTGTTACATGGTGCCCTTGGCCTCTACAGCCCTGATGGCTGGGTCAGGGGCACTACAGTCATCACTGTGAGCGTGATGGAAATGCCCACTGGTGTTGAGAGCACAGGTGCCGAATGGCAGTTCAGCATTGGCATTAGCCTTCCTAATTTCCACCACTGAGTCAAGCCAAAGATGGGCACTGCTGAGGGACAGAAGGAACTGCCTGTTGGAGCCGAGAGCTGGGCTGCTGAATGGCTGAGCAGCATTGGACTCTGTAAGCCCCTGCACCGGCTCAGGGAGAGGATGGGCACTGCTGAGGGTCTGAAGGAACCTCCCGTTGGTGCTGAAAGCAGGGCTGCTGAACGGCTGGGCAGCATCAGGCTCTGTAACCACCTGCGCTGGCTCAGGACAAGGGTGGACATCTTTAACAAGGACACAGAGCAACCCCCCGCTGGCACAGAGAGCACGGCCTCTGTCCAGCCCTCCTGCCTGGGCCAACTTTGGGAAGACCTTGCTCAGCTGGACAGGATCTGGCTGCTTTGCAGGTCCTGCAAAATCCTCTGTGTGCTCTGCATGACCTGGATTACACTTCTTCTCTGGAGAAATGTGAAGAGACCTCAGGGACAGCTGAGCCATTGAGATCAGGGCCACAGGAAGAGGTGGCGCTGGGTGAAGAAGGGAACCACACCAGCTGAGGTCTGCAAGGCTTGTGATGACAAAACAAAATCCAGCACAGGCAAGAAAGCCTCAGCAAGCCCGGAGCAGTCCAGCGAGAGCACCAGTTCTTCCAGTGAAAGCCAAGCAGAGGAGGACTCTTCTGGGAGCCCTGAGCCCCTGGTCATTTCAGTGCATCCCAGGATCTGTCACTGCCAGGTGAGCAGACAGACGGCTTCATCATCTTCCATGGGGACAGACTGTGCATCCAGTAATGGCACCTTCAGTGATTACGAATTGCTGGGTCAAATAGAGGCCAACTACATCCAGCTGCTCAAGCACCTGAGGCATGTCCATCGCCTCCACCTGAAAGAGCACCAGCGACAGTACTACAAGAAGACGACATGTCACTAAGGTGGGCAGAGGAGAGGCTTCTTGAGCTCCCCGTGCAACTCCAGCTAGACTGTGTGCCTGGCACATTGACAACCTGAAAGTCAACGGTGTAAGAGAGTGCAGCTCTCCATGCAGGGTGGGACCTGCGCCAGTAGATAACAGGCTATGAGATGATGCATGGGTGCCCAAGTCGAGAGACCCACCTACCCATGAGGTTCCCTGTTGGTGCCCACATCCTGCTGACATGCCTGGTGCATGCCGATGTCCCAGTGACGTGAGGTGTGTGGTGCTTGCTCCCCATGCCCCTGTAAGCTGGAAGTGACCAGCACCTGAAGACCTCCATGGCTGCTGTGAGGCCAGGTGTCACACCAGGAAGAGGGACAGCTGTGGGTGGAAATGGGTGGCTGATAAGGCCAATGGCAGCATTTTCATCCTGCTTACCGTGAATTCTTCTAAGGGTGACACGCAGCTGCTGTGTCAGGACATGCCTCAGCCCCCAAAGGCTCCTGGTGTGAGGATACCTCCACTGGTTTACAATCTCTTCTGTCAGCTGGAGGCCACTGTCATCACAATGATCACGTGCGTGTGGGTTGGCCATGGCCAATGGGTGGCCGCGTCCTGCCGGCTTGCCTGTGCCCTCCTGGCACATCAACCAATGGGCATTTGTCGACTCTCTGGTCCCCTTTTCCATCCTCCCAACGGTGCTGCCAGCAAAGGGGACGGCCAGAGAATGACCATGCAGTACGGACAGACAACAATGCGAAAGGGGCTGGAGGTGGATTGTGGTGCAGCTCGATTTTTCAGGTTGTCAGCTCTCTTTCAGTTGCTGCTGTTGTTTGCTCTTTCCCCAGTTGCATTGTTGTATTAAAAAAACCTGAGCTGGAGCCAAGAAACATGTTTCTGCTGTACCCGTTACTCCCATCATGGTTATGAATTTCCTCGAGGGCTTGATTCCTAGCTCCTCAGATATCTGTTTATTTAGAACACTAATTTGGACCCCTGTATCAATTAATCCCTGCTAGCGGACAGACCACTGGCAAAAAGTCACCGTGCCCAGTGGGCAGCCCGAATCCCACACTGCAGCTTCTAGCTTATTTCACCCCTTCGCTTCCTCTTGCAGGGGCACGAAGGGGTTAACTGCACTGTCCTTCCAACGAGTGGGCGCTGTCCGCACTTCTCCTGGGCCCCTTGTTTCCCCCCCCCAGCAATTCCAGCAGCGTCCAGATACGGTGTGGGCAGAGCGGCACCGCGCAGGCTATTCCTTGCGCTGTCCCCTGTTGCCACCGGCCATTCCTTGCTGCATCCTAGGTTAGATCTTGTCTGCCTTGGGACAGGGTGAGGTGGTCAGGGTGAGATTTGTGATGGACTCATCACACACTCTTCTTCCTGCCGCCGGTGCCGCCACCCGGCCTGGCCCAGCCCGTCTCATGCCTGTGTGGCACGATACTGGAGAACAGCTCTGCCTGGGTCATCTGAGCCACTGGGGATGTGATCGGCTGGTCACCTGCCAGGCTGTTGCTCAGAAACACTCCAGGACCCCAAAACTGGGTTGCGTCATCGACATTCATCAGTAACCGATCGCCTCCTGCTGAAGAGACTCGCCTCGAATGCTTCATTTTTGTTTCACCTGCCTTGCGAGGAAACCTGGCCTGGGCCTAATGGAGCTCAGCTCCTGACCTTGGGGTGGTGCGGGCAGCGGTGCAGGGTTGCCGCCATGCGGTCCTGTACGCATCTCTGTTTTAATAGCAGGGTGCATCTCCCTTTCCTCCATTCCCTCAGTTCCACCACGACTGTCTCCATCAGGGTCTCCCCAGCTGTCTCCATCTGAATCCTCGCGCTCTGCACCCACCATTAACTTGTGGATTCGGACAGCCCCGGGGGAAGTTTGTCCATGCCACCCTCAGCTCAATCCACAAATGTGTCTGCTCCTTTTATCTCTCAGTTCTCTCCCCCAGCACCGCGCTGTAGATTCCAGCAGCTCAGAGGCTCCTGGCTGAACCGAGCAGGCCCCAGGACGGCGCACGTGGCCCCTTGACCTGCACCACTCCACCACCTTATGGGGACTTGTCCCAGCTTCACCATGACCTCGATGGGGTCGGAACACTTCTCCCTCGCCCGTTTTACATCTGAGGGGGAAGGTGCAAACTTGTGCCTCCGTAATGATTCCTCTGTCAATATCTGAGAGACCTAGGGCTTTTTAGTCTGAAGAGGAGAAGACTGAGAGGGGATCTAATTAATGTCTATAAATACATAAGGGCTGGGCGTCAAGAAGACAGGGACAACCTCATTTCACTTGTGCATTGTGGTAGGACAAGGGGCAATGGATCCAAGCTAGAGTACAGGAAGTTCCACTTCAACATGAGGAAGAACTTTACTGTAAGAGTTGTAGAGCACTGGAATAGACTCCCCAGAGAGGCTGTGGAGTGTCCTTCTCTGGAGACTTCCAAGACCTGTCTGGATGCATTTCCGCATGATCTGCTCTAGTTTTCTCCTGCTCTCGCAGGGGGACTGGACTCGATGATCTTCGGACATCGCTTACCAACCCCTAACGTTCTGTGATTCTGTGATCTTACTGACTACACCAATAATGTCACAGAGGCACCCACAGACCAAATAGGAGCTGCTATCCAAAATAGGGTTTATTGCAACCAAAGCTGCCCAGCTTTCCTTCTGACCAAATACAAGTTCGGATGCCTGTTGGGATTAACTACTGCACAATAATTCCTAAACCCTAAAGAAAGGTGAACCAAAATAAGCACATGCTCACTTATTAAGGGGACACCTCCCACACCAGAGTGCCCAAGATACAACTCACCCAAAGTCACCAGTGACAGTACTACAAGGAGACGTGTCATGAAGGTGGGCAGAGGAGAGGCTTCTTGAGCTCCCTGTGCAACTCCACCTAGAGCATGTTCCTGGCACATTGACAACCTGAAGAGTGCTGCTCTCCATGCAGGGTGGGACCTGCGCCAGGAGACAACAGGCATCCGTGGCCATGACATGACCCATGGGTGCCCACATCAAGGGGCCCACTTCCTGGCCACACATTCACCTCCCCATGAGGTTCCCTGTTGGTGCCCACATCCTGCTGACATGCCTGGTGCATGCCCATGTCCTGGATGTGAGTTGTGTGGTGCTTGCTCCCCATGCCCCTGTAAGCTGGCAGTGACCAGCACCTGAAGACCTCCACAGCTGCTGCAAGGCCAAGTGTCACACCAGGTAGAGGGAAGGGTGTGGGTGGAAGTGGGTGGCTCATAATGAATTCTGTGTCCTTCAGTCCTCCTGAATGACATTCATTGTCTATATACATGTTTGCAAAGAGGTGGCAGCCTTGGCTATGGGACTGTGCAATAATGACTGGAGGTGACTTAAAAATCAAAATCATATTAAGGTTGCAGCATCGTTCACATATAAGGAAAGGTATAACAGCAGAGAAACTTTCAGGGATAGTGCACAACTGGTATGCCAGGAATCCATTTCACAACAGTTCCCTAGGCAACATTGCTTGCAAGCAGCACGGGGGATGGAGTGAAGATTCCACCGCCAGGCCCTGTGAAGTTACAACAGAGATGGGAACTTGAAGTTACTACAAAGCTGATAAGCTGCCTGTTTGTGACCCTGTGCCAACAGTCTTCCAGATTTTGACAAAGTACTGTCCTTTGTGCGAACTTTGCTCATTATAATGTCATTATAATACCAAAACACAACTGCAGCCCAGAGGGTACCTGCCTCCAAGGTGCGACCACCCCTCACTGAGCTTGCACAGTGAATTTTCTTTGGCTATATCTTTAAAAGTGAAGTGAGAGAAATTTACACCAATCATAATAAAGGTATTTATGACTAGAGTCACTCAAGCTCCACCCTGAAGGTAAAAATTATTATAAAAATGGTTTAAGTAAGGCGGGATGTTGGGGATGACATCATCATGGACCATCTCTGACTCCTGGGATCAGTCGACGGCCTGAACCTCACTTCCTCCTCCTTAGGGACGCCTTTGGGTAAGATCTGGACTCTTAAACTTAGAAATCTTCTTGAGCTGCTCTTTGATTTAACACATTTGGTATACCATATATATATACTTTGCAGACAGTGTATTTATCATCATCAATCTAAAATAACTTGTATTTCTGTTGCTCTTAATAAACTGCACTTTTCGTGTAGCTAGTCACATAAGTTCTCTATCTGGGCACTGTCAGATCTTTACTGGCTTCATGGTACCGTGGAGTGTGTCTAGGCAGGGAGTGCAGGGGGCTGCTAGTGAATCCTGAGCCGTGTTAGTTCAGATGTACTGAACGCGACCAGACTGGGATCCGAGCCGTGATAGTTCAGATACACTGAACGCAACTGGACTAATAGTGCCAAACTAACAGTGCTCTATTAGTGAATCCGAGCCGTGGTAGTTCAGCCAGACTGAATGAGACCAGACTAATAGTGCCAAACTGGACATCACTCAGAATCTAAACCTAGCTGCCCCCAGCCCCTCTGATATCTGAGGACCAGCTGGAACACAAGGAGGTTTATTTTCAGCCAAATTACTTTACTCTTTCATGCGACATCCATGCAGCTGTCTTTATCAAAAAAGAGAATACACCACAACCGTTCTTCCAAAGGTTAAAATACCATATTATTAAAATGTCTATCTCATAGCTAAGCTACTTTTACAGCTTCAACATTCAGTCACGTTGGAACTTTCAGTATTCACGATTTTTAGTGCTACATCATGGATATTTGTATTAATAAATGTCAGGGCCTATTAGAAAGAATAATTCTTTTAAGCATTAATATTCATAAATTCATTTGGTATTCACTGCAATAACAGTAGTTGGAAGAAATTTGTTTTGTAGTAATGTGGATGTCATATATATTTTTTAAAAAACTTTGTTCCAATTTAGCATCATTATGCTTTTAAAATTAGATGCCACTGGACACTTCAATAAAGATTTATGATGTATAGATGTGTAATGTAAGCAAATCATTGCCTGATGATTATTTAAAACCACAGAGGCTTTGTAGATCATCTCAAAATCTACCAACAGGAAGATTTAACTGATTACATTCCGGAATAATTTCATGTAATAAATAAACAACATGCAGCACTCAAAAATCTATCCCTGACTGTCCAGATTCTGCCTCACAAATCTGTAAGTCTGCAAAATATACATTTAGAATTATCAGCCTGTCAGTTTTGAAATACTAAAACGTAATACAATGTCTGCCCTTTCCTCTGAGGCTGCAGTGAACTCCAAAGATCCCTTCTCCCAATAATCCCATTCACTTTAATGAAGAAAGTACTGTTTTGCCACACAAACAAACAAACAGCAAAACAAGCAGACAAGTAAAAATGCAGCTTGTTTAAGAAAATAATTGAATGAAAATGAAGAATAAGGATTGTTAAAAATCATTTTTCCCTACCCTAGAAAACTGATGACATATCTCTGAGATGAATTTTTGGAGACTTTTCAGTCTTGAAATTTCTCCCAGTACTTCAACATATTTTTTCAAACTTTGTAACTTTGTAAAAAAAAAAAAAAAAAAAAAAAAAAAAAGATTAAATGCTAGTAGAATAGAAAGCTTTTGTTGTGGGGGGTTTTTTGTGTTTTTTTTGTTTTGGTTTTATTTTTGAATGCATAATTACCAGCTCTTCAGAATGATTTAAATGTCAGTGTCAATGCTTGTTTTAACCAAATCTTTCACCATCAGACAGTCACTGAAGTAGAAACCAAGTTGTAAAACAAATGAGGAAAAACCGGCCCTCTACCACCTGTTTCTGTGATTCACTGATTAAAGTAGTTTTTTTATTTAAATAACAAACCAGAATTTCATGCCACATTGCTTAGGTTAACTAGTGTCTCTGAAGTGTAAGAGTATAACCTGAGTGGCAACATTTAGAAGGATGAGTTATGTCTTTACCACAGTAATTATTAGGACACAAAAATATACAAATCTTATTCATGATGAAGACTGACAGGAAGTGTCAAGAATTCCACAAAAGGACTGATCAGTTCTGCATGTCCATGCAACAAGCACTACAGCAGAGCAAAACATAATGTACTTCAGTGACCCAAATAATTTCTGAGATTAGATATTGGGGTAAAGGAAGGAATAAAGCAACAACAAAAAAGTTCTCACATTCAGAAAAGTATGGAAGTGCTTTCTTACAATGGTGAGGTTGTGGATCTGCTTTCATCACAGATTTCCAAAAATGAGGACACCTCCACTGAGCAGTAAAGCTACTACAACAGGCTGGAATCAGAGCTTTATCCAACAGTCTCCAGGAACCCTTCTTCTACTACAATTCTCTGCAGTCATTTTTGATTGACTGGACATCTAAATCTTTGAAGAAATGTGGTTTTTTTGCTTCATTGAATTACAGGAATTAATGGAAATACGAGGGTTTAATTCCAAAAATTTTCTAATCAACCAACTTGAATGTGTCTCAGGAGGATCTATTTGGTTCTTCCAGTATTTCAGAACATCATGAGTAATTACAGAATTTAGACTTAATGCAGCCTGTGTGTCTGAAGTTGTTAATAACCAATGAACTTCATAAATGTCTAAAATCTGATCTGCATAACTTTAACATTAAATTTCCACTATTTTGCCATTTCCACGATTGTGCATTGCCATTCAGAAGTTTCATAAAGTATCCATTTGCTATTGAAACGATGAAATATAGTATTGAATGGTCATACTAAATAATTTTGGTTATCTTAGAGTTTCAGTTAATGGCAAAGTATCAGGCTTCCCACACCTAGCTCTCTATTCCCCGCCAAAGCACGACAAACAGTAAAATAAGATGTTCTAAATACTAACATAGTCCATGTCCCAGATCACAGCGGAGTCAATCCAGCTGGAACATCTGTTTAAAGATGACTATATGCTTATTACAAGAGTTCAGGATTTTGAGTCACAGTTCTCCTTTCTTAGAAGTGAATCAGATTAAAAGTTAGTGGCTTTTGGTGTATGGGTTGGTTGGTTTGTTTGTGGTTTTTATTTTTTTACAAGCACATGGTAGTACACAGAGAATGTTTCTCCTTTATGGTACAGGTGATCTAAAGCCAAGCTACTCAAATGTGCAGACTTATAGGATTTGAACAGAACAGCAATCCCAAGCATCAATATAGGCTGGGCAGTGACTGGCTTGAGAGCAGCTGTGAGGAAAAGGACCTGGGGGTGCTGGTGGATGAGAAGCT
>WUAM01000359.1:12403017-12421388 GCA_024336885.1 Actenoides hombroni | reverse complement strand
CAAGGTGCTGCAGCTAACATCACTAACACTATTATTAAAATGACCATCCCCTGTATTAACAGATCCTTATCCATCCCATAATTCCCCAGCTAGCCACCCATCCAGATAGTCCACTGTCTGTGATGAATAACTTCTTCAGGTTTTCCTGTAATTGTTCGATCTGTTTATGGATAGCTACAGAATGGTCAGACAAATTCATACAATACATACCCCCAAATTCCCGACACCCGTGTCCATGTGCCAACAACAAAAAATCAATCGCAGCTCTATTTTGCAGATTAGCGTGCCCAATGCTGTCTACATCTACTAAAAGCTCGGCTAATATTTTTGAAGTGATATCTGACTGCTTCAATACTCAACACCTCAACTTTTTCAAACCAGCCAATGCTTATTCTGTAGCTATATTATGAGTAAATAGAGAGTTCACTCAAGGTTATTTATCTGACTCGCATTCTAATCCCTCAGACAAGCCGAGGCATCCCACAACAGGGAAGAACATTTTCCTTGTCAAGAAATTATCACACTTGGTCAGAAGCTTGTAATATAATACTTAATTTTTAAAATGTATTAAACATTTCTGTTGTTTTACTCTTTTCTTTCTCAACCCTGATTTTGTGAAGGGAAAAAAAAAAGGGGGGGAGGGGGAATTGTTTTATTTTTATTTACTCATGTATCCATTTTTATATATACTTTTGCCACTTTACATTCTCCCAAGTGCCCTGTGTTTGGGGTTTGAAAAACTCCAACATTTAATTCTTAATCAAAGTTCAAGAAGTCAGAAAAAAAACCAAACTAAACCAAACTAAAACACCACAACATTTCTTTGGTTTTGTCTTGATGTAAAACTCTTGAAGGGAAAATTGTCAAGGGCATTGGTTTAGGAAACATTTTGTAGCTGTACGAAGTTTGTCTGAGCTTGCCATTGAAAGTTTGAGCAAAGCTAAGATGCACTTGATTTCATGAAAGACTACTATTTCTTTTGTAACAGCACACATAAGAAAAAGACCAAGGAAGCTAGTATTGCTTAGCCTGGAAAAGCAAAGTCTTGAAAAGGACCTAAGAGCAATCTTTTAATACTGCAGTGGAAGTTGCCAAGAAGACAGAACAAAGTTCTTTACTGAGGTGTATGGCAAGAAAATCAGAACTGGTCATAAATTGAAATGCATGAGGATTCACTATGAGAATAACCAAGCATTGGCACGAGCTGCATTTACAGGTTAGTCTTGGTCCATGGAGGTCCTCAAATTCCAGTTAGACAAACTCCTGAGCAATGACTCTGAATTCAGTGTTCATCCTGTTTTGAGCAGGTGGCTGGACTAGAGAACCCCTGAGATTTCTTCCAACCAAAGTGACTCCATGAGTCAGACTTTGGTACTTCTAGCTGCAGAAGATTGCTGAACAGCCGTGCAAGCCAGATTTTTACAAACACTATGTTCTGCAAACAGAACTTACCTAGTAACACCTTCCTTCTCATTTTTACCTTTTGAAGATGTGGTTGTTGAAATTATAATTTTCTATTTCATATTTGTTAAGTGTAAGATCCTATGGTATGTAACAGAGTATACTAAATTCCTTTTCTGAGAAGATAAAAAAGAACCCCGATTGTTTGAATCTGCAAATTCTCTTACTTGTGATCTTATATAATTAAATTCAGGAAAATGTTATGAGAGTTTAAATTTTTAAGATTTAATAATGAAATGTAAAATTGTTTCGGCCTTTTATTATGGAACCAGAAATAAAAGTGAGAGCACTATTAGAGATACCTCCGAGTTCCCTCATCTTGCAGTGTCTATGCAAAAGACAGCCTGTGTTCAAGCAATGTGTGAGAGAGAGCTGTTAAGGAAGTACCCTCTGTTAACTCCTATTGACCCAGCAGGATTCACTCCCCCTGTCTACATTCTCCTGGACTGCCTTAAGACATGTCTAGCTCCGGCCCAGGACCATCCACTCACTACCTGTGCTATGAATGCTGCTGCAGCTCAAATGCTGCCTCCGTGGCAGCTGACACACATAACTCTTCAAACTCTAAATTTATTAGAGGGGCCTACACCTTTGCCCCAGTCCAAAATGACTACCCTGCCAGAAGCCATGCATTTGGGCACTGACGGGGTGGTAACAGACTTGCGAAAAGGAGATGCTATCACTCATGTGCATTCTCTCTGTAATTCTCCTGTCTGGCTGGTGAAAAAGCCAAACAGACAGTTGGAGCTTTCAACTGATTTTAGGCAACTGAATGCCAACACACCTTCAACTGGCATCATGCCAAATTTTGAGGAACAAATAGGAAAAGAACAGAGTGTGATCATTTGGAAACCTTTCCATCTCCTTCAAAACAGTACAGTGCTATCTGCAGGCACTGCCCAGAAACCTACAGTACCCAGGCCAGCTGGTGCTGGTTGAAATGCCTCAGACTGGGACACTGGCACTAGATACCTTTAGGTAAGGAGGGATGTTAGGGAAGACACCATCATGGACAAGTCAGAGCAAACATCATCTCTGACTACTGGGATCAGTCGACGGGCTGAACCTTGTTTCCCCCCCCTTAGGGATGCCTTTGGGTAAGATCTGGACTTTAAACTTAGAAACTTTTTGGAGCTGCTCTTTAACTTAATACAGCTGTATACTCCATATATATATACTTTGCAGACAGTGTATTTATCACCAGCAATCTGAACGAACTTGTATTCCTGTTGCTCTCAATAAACTGCACCTTTCATGCAGCCAGTCACAGTGGTTCTCTCATCGGGCGCCGTCAGATCTTTACTGGCTGCGTGGTACTGTGGAGCGTGACTAGGCAGGGAGTGCAGGGGGCTATTAGTGAATCTGGAGCCGTGGTAGTTCAGATACCCTGAATGCAACCGGACTAATAGTGCCAAATCAACAGTGCCCTATTAGTGAATCTGTGCCATGGTAGTTCAGACAGACTGAATGCAACCGGACTAATAGTGCCAAAGTGGACATCACTCAGAATCTAAGCCTAGCCACCCCCAGCCCCTCTGATATCTGAGGACCAGCTGGAACGCAAGGGAGTTTATTTTCTGCCAAATTACTTTACCCTTTTCACACAACAGGGACTATCTGTGAGACTCCATGACAACTCAGAGTATGACTGGTTGCATTTTCTGAAGTATGAAATATTAACTTTTTCTTTGAAAAAATCATGTAGGGTGGCTTCCTGAAGGGAGTCTTTTGGGGAAAAAATCAACAGAAGCAGTTCAGCTGTCTGTGAAGATGGGATTGGGAAATATGTTATTTGGCTCACAGACAGTGGGAAAAATAGCTAAGGATTGTTCCATGATGCGTATGTATGTGCAGTGTAAACTTTGGCTGCAAAGGGAATCCTAATTTAGACATTTTCTAACTTTTGAGTGCTTAACTTTGAAACCTGCACATCTTTAATGAAGATTTTCATTAGTTGTATATGTAGTAGAGAAGCTTGCCTTCATAAAAACCTTGATTAATGTAAAATCCCATCGGAAAGAAATCAAGAAGGTGTTCACCAGCCAGAAAGTAGATAGTCTGTCTTTGGGTTGTATCCATTGTGAATTTCTCTAGAACTGCAACACATTTGTGCCTTGGGTGAAGGGAATGGTATATGAAGCTCCTGTGAAAGGGACAAAGTATGGGAGAAAGCAGGAAGGTGTCCCATGGGAAAGGAGCTGGTGTGGAATACTGGGGAAAGAGATGCACACAGGTCCTGGTCCTTGAAGTGCTGGAAGCCTGAACTTCTAGGCTGTGGTGTAAAAATACATTTTCTTACAACACTGAAAAATGAGAGCACATAATAGGAGAGCCACCATCACTGAGCTGCTCTACTGCTGCAGCTGCAATTAAGAGGTAAACTGGTATCAATCTTTCAGGAGAAAATGTTTCTAAGTCAAAAGTGCGATTTGTTGCTTTTTTTTTTTTTTAAATGAAACTTACTTTGGATCACAAAAGAACGTGAAAACCTCAACTTCCAATGTCTTTTGCTGGAGAGGAAATATTTATTAGAGCTTACAAAGTAATAGATTTTCCAATTCCTCCATTTCCTACTTCTACAGGATTCAAGCTTAGTCAGGTTTTATATTTATCTCTATAAAAGCTTAAGAATATATAGAAAACTTTAATTTTAGAAATAACAATATCATTTTGAACTAAGAAAAGTCCGTAAGTTCTGCTTTCACACAAGATACTGCTAGTCTTATAACCACTAGCGATAAACTAAGCCTATCTGTTTAATTATTTGTAGATGTTGATGTTTTTAATCACAGAAATATATGCTTGCTTGAGATGTACACAACA
This sequence comes from Actenoides hombroni, assembly GCA_024336885.1. Lineage (NCBI taxonomy): Eukaryota > Metazoa > Chordata > Aves > Coraciiformes > Alcedinidae > Actenoides > Actenoides hombroni. Next base: position 12,417,104 of record WUAM01000359.1, on the reverse strand, counting down.
ACGAATATGCAATGTGAAAACATAATAGCAATATTGAAGTAGTGAAAGAGTCAACTTATTTAAACGTTATTTTTCTGCTAGGAGTATGTCTGTAAATAAAGAGATGTTCACACACACCTATGCATGTATAGCACAGCATAAAGGCATTAATTTCTAAGACCTGAAGAAAGCTCCAAGCTTGTACTTCCCCTTATAATTATTATAATGGCTTATATATCAAAAGGAGGAGCAAATTCCATTTCAAACGATTGATTATGTGAAAATAATCTGTGTAAATAAAATACATTTGTTCAATATAAAAGAACAGTGGTACTTTTATTGGTGCAGAGGGAGAAACAAAGCATTGCTATCCTCTGTAAAAAGTATAATTATCATCATTTTAGCCTGACACATTATTATCCTCATGTGAAATACTTTTATTACTTATGTTGTAAGTTCATCATGGAAGGTTGTTTTAAATCTGCACTAATTTCAATTTACTTAATTCATCATTTAACTGTGTGCAATATTGACCATCACTCAGCCATAAGGATACTACATGGGAAAATGTTTTACTTTACACTTGTTACTACCATACTAAAATCATTGCCCATAGTATTGCAAAGCACCACAGTGTGCTGAGTTAGTTTAAAAACACAAGAAAACATGATCGTAGAATCATAGAATAGTTTGGGGTTGGAATAGACCTTAAACATAATCTAGTTCCAACCTCCTTGCCATGCACTCCGCTCTTTATTAATTTTGTTGTTGTAAATGCTAAATGAAGTTGATGGTTTTCCCTTTTGTCGTTTACTATCAGGAAAAAAAGCACCAAAATGAACTTTAAAATGCTGCCACTGAAAACACCAACCCTTTGTCTTATTGGAATTTTGATTAGTTTTAAATCATTGTGTGTAACTGTGTGTTCCTTCAGATTAATGTTTTTACAGGTAAGCCCATATACAAATAACTCGTACTAGGAGCTGTGTTTCAATATGTGTTGCCAGTTTTTTGCATATGGGGGATCATGATTTCAGCTGTTTTTTCCTGAAAAAGATATTAACGAAATTGTTGCCTTTTTTTTTTGCACCCCCCCCTTTTTCTTTTATTCCCCCCCCCTTCCAAATCAATATTTTCTAATCTGATAAATTTCTAGCTGCCTCTAATCAGTTGGCATTGGTTTTCCACTGAAGTTGTGAGAGATGGCTTCAGACAATAGGACCAACCAGTGGGGCACTGATGCACCCAGTTCTTCACTGAGGGATCCTGAAGGACCTTGAAGAGAATTCACCCACTGAGGTGTACTCAGCCCATCCATCCTTAAGCACAGGTGCTTTCCCTAGCAGGAAGAAGAAAAAAAGGACTTTTCTTCTGCCAGGCCAATCTTTAGAGGATTGATGCTCCTGTCTTTATCGTCTTTTGAGCAGAGTTACTCTTCTAAAGGGGGAGAAAAGATGGAGCTGCCTTCAGCTAGGCAGTGTTTAGTATATTGGACTGTCATTGTTAGATTGTTGACAGCATCCTTCCAGATAAGGAGGACCTAGAATTCATTCTGTGCTTTGTTTGAGAGTTTCCCAATGTCGTTGTTTGACCTTCCTGAAGAGCACTTATGCAACCAGGAAAAACGTTTGGGTCTACTGAGGCAGAATCATAGAATCACTAAGGTTGGAAACGACCTTCAAGATCACCAAGTCCAACCATCTACTAAATATTATCAGGACCACTAAACCATGTCCTGAAGTGACATATCTAGGTCCTTTTAAACCCCTCCAGGGATGGTGATTCCACCCCCTCCCTGGGCAGCCTGTTCCAAGGCCTCACCACTCTCTCAATAAAAAAAAGTTTCCTAATATCCATCCTAAACCTATCCTGGTGCAACTTGAGCCCATTTCCTCTTATCCTGTCTATCTAACCAGTCAACTGGGAAAAGAGACCAACATGCACCTCACTACAACTTCCTTTCAGGTAGCTGTAGAGGGCAATAAGGTCTCCCCTCAGCCCGCCTTGCTCCAGACTAAACAACCCTAGGTCCCTCAGCCACTCCTCATAAGACATATTCTCCACACCCTTTTCCAGCTTTGTTGCCCTTCTCTGGACCTGATCCAGCACCTCAGTGTTTTTCTTATACTGTGGCACCCAAAACTGAACACAGTACTAAAGCTGCAGCCTCACCAGTGCCGAGCACGGGGGCACGATCACTTCTCTGGGGCACGATTCCCTTCTCAGAGAAGTGAATGAGAATAGGCTTCCCTCATCTTGGGTGAAGACTGCATTACAGAGGTGTTTGTGTAATGGAATATGGGCTAAGTGAAGAAGCATCTCTTCCTTCAAGTCGTATCAAGACAGTTGAAGCAATCACTAACCCTTGCATGATATTTGACCCTGTACCTCTGTGCTGAGAATAGTATAAAATTTTATCGGGGATTAGAGAGGGACGTGGTGTAGAAGCATTCCTGGGCTTTGGAACTTGATCAGCTTCATCCATCAGCTGGAGGCCGAAGAGCTCTTTCTGCCAAAGCTGAGGTGCTTCTGGATGTCCTTGAAGTACTGGGGTGTTTTTCACTGCACCTTTGGATTTGTATGGCTGAAATTCATTTTTTAATCTCTATGTAGTCTTTCAGGAGACTTCTGAAAGTCTTTGCCCCTCTGTAAAGACAACTGTGACAATTTCCAAGAGCAGGCAGATGGTCATCTTAGCTGGGATTGCAACAAAAAACAGAGGTATATGAAGCTACTGGCAAATACCACTCTGTTTCCTATATGCATCATTAGGTTCATGGGTCATACTGGAGCTACATAGGCCAGTAATCAGTCCCGGCCCATAGGGAAGAGTGAAATGTTCCTCAAAATGATGTAAATACTCTGCAGAGAGCCAATGTGCTGTGTTTCCTTCTGCCCTGCTCCAACTAAATGACCCCTGCTCCCACACACTTTATTCTGTGGAGAAGGGCTTTATCCTAAGCTGCTGCTCTTCTTTCCCTCTCTAAGTACCTGGTACTTTTAAGGCTTGGTGTATAACTGAGATCATGGGACAGGACACTTTGCATCAGACACTTTTGCTTATATGATGGGCTACAGAAGTTTTATTGGTGTTACGCTGAGAAATGCATTACAAAGTACATTCCTGAAATGTACTTCATGTTGTGACTGGAACTGGTTTATGATCATAAGGGCATAGAATTATTAATGCTTTTCAATAAGAGTTTTATTAGAATTTCCTAAATTATAAGACTTGGTTAGTTATTTAAGGGATTTAATCAGATTTATTAACATGCTTTTGAAGTTCTGTTGGGTGAGTGAGAGAGTGGAGGTGGAATTCCTATGAGCTAGGCATTAAATGATCTGTCTTAATAATGGACTTGTCATACTAATAATTACTTTTCTTTCATCAGTGCCAGAAATTTGTTTATGAAAGCTAAAGGATTTTGTCTAAAGACATGAGGAAAAACAGAAAAAAAAAACCCTTAATGTATACATTTATGAGAGATGATATCTTTTGGTTGATCTCTTTTACTTACTATGTATTTGTTATAGTTTCCATCCAGTAATGGCTAATACTATTTTCCCTTTCAGATTCTCTATCACAAGTGAATTATCTCCTTAGATTTATTTGACAAAGATGACAATAATTTTGCTCTGACTGTTTGCTTTGGGTTTTTGTCTTTTGGACTTTTTTTTTTCCCGTTGTTTCATATTTCAGATTTCAGGAGATTGTGCAGATTAAAACGAGTAAACAAACAAATAAACAAAACCCAATAAAAACCACAACGACCAAAAACTGAAACAATTGAGCATAATTTTCTTTCCCATCTTCATTTCCAGTCCCAGCAGGGAGAAGTTCATAGCTGAACAGATGGAGCCAGTACAAACTAATACCTACAGCTGTTAGATGCTGAAATCATGACAGGATGCTTAAAGCCCAGCTCTCTGCAAGGAAGACACAAGGGCTTAGGAAGTCAGAGCCTGATGGGCAACTGTAGTGTGTGGAAACTTGTTACCTGTGAAGAAAGATGGAATCACAAATCATCTCTCTTGGGAGGCCATCCATTCATATTGTTCATTTGCTTCAGTGGCAAAAATGTGAAGAGGAGCATCTGGGGTCTGCCCGGGTGATGCCAGGAGCAGCTGGAGATGTGCTCTGTGGCTCAGATAGTTAAAAAGAGAAAACTAGCTTCTTTTTCCAAAGTTCTGAAAGGGTCTAGAGCAGAACAAGAAAACAAGCTGTTGGTCATACTTTCCATCTGATCCATAGGTTTAATGTGTAAAACAGGAAAGTCCCTTTTCATTAAATTATCCTCAAGCATGTCTTAAGAAGATCATATAATTTTTAGGATGGCTGAAAAGTTCTGAATTAAATAAAAGCAACCAACCACATGTTTATATAAAACAAACCAGGAAAAAAAAATATTTAGGCCTGGTTAATGATTCAGAATATTTTACTAGACACGGTGTCTACAAATCAAATGAAGGGAGGTTTGCAAACTTGACATAATATGTAAACAGAGCTGTACCATGGCAGCTGTAAGAAAATACTTTCTTCTTCCTTTTTGAAAGAGAATGGGAAAATCCAATGTGAAATTGTTTTGACCTAATGTCTTTTGGGATTCTTTTGCATAGATTCTTTTTCTTTTCTGGAAGCTGTGTCCAATGTAATGTTGTCTTTGTATAGCATAATGTTCCTGACAAATACAAAATAGGTAGGGTGTAATACCTGAAGCTTTGCTTATGGTTTATCTCTTTGTGTGACGTTTTAGAGGATAATTCCAGTCACAAATGCTACTGAGCAAATCTGACTGGGAAATGTCACATGCCTTTTCTTTTTTCTCTCTCTCTCTCTCTCCCCTTCCCCCTAATTTCTTGAATGTGTATGTTCTCTATGGTATGTGAAGTACAGGTGTGTTGGTCGAAAAATCTAGGCATTTGGAAGTTCTCTGCAGCTGGATTTTGGTGTAATGTCTGTAATAATTTGTGACATAAAGTGTAAATGGTTCCTCTTTGAAGCACATTCAGGTATCCTCTAGTAATTACATATACAGCAGCACATGGAAATGTTATAATCTAGGAGATACCTTCTTGATTTTGTTTAGAAACTAGGTAGTTTAAATTTTTAAACATGAGTTTAGAGGTCAAGGAATAGATTAGTAGGTGTATGAGAAAATATTGGGCCAAGGTGGTCCATTACATTGATCTGTCAGTGTACATATAACACCATACAAATAGCTTCTATGTATTATTATATATATTATATATATATATTCCATATTATAGTATCTATAAATAAGCCACTATAACTGCTGATGTTCTTAATAGTTTTATTGTGGATTTTTAACATAAGATTGTAAAGGGGGAGGATGTTTGAATTTTTTACTAGTGGAGAAAAGACAATTAAAACTATGATTAAAATTAATTTCTACCTTAAACCAAATACCTTCTAATGATTAAGTTTCACATAAAGTAGTTTTAATTCACTTAAGGACAGAACCAGAATAAAAAGAGAATATGAAGTAAAGCAAAGAATGACAATCTCTGTGGACTCCTGTATAATTCATGTGTGATGGGACCTAACATTTCTGCATATTGGCAATAGGAGTTAAGAAAGAATATGTAGTATTACTAACTTTCAATACTTTTCCCTCTTTTCAGGATAACAATGTCCCTACATAGGTGAGATGTGTGATACGTGTTTGTAAAGCCAATAGTTCAGCAAAGACTGAACAAAGGCATCACATTTTCTGATTTAAAGAATATGAAACACATGCCAAAATATTTCACTTGGAAGTCCTGAGTGTATTTTTACCCTTCTAAACCATTTGTGGATTTAAAGAAGCTCCATGGCATTCGCATAAATACTTTTGGACTTCTGTTTCTTTTTTTCAAGTGGTATTTATTTTCCTTGCAGATGTTATGAGTAAAAATTCTTTGTAGAAGTAAATGTTTTAAGAATTTAGTTTATCTTCCTCTCTTACACCTTTTCTGATGAGTTATGCTGGTGGATGGTGTTCAGTAGTAAGTCAGAGAGCAGTGTGCACTTGCACTGTGGCTCAGTGCTTTTGCTGGAGTGGGTGTTCTCCCACCACAGCCAGTCCCACAGCTCTCCAGGGGGAGATATTCCTCACCTCTTCGTTTTCTAGGTATGCATAATGCCAGCCACAGTTAAAGGCACAATTTCAAACTCGTACAAGCACTCTGCTACCTAAATTACCAGTGACTGCACTGTTTTGGTCTATCATGCCTTGCCTCATGGGAGAAACCGCGATGTTCCTAAAACAGCCTCAGAGCTGTCAGGAAAAGATAAATCCACTAGTTAGTTCTTCTGCTGAGTTTGAGTATGTTGTATGGTTTTTCTCATTTGTTATCACCACCTCCAGATCAGTATCCATTCCTTCTTTCTTTCTCAGTTTTGGGAATAAAACTAATTCTTAGCTGCTTGTGTCTGTCTAGACATTATGCTACTGTCTGCACTGACAGTGTTTGCTGTTGTATATTCATTACAGTATTATTCACTTAAAGTGCAGACCCCCATAATTTGGATTTTATTTTTACATTCCTTTTCCTCTGTATTTGCATCTCCTCAGTAATGTGACCAGACTTTTCAAACAGTGCATTCCTGTTTTAAGTTTTCAGCAATGACATTGTTTGCTTTAGGACAAAGCTTTGTAGCTTTCACAGTTTGTAGAGCTGTGTGCTTTAGAGTGTTTATAAAGATGGTTCAACTAATCCTGTCAGAGAACTGGAGTAACACATCTCAAATCATACTTTCCTGAAAGCTGCTTAGATTCATGCCACTATATGATGGTGTGCCACCAGATATAGCAAGCATGTTGTTGTAGTGTCTTCTAGGTTTGAATCTGTTTTTAACCGAGGCTTTAATGTGGTTTAAAAAAACCCATCTGCTAGAATGCATCATTGGACAACCTAATTGTTTGTATTTATCATGTAGGAACAATATTATGAATTCCAGATAACCAGAGGTGGTAGAAATGTGCAAAGGTCAGTCGTGATATGGAAACTTCTTGGCACTTCAGAATATTCCTTTTGCTTGGGTACTTGAGTCCAGTTAATGTGAAGCCAAGAATGTATGCCTTTTAAATTTAATGTTGTACTGCCTTTCAGATGTACTCCATTTATCCTCTGCTGTAATATTAATCACCAGTTTTCTGAAAAATTCCTTGGAGTTACTGTTACTCTTGTTACCCTTTCTGTTTATGCTGTGAAAACTCTGTTGATATTTCCAAATTCTTGTAAAGTGATATAATCCTTTGAAGTTTTTGCATCTTTCCTCAAATACAGGGGTTTGTTTAGTTTTATTTTACCCTTCTGTTTCATTTTACAGTCTTGAAGATTGAAGTTCACATTTCTGTCTTTATCTCCCACAGCATTTAAACTTTTTTCTTGTCCTTGGTGTCAGAATACCATTAAGCCTTCAAATTAGACCAACTTTTGCCTGCCAAAAAGCAATTCATAAGTTTTCTAGTCCTCCTAAATGTCCTATTCTAGACCCAAACAGTAACACAGTCTGAAAGAGCTCAGCTCCACAAAGAGCTACAAAACAGCTACAGATTCTACTTCTTTTTAACTCTTTGTCTAAAATTCCCTTGTAATATTGAGTGTGGTAGATGTCGTATGTCAGTACATACAGTACTGTAGCTACTTGCCTGTCTAATCAGACCAAGATCTACTGACAAATGTTTCAGAACTAGCAGTATCAGAAATAAAACTACCTTCTGCTTGTCTTCCTTCTTCCTCACTCCCATTGCCTGCTGATAAAATTTCTGCTTTCGCTATCCTTATGTTTCTTGGGATTGTAAAGTTGCCAGACCTTTTTTTCTTAAAAGAAAAATCTTAGCTTGCTGTTGCCTACAGTGATGTGTTTTTTCATGGTTTCACACGGGTCTGATGGAGGTTTGCTTCAAAGGATCTTTAAGTTCCTGTAGCACTTGAGCAACAGAGCCTTCTTCATAACTGGTCTCAGCTGCCTCATGCCCCTTTCTCTTATCAATCTTTATTAAACAAGTTCTCTAAACAGAGAGGCTGAACATCTGGCTCATTCCTTTAGCAAGACGGTATATGCCATTCTCAAATCTATTGACGAGTGCCTGATGTAGAGACAGTCTTCTGATTGTATTGATTTGCCAGGATTTATCGAAATCGATGATAGTGGTCATTCTGCAGGAAAAAGTAGCTCTCAATTTCCCTTCTCACAGAAGCTTTATGTAAAAGAATTAAATAAAACACTGCATTCTAGTTGCAATCTCTGACAACCAATGTGTACTTTATGGCAATTAGATCAGAGAGATCACAAGCTGCCTTTTATTTTTATGAATAAATACACAGTATGAGCTGTAAGAAACTAAGTAATGTTCTTTTGCCATGTTTACTCAGGTCATGACAAGATGAGATCCAATTGCCTAGTGGTCTAGGAGGGACAGAAGGTGGAGTTTACTTCCATCTCTTTCCAAATCACTGTCCCATCCAAAAAATGAGCTTACAACTTCCTTTTCACTTGACTGAGCTTCTGCTGCTCCATGACAGGTGACCCTGTATTATTGCTATCTCTGTCTTCTGCTGTTTTCCTTTTCCATTTGTTTGGGGTTTTTTTTGGTGGTGGGGTCTTTTGGTGTTTGGGTTGTTTGGTTGTGGTTTGTTTTTATTATTATTATTATTATTATTATTATTATTATTATTATTATATTTTGTTGTTTCGTTGTATTTTATTGTGGGATTTTGTTGGTTGGTTGGTTTTTTTGTTGTTTTGTTTTTCTGCCTGTGATTATGTTTTTGTTCTTCATGCAGAGGAGACGGGGTGACATTGGTTGAGAGATGGGGAGGGAATTTGGCCCTAAAGATATGACTTTATACCAACCTTAATATCTGGGAGTGCTCCATGCAAAAAGGAGCCAACATTCACCTCAAGCCAAGCCATCCTCAGCACAAGTAATCTGCTGTTGAGGAACGGCATACAATGGAACTAGAAGAGTTGTCAGACACATCTGTGAAAGTGTTTACATGATAAAATAAATTAGTAAAACCATAACAAGGCAAGCCCAACAGGAAATTACTGAATCTATATTTATTTCTTGTCTCCTTCTGAGGTTACAGGAGAAAAGTGACCTTGGATTGCAATGGCAAAGGCATGAAACTCAAATTACAATTATGCACCATATGTTTTCTAATGCCTGAATCTAACACTTTAACACTTTTGGGTGTGGAGGTTTTACTGCTGTAAATGGAACTGTCATGGAAAGCATCAGTCTTCTAACAAAATTGAATCACGAGGGTGCATTCAGCAAGCTGATGAGCAAAACACAGGTGTTTGGAACAATTGCCCTTTGCTTGCTTTGTTATGGTGATAGCATTTGTATTTTGTGCAAATACTCTCACAGATCTCTCTTGAGAGCTTCTCTGTGCCAGTAGTTCCACTGTGGGCCTTTTCTCAACAGCAAATTTCACTTGTCTGGTGTGGCTGGTTCAGGAAGCATATTTGCTCCTCTTTGTAAACTAAAACTGCTAAATATCTTCCAATCAACTGTGAAGATACTATCCTCCCTCTCCACTGGTAGCATCTCTCTCACTTATGCTAGGGACCAGAAGGAAATGAAACTGCAGTGATAAAACCATCAAGATAACTTTGATTGCTTAACTTCATCTCTTCTTTCATGCTCTCCTTTTTCATTTTTCATACAGTTATCTCTCTCACCTCTTCCCTACTTCATTACAATTTCTCCTTCTTGGGTGTTACAGTGGAAGGTATGAAGGTGTTGACCTTCATGAACAAAGGGCAGCCACAGAAGGAGGAAAGAGATGCTCTCTTTTATATACGTATGTATACTTATAGATCATGTTTTAATTTTTCACTTTTCATATTCAGGATCAGAGCAGGAGAAAAAAAATGATGTAATGACTATTAAACAAAGAAGATTGAGTGGTCTTTCAGTAATGTGATATCCCATGTTTGTGTTTAATACACACACTCACTGGTTAGATATTGTCTTCCTCATTGTAAAGGTCAGTTCTCACTCCCACTCAGTTCTAATCCAGGTTCACGTGTTTCCCTGGGCATTAGTGTGCACTCTGGGTCTTAGCATTCACAACAGGGTACTTTTTTCTTTAGTGGTATGTGGCTTCCATTTCTTCATGTTATTTGGGCATAACTCCTATACATTATGGCTTATAATTAATAATATATTGAGTATAATTCATTAGTTACTGATATAATTGTTATTTCTAATAGACATGATGGCTAATTACAGTGTTTAGGGTAATGATGCAATAGATAATATAGGGCAATATGGTGCTGCACTGAAATAAAGTCCTGAAACAATACAAACACCTGCTTCCTTCTAATTATGAAAAAAAGCATGAGTTATTTTATTTTTTAATCTTTGATTTCAGGGCTCTGGCCTGGCAGTGATTCAGTATGTCATGATAGATACTTCCAAATTAGTGAAAGTTGCTTCAAAACATCTCAAAGTATGTGGAGGTATCATTTCTAATTGCTATGAACTAAAAAGATTTGAAAGCAATTCAGGATTACATAGACAAAAAAATTGTTTGGTGAAAATTTCCAGGACTGCTAGCAGTATACTTGAACTGCCAGTAAGGTAAGAAGAAGAAAACCGTGTCAAGGCTGTGTTAGGAGGTCAAGGATCGAGTGAGCTCTGGTGCTCTGGCTTCTGCAGTGGCTGCATGCTGACTGATGCGGTGAGGTGGACAAAGCAAAAGTGTTTAGAAGGAAGTGCAGCATTCATTTGGAATTGAAAAATGACTACTCTTAGCCCTGGCTACTGTAACATCATTTGATTATCTCTTGCTTACTTAGAACTGAAGGAGCAGCTTATTTCTCATACACAAATCCCTGTACATCTAATTTCAAACTGAATAGGAATTCAATTATATCTCTTGCTCTTTAAAGTCTCTGACAAACAGTATATTTTAACACCATGAGTCATATCTGATGTTCTCTTAAAAACAGTAAATAATGAATCATTTCAGAAAGGACATTCAGCTGGAGGATACTATTTTTTACTTCCTATATTCTCTTCCTTGGGATGAGAGCAGGAGAAAAAATAAGTAGTTTTAAATAACTTCTGAGGAAAAAAAAAAATCCACACTATTAATTTATTAGTGAAATAACAGTTTCTGTAGCTGACAGGTTTTTTTTCTGTTACATGTCAGGAAGCAAATTCCTATATCTGTTCAATACATTGATTTAAGATCATTTATGCAGGAGGAAAATTTTAAAACTGTAGAGTTTCAAGAAGGATTTGAAAGACTTGTACTAAAGAAACTAGGCTCCCTTACTGAATCCTGTGCTTTATTAATGGCTAGAGAAACGGAAGAGAGGATTTATTATGGCTGGGGACACCTCCACTCTATCAATGAATTGAGATAATGAGGTTCATATGTCTTATCTCTGAAAGAACTAACTGGATGCAGATTAAATTAGGCTTTCTATAGTGCTTCAGACTATACTAACGAAGACTGTGTTATACAGCCTTACATCTGTGCTTTAAATGGCTGTAAGAAAACACATTTTTTGTATTATTCATTGACTGAAAATTCTTTTTATGGAAGTGGTCCATTAGGATAAACTAATTTAACACATCAAAACCTAATGAACAATAAAACCACACCGATTATTCTGTCATTGGCTAATAGGGATTAAACTGTGAGGTGATAAAGTGCTTTTCACCTCCTTATTACAAATCCCTTTGCAAGTTGTTATCCCTCGTCCACAGAAAGAGAGTGAAGTGCAGAAGGTCAGTAAATGGGAAATAAGACATGGTTCTGCTGAGGCCCAGACCTGTGCCCTGGAAAGGAATAGCCCCATTGCCCTGAGATAGATGGTTGAGCTTTTCTGGTAACATTGCTGAAACTAATGTGATGTATTGCTGTTAAAAAATGTTTTGACTTAATAGAAAGAAATCCCATTTTGAATTCTATTTTCAGCCAATAATGGGTTTTTTTCCAGCTACTGTAAAATTTCTCTCCAGCCTTGGTCAGAATATTTAGAAGTGGGAAAATGAACTTTCATTTATTCCAGAAGAGTTTCAAGATGTCATAAGTTGACATGGGAAAACCAGATGGTTTTAATTCTGAAAATTGAGGAATAGATTTTGAACAGGAAAGCTATCTTGTTTGATGTGCATCCTCAGGAAGGAGGAGAACAGAACATTCCCCAGTTCTCTGCTGTGCTGTCATTTATGTGAAAAGGTGGAGCAGAAATAGTTTCCAGGCATCTGTGAAGAGCCTTGGAAAGATCTTGAAGGAATCAAAAGAATACCAAACCCCCCCTAGTCCTTGAATCTTCATCAGCTGTTAAATCCCCTGTCAAGCCTCTCAGAGTAAAGTTGATTATTTATATTTTTCTTATCCTTTCTTAAATACCCATAAGGGGATTTGCAGACACAGCTTATCAAAATATGATCTCAAAAATTAACACAGTAGAGTCAGAAAATGTTAACTTAATTTCTGCAAAATGTACTTTTTAATTTATTTGGGTTTTTTTTACCCAGCTATATATGCTATGACATACTTGCATGTCATGTTCAGCAAGCAACATGGTAGGATTTCTACACAAGTGTGGAGGAAAGCATTGAACTAAAGGATCTGAAGCAGAAGACTTCCTTGGAGGAGAGACTGTGTATTGCAACATCTCTTGGTTCTGAAGACTGTGTGAAACACTGTGACATGTGGGATGCAGGGTGAGTTCTCCCTTGCTCTGATGTGACTATTCTTCTGGGAAAAAAAACCTGTTTACCAAGGAATTGTGTTGTTGTATCCCCAGCTGCTTAATTCAAACAAGGTATGTGACATTTCTCTCATAAATTTGGGTTGGAATTGCTATTTAAAATGAATGAAGGTGACATTTTTAAGGGAAGCCTGTGAAAATAATCTCACTTATGAGTCACACAGAATGGACAGGCACAGAACACTTCTCTCCTGCTCTCTTGGTGACTTCTTTACATCCTCTGGTCAGTAACTGAGCCCAATGCCTAACATGATGTTTTTCAGTGAATTGACCTCACACAGAGAAGCAGCCTAAAAATACAGGCTCAGCTGTAAGTGAGGCCAAAGACTGTGCCTTCAGATCCCATCTCTGTTGTTGTAAAATCCCTTGGGACTAAGGTGGAAAAATTAACCAGTGTGGTACTGGGATTGCCTATGGTACTGCTAAACAGTTTGGAATATCTCTGCAGTGGAACTGGGACCATGCTGTCATTCATATGTTGTGTTCAGGAGCCAATAGTAAGATGTGGCAAAAGGTGTAAGGGACCAAGAGTAAACAAACATGTTGCCAGGAGCTCTGACATGAGGATCCTGATGGAATGAGCTTAATCTGTAGTTGCTGTGAGGACACGCTCTCTTTTGGGTGATATTATTGCCAAACTTGATCTTTAGAAGCAGTCTATGCCATTTTTCTGTTTTCTAACATCTGAATATCTAGTGAGCTCATTAGCCAGTGCAGTCTCTTTTGTTACTTGGGTAGAGAATTCCCTTTTAATCTGAAAATGTTTTTAGAAACCTGCTTGAAGTTTGTGGTTAAGAGTGGTGGCATTGTAGTATCGGATAATCATTTCATTTCACGGTGGTGTTTTTACCCTTGGCCAATGGAAGGCCCTTTGAATTTTCATCAGTGTTCTGTCTTTTCATTTTCTAGGGCTCTAGAATCATGTTAAAGTCATAATGGATGACTGTAACTTGCTATATTTAGCAGGTATAAGGACTTCTTTATATTCACTGGGCAAATAGTTCATGTGACTTGAGATACTACTGCTCCTCACTCCAAGTGGACAAAGAGAGAATGTGCCTGAGCTCTGGGCTACAATCCGGCATTCAAATCCAAGTTCACCAGGAGTTTCAGCTGAGAAGGTGTAGGTGTGAGTGAAGGGAGAGAGGGATTTGTTTAGCTGATTCTGAAGTCAGGGCTGTGTGCAAGAGTGCTGCAGAAGTGGGGAGCAGCCAGCCCCCTCAGGTGGGTGTGGATGGTTCTACTGTGAGACTACACACACACACACACATACACCCACCAGCCCCCACCCCCCCCCCCCCCCCGACACACCCCCCCCGCCCCCACACCTCTAGCCCTCAGCTGCTTTGTTACTCTG
>WUAM01000359.1:12361487-12396592 GCA_024336885.1 Actenoides hombroni | reverse complement strand
AGGTCGAGGGAGGTGATTCTCCCCCTCTACTCCACTCTCGTGAGACCTCACCTGGAGTACTGTGTCCAGTTCTGGAGTCCCTGTTACAGGAAGGATAGGGACATGCTGGAACATGTCCAGAGAAGGGCCATGAGGACGATCAGAGGGCTGGAGCACCTCTCCTATGAGGAGAGACTGAGAGAGTTGGGGTTGTTCAGTCTGGAGAGAAGGCGGCTCCGGGGAGACCTTATTGTGGCCTCCCAGTATCTGAAGGGGGCCTACAAGAAAGCTGGGGAGGGACTTCTTAGGCTGTTGGGCAGCGAAAGGACTAGAGGGAATGGATTAAAACTAGAAATAGGTCGATTCAGATTAGACATTAGGAAGAATTTCTTCACCAAGAGAGTGGTGAGACACTGGAACAGGTTGCCCAGAGAGGTGGTGGAAGCCCCTTCCTTGGAAGTTTTTATGACCAGGCTGAATGGGGCTCTGAGCAACCTGATCTAGTGAGAGGTGTCCCTGCCATTGGCAGGGGAGTTGGAACTAGGTGATCTCTAAGGTTCTTTCCAACCCTGACAATTCTATGATTCTATGATATCATGTTTTCATGATTTTTAGAAAGCCCCTCAGCTGGTCTGAGACAGGGTTGTCCTTCGTCCCCCCAGGCAGTCCTAGTTGTAGTGCTCCCAGTTTAAAATTTTGAACACATTCGGACTCCTGTGGAGGACTTCTAGGCAGGAGACTATATAGGTCTTTAATTCCTTGGTTTGCTTTGAATCAGTTTGAGCTAAACTTTCAGGAAATGCTCTTATGAAATTCCCCAATTCTAGATTGGCATCAGTCTTAAAAGAGAGATACCTGAGTCCTGCCACTATGGCTGAAGACTGCAGAGGGTCCAGACTAAGCCAGAGACTGAAATAAACAATTTAGTTTCCTTGCTTGATGTCACTGTGCCTGATCATATGGCTATCAGGGAGAGAACACAGGAAATGAAATAATGCCAGGTCGAATATGCCTGCAGAAGGAATACCAAGAATCCTTGAGAAAACAATGACAAGCAGGAGATGCAAAACATCCTGATGGGAGAACGAGAAGTAGCTCTGCTTGCCTGCCATCTGACCTGGCAGCAGTGAGCCCTTGCCATGGGGAAAAGACCTTTCTCCCAGTGTTCACAACTGACTCTTTTCCAGTAGCCTCAGGCATGTAAAAATTATGCTGTGGGGAGGTGGCAATGGGCAGCAACAACATGTGCTTGTGGCTGTGCTGGGGCCAGTGTGGGAGATCAAACAGACACAAACTCAGCATGAAGCAACTTGACTCCCCCAGAACCTGTGAATTAATCTGACTGATTCAGGATTTTTGCTTAGTCTTCTACTAACAGCAGGTAGCAGAGGACAAGTAGACTTTATGTATATATATTTAAAAAAAGAAAAAGAGAAGTGAATTCAAAATATTGCAAGCTATGCATGATAAACAAGGTAAGGATGTCATATACCATAGCACAGACAATATACTATGAGGGCCATCTTGTGGTCAGAGAAAGTTTATCCTCTGTGAGCATAGGAAAAAAAAAAAATATTCCCAGAAATTTGTTCTATACCTGAAGATACTGTCAGATAGACTGTAATTCTTAGAAACTGGTTCTGATCTGTTGTACAGACTGGAGCTGCTGCTCTGCTGTAGGTCGTTAATCCTCATGTGACTGGCAGCAGGGTTAGCTGGAATGCAGTGTCAATGAACAAAAAATAACATGCTCATGGGCTGGGAAGGCTGTTGCAGACTAATAACTGCAGTCAGAGTTTTCCATTGATGAATATTTTATGCCTATTTTCTTTGGAAATCTTTTTCATACTCTATATTGTAGAAAAGCTCTTTGAAATTCATGTGTTAAATACCATTACAGTACTAGAGTTAACACAATTAGCTATTGTCAAATAACAGTTCAAACCAAGAACCAACATCCTTTTCATGGTTACCATCCAATGAACCTGCTCTGGGTGACATAGATTTCTCAGCTGCACAGCTCTTTAGCTATATACCTTATTCTAGGTGAAAGACTAAAAATAGTGAATTAAAAGTGAAGCCTGCCCATTCAAATCAAGTGTCTTCTCCAACAAAAGCTGAATATGATCCTTTCTGTATCACCTAATCCACAGTCAGAATTACTCCAGTTGCATTTTTCTCTGTGCTTCCCAGTGAATCCAGATATCTCCTGAAGATACCAGGACCTTTTTTTGCTAATGCTTCCCTAATGGGAATCAGCTGCTGGACAGGCATAACTTTGCTCTAGTTTATAGGACCATGATCTATGGTTAATTAACCGAGCTTTACTTTATTCTAGAAGAGTTGTGTTTACAAAAACCAGCCCCACCACCAGGTACCATTGGCTGTAGGCTGTGATATCAATCACAGTGAATGAATATAGTTCTCATTTGTTGGCCACCCTCTGTCCACACAAACCTGAGTTTTCTAATACCATTAAGTGTTCCTTATTGTGCCATTTCACTGCTACTTCTGGATTATTTAATCCTTTTAATGACTCTGTGATGGTTCATTTGCTTTCTAAAGTTTTTCTTTAAAGTACTTGTGCAGAGGGGGACAGACAGGGTTGATTCCTTCTGCAAGGAGCTGTTGATATATTCAGAGATGCTGGATGCTGAGCACTGCCGTAAATATTCACTATCTTGTCTCTGCGAGGTTGGCCTCCTAGAGTGTTTGGGAAGATCTAGGATTGTTTAGTCTGGAGAAGAGGAGGCTGTGCGGAGACCTTATTCTCTACAGCTACCTGAAGGGAGGTTGTAGTGAGGTGCGTGTTGGTCTCTTCTCCCAGGTGACTAGTGATAAGACAAGAGGAAATGAGCTCAGTTTGTGCCAGGAGAGGTTCATGTTGGACATTAGGAACAAGTTTTTTTATTGAGGGAGTGGTGAGGCCTTGGAACAGGCTGCCCAGGGAAGGGGTGGAATCACCATCCCTGGAGGTGTTCAAAAAATGTCCAGATGTGGCACTTCAGGACATGGTTTAAGGGTCATTATAATTGTTGGACTTGATGATCTTGAAGCTTGTTTCCAACCTTAATGATTCTGTGATTCCATGATCTGATAGTGTGAAATAAAAGGCAGAGCAGGGGAGAGCTGTCTTCAACTTCCACATGAAGATGACTGATGATAAACCCCGTATCTTAATGGCATTGTCTCTCCCAGGGATCTTTTGAAAGTCAGGCCAGCAAAGTCCCAGGCAGGCCCTATGGAGCAGGCATTGGTTGTACAGGCATGTGTCATCCACAGGCAGCCTGTGTACTGGTTTTACATCTCTTCGTTCATCTTCTCAGCAGTGCTAACAGTTGCAGGATTTGAAGAGATGGACTGTCTACACTAGTCGTGAACCAGTGCATGAGAGACTTCACTTGGCAGGAGGTTTCGTCCACGGTGTCAATTTAGTAAAGGCTCAATTGACCTTGTTGTTAGGAGCTTGGTGTGACAAAACAACCTCCTGGATGCCTGCTCAGAGGAGGATCCACTATCACCTTTCCAGAAGGGTAAATAAGAGAAGCATTAAGAAAGGAGGCACACATCTCCCCTGCAGGGGATCTCCCTTTTCAACTCTTTCTGTGCAGGACTGTAGCATATGGAGCTTTCACAGTGCCCTCTGCTGCAAGCTCATGATTTAAATCACAGCAGAGCTCTCCATCTGCTGTACATCAGTTGGGAAAGTAGGTATTTCTCAAGAGGTCAGTCACCGACACTGAAGCATCTCTATGTGCAAGGAGACCCTTGACACCGCAAAGGGATTGTGAGCCGAGTGAGCAGTATGCATGAATTTGCATTTTTTTCAAATACAAAAATATTTCTTCCCTCCACCTGCCAGATTATACCAGTATTACAGTCCTTGTTAGAGATATTGGTGAGGTTTCTTGTTACAATGAAACAGTGAGGCGCTCAGTTCAAGGTGGAAAACACAACCTGGCAGAGAGCATACCATAAGTATATACATCTATAATTAGTGTACACAGCACACTTTCTTACATTCTTGAATGGTCTGGTAATTAGATTAATCAGATTAGAATTGGTTAAATAAATAAGACTTTTTTCAAATGAAAATGCACACACAAATAAATATATATATGTATGCATATATGAAAAGTGTTTTTAATTCTTTGTTCTCTACTTGAAACAATCAAGGTCTTTGAACTGCAAACCACCTTGATCCAAGCTTGCTTGGGACTCTCTCAGCATTGAGGGGGCATTTTGACATACTTCTGCAGCTTTTGGAGGGGTAAAGATACTTGAGTCCAAAGTGTTGGCTTTGTGTTGCTGACATGTGTCTATCTAGTTGGACTTTTCTCTGGCAGACAGAGGAAACCTGATTTCAGTTTTCTCAGGGAACCTGTGCAGAGGACTGGAGGAATTGGTGGCCTGGTGTAGGTATGGCAGCATTCACCTCTGAAGGGCTTTGGATATGAAGGGACCCTGGGACGTTTAGGCTGAATATTAGCAAACATTTCTTCAGGGTTATCAACCATTGGAATGTTCTGCCCAGGGCCGTGGTGGAGTCGCCATCCCTGGAGGCATTTAAATTGCATATGGATCTGGTGCTCAGGGACATGGTTTAGTGGTGAGCTTGCAGTGTTGGGTCGAAGGTTGGACTGGATGATCTTGAAGGTCTCTTCCAACCAAAGACAGTCTGATTCTGTGAATGGGCTGAGCTGCTGAGTTTTCTGTCTTGACTAGGAGAAAGGCAAGGCAAGAAGCTGAGTCCCCTTTCTGACTGGGCCAACAGGATTATTTACTCCTTTCTGCCTTTTCATTTCTCTTCAAGGGTGACAGGGTTTAAGTATTGCTCCTACTTGTTCATTTCCTTTTCTGACTTTTGTAGTAAGTGCACAAAATTATAGCTCTTTAGGGGGTGAGAAAGCTGCTTGCTGCAATTGAAATGAGACAATTTGACACTTGGCAACAGATTTTGGTGCTTGCACAGAAGAACAGAATAAATGAGGCACATCAGGAATGATTCTGATGCTGCACCCAAAGTTTTTTGGATGGGTCAGGTCTTGACAGATCTCAAGACAAATATTTAACCCTCCCATCTTCTTATGGCATTGCCACTTGTTAATAAAATATCACCACTTAAAGAAAACCTGAGATTTTTCCGTTTGTGACCACTAAATGCTGTGTCCTGTGCTGAGACATGTCAGAGGGTTTCATCTGCTCTATGGAGGGATGATAGCTGTGTTGCTGCCTTCCTCCTTGTAGGGAATAATAGCCCATTTGCAAAACAAAACCCACAGCCAAACACCTACCTACTACACTTTGTAAGGAAAGATTCAGCATAATTTCAGATTAATATCAAAGAAAACTGGGCATTGAAATGTTTCTTGGCATTAAAATGTTAGCAAAGGTAGGAAAAACGCTGTCCAATTAATGAACCATGCTTCATCAAAGCAATTGTTAAAATCTGAGTAATACTCATAGATGTTTTTGACTGTGCCACAGCTGGCTTGTCATTTACATAGGGATACGATCCCATGTATGTTCAGAAATGGTTAATACAATTGATTAATTATTAACTGCTGCATTGATAAAAGCAGACCATTGTGTTATTTATGACAAATACCATACAGACCAGCAAATTGCTGTGGACAGAATATATCTGTATCTAGTGTTTTCTAATGCTTTACTTTTAGTTCCCTGGAACTTAAGTTGAGGAGATCTGGAATTTAAGTTCTGGAACTTAAATTCCAAAGATTATTAATGAGATTATTCAGTATTCATGTGTAAATCATGCTCTTAAGATTTTAACTACTTAATCTAAAGCAGTAATATAAAGTGGGACCCTGTGGTACTGGTGCTGTCTGTTTTGTTACCATCCTGCTAACCTTTTTGGCAAGCAATGTGCAAATTTTGTGCTGTAATAACTCCCCTTGGAATTATTTACTAAGGAGGAAAAGAAAGGGAAAAGATAAAGGATGTAGAATAAAAATGCGATGTTTGCAACTTATGCTCACTTTCTGTCCCCTGTGACAGTATAGGTTTGATGCAATATTTAAATACAAGCAAAGCAAAGTCATTGATACAATTTCTTTCTTCTGCCATGATATATTTAGACTGAATTCTGTTGACAGCTGAGTAACACTGTTACCTGCCAGTATGATTACAACAGTGTCCGCCTTCATTTTCAAATCCAGTTTGCATTTAATAAAATGAAAGATGAAAGCAACCTGGCTGAAAGTGCATCATCAGCACCAGCATGCTGAATAATGTATTTGAAAGACTGGAAAGAAGTCACCAAAGTAGTTATGATGTTGAAGTGAATCTAGGGCACAGAAACTTCAGCATGACTTATTGCAAGCTGATGACATAAATCATCCAGGAGAGGCCAGTGAAGACCAGCTACCAAGCTTATTTACTGTAGAAGAGATTGGCATTAATGAGCTGGAGGAGCAGAATGCATTCATCTGGGTTCAAAATATCATTGTGTCCTTCAAAGTAATGATGAGTATACAGAAAACACTATAGCCCATGTATCCAGGAAGACCCCTTGCTCCAAAACAGGGGAGTGCTTCCTGCTGACTGCAATGTCACACCAACATACTGCATCGCCCCTCTGTGCAGCACCAGGAAACACAAGAGCTGGAAGTAGGCCGGCCATGATCACAGAATGTCAGGGGTTGGAAGGGACATCAAAAGATCATTGAGTCCAACCCCCTTGCCAGAGCAGGATCACCTAGAGCAGATCACACAGGAACAGATCCAAGTGGGTTTGGAATGTTTCCGGAGAAGGAGATTCCACAACCTCCCTGGGCAGCTTTTTCCAGGCTCTGTCACCCTCACCATGGAAAAGTTTCTCCTTCTGTTTACATGGACCCTCCCATGTTCCAGCTTGCACCCGTTGTCCCTTGTCCTATCATTGGACATCACTGAGCAGAGCCTGGCTCTATCCTCCTGACACTTGCCCTTTACATATTTATAAACACTAATGAGGTCACCCCTCAGTCTCCTCCCAGCTGAAGAGACCCAGCTCCCTCAGCCTTTCCTCAGCAGGGGTATGTTCCCTTCATCGTCAGTGTGGCTCTTTGCTGGACTCTTTCAGCAGTTCCTTCTCCTTCTTGAACTGAGGGGCCCAGAACTGGACACAATATTCCAGATGTGGCCTCACCAGGACAGAGTAGAGGAGGAGGAGAACCTCTCTACACCTACTAACCACAACCCAGGATGCCATGGGCTAATCGATAGGCTAATCCATGGCAATGTCAACAGGCCTGTTTGGGAAGTGGCAACAGGTGGATTAATGCTGTAGCTGTTGCTGCTTTTGTAGTTTGGCTTTCCTGGGTTCAGCTGATATTGCCTTTTTTATCCTAATCCTGACTGCCTTTCTGTAGTGCTGCTGAGGGTGTTAAGGTTCTGTTTCATCTGTGATTTACTTTTAGCTTCCATTTCTAAACCAAAAAAACTTAATAATGATGATTCTGGATGAAAAACAATGGAAGTAGTTGAGTTGAATTGTGGGGGATAGGATGCAAGGCTTCTTCCCTGATGAGTTGACATAGGTTATTTTCTTTCTTTTATCTGCCATACTTGTAAATCCTGTTACCCTAACAGTCATTTTCCAGGCTGGATTTCCTGTTTTGTATTCTTGTCCCAGGGTATTTATTTCTCTTCTCTCTATACCTGGTGCTTGCAAGTGTCTCAATTTTCTTTTTTCTTGACATGCTCCTGTGATGCTTTGTTTTATAAGAAGAGGACACCTGGCAGGGAAGCCTTGTTTAGCCCAACAGCTCTCAAGAGTGTTTATTGAATTAAAGAACTTCCTGATGTTTCCAAACACCTAAATGAGTTTGGTTATATCTAACATTCAGACTTCTAAGTTATCTGAGTGGTCATCTTTTGCAGGAAATGATAATTACACAACAGTCATTTGTTTCAAGCTTTAGGATCACATGGATTGCAAGGCACAGGGGAAGCTCTTTGGTTTCAAAAATCTATATATCTTAAAAGGGATATGACTTTGTTTGGGAATTACTGCCAGCATGGTCCCTATAATGCTTGTCATTTTAACAAGCTGAAGTAAATATCTAAAAGTTAAGCTGTATAAAAACCCCTTCTAATTAATATCTAAATATTACATATCTAAAAGTTAAGCTGTATAGAACATACTTCCATACAAGGAAAGAGGACTTGAATATACCTAGCCAGTAAAGACGAGCAGAAAAACTGTACAAATCTTATGCCGGGAGCTGATGTAACTGCAGGCAGGATGTCAAAACTTTAAAGAACTTGCCAGCTATCAGCAGGACCTTAAGTGAGGGGAAGCTTTTGTTCAGTGGAGCTGATGAACAGCTCTCTGATGTTAATAGGATATTTTCCATGTGCTTCACATTTCTGGACTTTGAATAAGGTCTAACGTTCTCATTGAATGTGTGATATTGCACACCCTCTGTTGTTGTAAGAATGACACCTTCTTCAGAGGACATTATTTTCTTTTGGAAAGGGAGGAACCTAACAAGGAAATAATTGATAGTCTTAAATCCTGTACTTTAGAAATTCAAGTTCTTTTTTTATAAGACTCACAGAATAGGAAAAAATGGCTAGCAACTTCACAATACTTAAAACACTCCTGATAATGGAGTAATTATTTTACACAAGAGTACATTCTTTATTGCAAAGATGAGCATTTAGTTCTATCTATACACAGCTTAGTAATAAAGGTAATAATTTGCACCAGAATGTGTATGATTAACTGAGTAACTCAGTATAGAGTTGTCAATCCTGAATGTTCTTGTAGCAAGGAAAGAACAAGGACACCTTGTCTCTGATTATTATTGGGGTGGAGGTGGGCAGAAAGATCTTATGAACACTGTCTCAACCCACCTTAGGTGTATCCTTTATATCCACAAAATACTGAATATGACTGAGAATGGGGGGGGTAAGGGGAATAAAGAAGCTAAAATGACTGCCTGTGTGCTACTGAACAACGCTTTCCCTTGGACAAATCAACCTTGAAGTAGAAGGAAAAGATGGGGGAAATGCATGATCTCCACCTGGGGAATAAAATATGGAAGTAGAGAGAGAAAAATTAGCACAATTTATAGTTTAGGAGAATAATGTTGTCTAAACTAAAGTTATAGTGCACTGAAGACAATAAAGGTATTTTAAACCATAATTTTCTCCATTTTTAATCCATTTTGGTTTTTTCCTTAAATTAGTAGGAATCAGAAAATTGAAGTTCTACATCATTTTGTTGAAGATGCAGGAAGGGATGTTATTCTTTCTAATAGTTCATATGAGAGGATTACTGTAAATTCAAAAACAAACAAAAATATTTGATTTTTTTGCTGCAGCTTAAACTGATAATTGCATTAGCAGATCATAACCTGTTAATGACAATGTTACTTTCATATATTTTGGGTAAAAGACATGCTCCAAAAAAGAAAAAAAAAAAGGCACTACAGATGTGCAATACAATCCTCAATATGCTGGGGAAATACTTGAATGGAACACAGTGGTAATTCAAGCAAATTTTTAGGAACAAACATTTTTAATTTACAGTTTGCATTGATGGTGTGTCCTTGGAGAGCTGCGTATCACGGCAGCAGGAACTATGGTGCCTACTCAAACCACTAAGCTGGTAACATCTTTGGAAGTCACATCCTCAGTCACCCTCTCATGCGTGTGAAGCCTACATGCTGTGAAGATAGAGTCTTTTTAGTTTTGAGCTACATTGCCCTCTGTAACATTTATCATGCTACATGCATCTGGCCTGGGCTGTATGTAAACAAGTCCATTATCTCCCAACTAAAAAAACTGCTGAACCCGGTTATTGCATCTTTGTTATTTCTTTGCAACTGGCAACAGTGAAAGCAAGCTTGTTTGGGGCATCTGTTATTAATTCTGTTATTTTCTCACTCTTAAGGTTCTTAGTCTCTCTATTGAAAGGAAACCATAGGAAAGTCAATGCTGAGGTACTGAGGGGTGGTTGGTGGTAGCAAGACTAAGGGGCCAAGGGAAGATGCAGTCTTCTTGATATTTGCAGGATGAATTTCTGCTCCCAGTATGAGGACTTCTGAGCAATGCTTTCCTTTTTTTTTTTTTTTTTATTCCTGTTGTTTTTTTTTCCTCTGAGTGTAACATGAATAAAACTTCAACAAGCAAGGCATGCTGCTTATCTATGGCATGTGTCTGTAAATGTATTGAGTTCTTTTTTTTTCTTTCTCATGCAGTAAACATTGTCTATAAAAGTGTTCTTGGGGTAAGAGTACGTATACCAATACTGATAGCTCATAATCCCTCTTCCTATCAGTACATTTTCATCATTGAATTCTTTGGAAAAAGTAATTTGAAGGTTTAGTGTAGACATCCTTTCTAATTGTATGTGAAAAATCTCTTTCCTTTCTTCTGATGATAGCTTTGTTGAAAATTTTTGTCCAAAATTAGAAGTGATCAGAAAGTGAAAAGTAAAATTAGGTTCTCTTTTTAACATGCACGTCTCAGCCACGTGACCCAGGCTTTAGAAATGACAGAAGTGTCAGAGGTACTGAGCAGACTCTGAGTGCTATAAAAACAGTGGGGTAATATTAGGCCCTAACTCAAAGAAAATAACTTTGTTTTCCACATTCCTTCATTCAAAGGCATCAGCACTCAGAAGTTCCTATCAGGTAAGAAGTTCCAGGCTTGACGCTCTCCTAGTCAATCTACACAGTCGTTCAGAAACGTGTTCCCAAGTTACAACTGTATGGCTGAAACTAGAATGTGGGGTTGGAAAACACTTGTTCAGTTATGCATATGCCACACTGTTAGTCCACCTCCTGCTTTGGTGGTGAGAACCCCCGTGCTGAGTTTCAGCTGAAGTTTAGGCCCATAACTCCATCTGCAGGCTTGGTGATGAACTTTCAAGCGATGGTGATGCAAGAACTTAAAACATTGTGTAGAAGACAGCAGAGATAAAAATTCTGTCTTTTGTTTGCAGGTGACAATGCAGACACTCACTTGTTACAGCAGCAGAAGTAATTTCAAAGCGGTGTTAGGGAGCACACTGTGGTCTACAGTGAACTACAGCTTTATTGCCTTTTGTCTCTTTTGTATAATTTTTAACCTGCCTGGATTCAGACTACCCAGGAAATCTTGGAAAGATTCTTTTAAATTATCTAGGACTGAGACGAGAGGATGTGGTACATATTTGAGGCAAAGTATGTGCATTGTGCCACATGCAGATTTATTTTTTAGCATCATTATCAATATTTTAGCTTATTTACAGGTAAGTGACCTAATGATTTGAGGCCACTGTTTGGTAATACAGAATAAGAAATGGGAAAACAGTCTGACACATTAGTCAGGACTTTGCAGTCTGGGCTAGGCATACCTAACCAAAAAAGGACACTAACCTTGTTTGCAGGCTGTTTTTTGCATCTGGCTGAACAGGACAGATTTATTCTGGCAAAGCTGTTAGTATGCAGCAAGGCAAAGGGTACAAGCAGGGTGTGATAGAAAAATAATTCAAACAAGAAAAGCAACAGCTGGTTTGAGTTGGGTCAACCCAAATACCGGTTTCTGACACTCATGTAAAAAGAGAAGAAGTTGGCTAGGAAAATGCACAGGTAAAATTGATATGCTCTTTAAGAGGTGCAATTTGCTGGAATTTCAGAACCTGAGATGGTTTGGGAGACAATAAAAGTGCTAGAAAAATCCCAGTCTGCTCTATGATCAGTCTTTACAGAAACTTATTTAAAATACGTCCATAAGAAATTTGTAAGTAATGTAAACCATTAGTCAGGACATGGATATAGTTTTGCTCGTGCAGGACTGAGTGGTCCAATGCCTTTTGATGACCTTCACTGTGCTTAATAGATACAGAAAAACAGTCACTTCAAAGTCCAGGAGACTGTAGGAATTTATACTAATTAAAGATTTGTCTTCTTGTGCTTCTTTTCCTTCATCTGTAAAACCAATTTTCTTCCACTCTTGTTTGTCTTGCTTATTCTGACTTGGGGCCTTGATGACAGGGACCATCATTTCTGTTTGGGCAGCTCTCTCACCTTAGCAGTCCTGACCTCAGGCTGGTGTTTCCAAGCACCACAGTTAAAACCATAATGTTATTTATGTTATCAGCAATAGGCATCTAACAAGGGTATATATCTGTAAATATTTTTCCCCTGTCACTTTCCCTTTCAAGAGAAAAGAAATATCAGCAAATTACTGAGAGGTAGTTTTTAATCTCCTCTGTAGAAGAGCATTGTCCCTAGTAACCTTGCTGCTGCCAGTCATGCCAAGCGTTGTCAAGGTCTAACAGATGCAGTCACACATAATAAAAGTGACTGTGTTTATGGACGTTTTATTAGTCAAAGTTCTATTTCAGCTGAAAGGTTTACTAAAGATGAAATGGAATTTCACTTTGCATTACACAGAAAAGAGTTGGAAGGAAAAAATCCTATGACAGTAAAAGACAATGCCCTGTGTGCAGCTTTATAAATTTGACCCTAAGTTTGGAAATGGATCTCTAATCTTTCTGTGCAAGCAGCACATGCTGCACAATAATAGCACAGCCATGCCATCACCTTTCAAAAACTGCACATGCAGCATGGCAGACTTCCTCGGAAATGATCTGATTGGTGGACTGTGAGTCAAAGTCATGTTAATGTCAAAAAAGGTGTGTTAATTATGGAAACTGTGGTGACCTACTTTTGATGTTGCACTTCCATATTTCCTGGTCATTTCCAAGTGTCTGACATTTCCACTGAGACAAATTGCATGGTAGTTAACCCTTGCAGCAACTACTCATGGTTACTGTCATGTAAGCAGCTTGTCTTGAGCACTAGCTGAAGTAGCTTCATGTTCTCATAGGAGGTCATCTAGTTGTCTTCAGTACTTGAATCTTAGGTACTTCTCTAACCCTGTGAAATCCAAGTGCCTTGCAGGTTTAAATGCACCTGTACTTAAGCTGCTTCAGTTAGGAAATTGCACAAAGTAAAACTGAGGGCTAATTCTCTAAGGAGATACGAGACATTTTATGCTTGGAGTTGAGGTATCTAACTCTTGGGTGCCCTGATACCCCATAGTATCAGCAGGGATCAAAAGTGGGATTGATAAAGGAAAGCTGCTGTGCTGAGAGCCAATTCAACAGGCCAGGTGAAAATGTCCTTTCCATTCAATAGGCACTTAAGTCCAGGCTGTAGGCAGAAGGCTTTGAACACCAAAGGAGAACATCCAGGGAGGAAGAACATCCAGGGAGGAAGAATCTGGCAGTGCCTCTTGCATGCTCCCTGATCCTAGGATGCTGACCTGGAAATGCAACTGTTCAGCAAATCTCATAGCTATTGTAGAGAGGGTGAGATGTGTTAATAATGACATGGGCAGATGAATGATAACGTTTTACTGTTCTTTGTCAAATAATCTTTACAATCCTTGAGGATATTTATTCTAAAATCCTTTAAGGTATTCATTCCTGGGTAGTGGATTCTCAATTTTGCTTTCCTATTTTGTAACCTAATTACATATTACTTGAAACAGGGGGATGATGCCCCAATTAAATGGATGGCTGCTGTAATCGTGGAACATCTTTGAAGTTCAATGGTAAAGATTCCTGATCTAAGTGCAGGCAGTATAATGGATACTAAGGGCATCTATCGTCCCAGTTTAGAAATGCCTAATAATAGTGAAGCAGTAGTAAACATTAATGTTATTGACTACTTTGGATAACTTCTTTCTGACCTAGGAAATGGTAAGGTAGTTTGTACTAAACTGCTTCAATAAAAGAGAAGAAAGTCTGCACTGTGCCATGGAGGGGCAGCACAGAGACACGTACCTCTTGGCTTTCAAACTGCTGAAGAACTGAAACGATATAATTGCATCAGACTGTTGTAAATAAAGTCTGCCAAGAAGACTGGTATTGTTATCTAACCCAGTTATTCTGGAGCTTGGCCAAGAGTGATGTATTCTTGGTCTCAGTCTCTTATGTCCATGATTATTTCTGGCTTATATTTGTGTGTTGCTTTGGTTTGTTGTTTTGTTGTTGGGTTTTTTTTTTATTCTAGATGTCATCTAATATTAGATGTTTGAGCATCCCAAGGAGAAGAAACTGAGTCCCAGGTCCCTTCCACTCAGATCCAGGTTTGTGTTTCTTTGTAGGCTCTTCTTGGCCCAACCCATCCTGAGTTTTCCTGGAGGAGGCAGAAGCTGTGTTTTCAGCCCTCCTCAGCAGGGAAAAGCCTGAAATCCAGGTCTACCACTTCCTAAGAAAATACTTGACTTGGGTATTATGCAAAATGCCATGGCTGTGAATAAAAACTTGGCATGCATTAGGATTGCTCAAAGCATACCAAATAAATCAGACTCTTCAGGAGGCACAGCTAGTTTGTAAATCCCAAACAGTCTTTGTTGACAGAGAAGAGCTTAGATTGTCGGCTCAGCTTGGATTTTTCAGAAATCTAGTGCAAAATCCCTTTGTGTCTTCAGTTTTCATTACCCCCTGAGCTGTGAGGCAGAGCACTCGTGTTCAGCATTCAGGATGAGGTGCATTCCAGCTCTTTCCCTGTCTTGA
Source organism: Actenoides hombroni (assembly GCA_024336885.1). Taxonomy (NCBI): domain Eukaryota; kingdom Metazoa; phylum Chordata; class Aves; order Coraciiformes; family Alcedinidae; genus Actenoides; species Actenoides hombroni. The sequence goes on along the minus strand of WUAM01000359.1, from coordinate 12,382,089 downwards.
GCACCTACAGCAACTGGGCCCCAGAGCCCCTTTTCTGTAAAAGGTTTTGTGCCCGGAAAGCAGTAGCAGGGTGAGCTCAGGAGCAGTGCTAGTACTGTTTGAGGACACAAGCCTGTCAGTGTGCAGGATGCAGTGAATCGGGGCTCAGCACAGGATACTGACGAGTTCCTGCTGGTGACTTCAATGGGGGAGAGCACAAACAGGTCTCCAGTCTGCTTCCAAAACAAAAGGAGACAAGCTTATAGATAAAATAAAGAAGTTAATTTAGAAAGAACTATATGGGCACAAATGGGTGTTTTGAATGCACCTCTGAAAGGAAATAGCCTTTTAATCCATGCTTGAGCAGTTAACAACTGAACCTGACTAGCTTCCTCAAAAGTGATGCTTATTGTTTGCAGATGGAGCGCTCAGAGCATGTGTCCAGAGGCTGTGGTCCATACCCTAAGCAGCCAGATAACTTAATAACTAGCAACAAGTAGTCCTTTTGTGCAGCTAAGCTGCGTTTGGCTAACTGCTCGGATGTCCTGGAAAATGATGTCACTAATGTCAAGAGCATAGGTGAGACATTTGCCTCTTGATTCTTGTTTCAGAAATGTGAAATTAGAAAGCTTGACATGACTGCCCTGGGTACTGCTCACCTCACACTACTCAGGAACTTCTTACTATGCTGGCATACTTTTCCTGGACAGTATTAATTCTCCAGTTGAGCTACACAATGACTTACATATGCTAAATCTATTGCTGTGTTCACAGTATAAAGCTTGCCAGGTCTTATTTGCATTTGTGGTTTATAAAACCTGACCACGATTTCCTGAATGCATGATAGTGCCATATATCATCTCCTGATATGCTCTGGAAACCAACCTCCTAATGACTTTTACCCCATTCTTAAGTGTGCTTACATTGTTTTACTGTTGTTGAGTTACCTCTAACAGATCCAACAGCTCACTAAAGACTTTTCTTTCCCTCACGAGATTGCAAAGCAACTCTTTCCCAGCTGCATTAGTTTGTCTCACTGCAGATAACTCGGCCCAGATTTGCATAGGTGTTGAATGTCACAGCTGCATGTCCCAGTGGCTGCAAAAGGCACTGGGGAGTGCTCAGTGCTTTCTGAAAAATGAGACTATTCACATTTCAAATTTACCACTGCAAATTAGAGGAGTGGAAGGTATGAGGCAATGAAGGATGGGATTTATTTGCATTCTCCCTATTCCAGTACACTGATGTGACTCCTAAATATATTTTAAGATCTCCCGAGTCTTTGAGAGCATGTAATATTTTTATCTTAACAAGGAAAGGAAGAAAATGATGGATGAAATTTTATTTAAACACGCTGTCATTGATTTGCATTTTATTTTCTGGTCCAACTGGAGCAGGAAAATTCTGCTTTTTCAGCTCTGCAAGTTCTATGATTACACAAGAACCCCCTAAAGAGCTGATAAAGCAAGTGTGACAACTCAAGATAAATAATTGCTTCTGGCTAATTGTTTCCAAACTACAGATGCAGTCATATAGTCAAAATATCATCAGGGCCTGTTCGTGGAACAGCTGTTTCATATAGAATTGCTGTGATTCATTTTGTATTCCTGTGATTCATTTTGTATTCCTGTCCATTATGTGCTCTTGGTGAATTTAGTGCAATTATGTGTAGAAAAACATTATTGCTTTTTTTTTTTTTTGAGGAAGACACTGGAAGCTGCCATTTTTCAACACTGTATTTCTGTGCTGTATTATTCCCCCTGACAAAAAGCAGCCAGAAAGGTGTGTCAGAAAGACAGATTATCTTCAAAAACACATGAAAAGTGGCAGTCTGGTTTCAACATAGGTCTGTGTAATCTATGATTGTTTTCTGACATGTTAACTATTAACTGTCCTATTTGACAAAGATGCACCTTGATAAGAAAAAATGTCCAAATGAGAATTTACAAGATATTTTGAAGAAAATTGCTTGAGAGAAGTTTTACTGAGCTGTTCCTTCTATAGCAACAAAAAAACCCCCAACAAACTACATCAAGAGAAGAGATTCTGCCCAAATTTGTCTCTCCACCCATGGGAACATATGTGGAAGTAAATCCACAGTGCTCCTGGCTGCTAATTTTCCTGAGTGTTCGCTCTGTTATCTCACTTTCTTCCCTGTAAAATGGGATATTAATCCTCCCCTTCTTTCAGAGAATTAGTTAGGTTTCATACAGTCCTTTGGCACTATTAGTGAAGGATTTCCTCTGCAGTTTAACTCCCCTCTCCTCCCTTGTGCAGATACTCCTGACTATACCAGGAACTTTTCTCTGCAGAGTCAGATTTGCTGTTTTGCATTAGGAGCTGATGAATGTAAAGCCAAGATTTTCTCTGAGAATCTCGAAGAGAAGCTGTAATTGCTTCGGTGAAAAGTGAGCCAGTGTAGTGAGTTTTATATCCCTAAATTAGCACTAAGAGAAGGGGAAAACTTAAGAAGCAATTTCACAGTAAAGCCTCAGTATGCTAGTGAGTAGGAAAATAAAGTATTCTTCATCCATGAATCATGCTCACTCCCAGGGAACTGAGATAGATACTTACTGCTCTTGCTGTTTACCCTCTAGCCAGCTGTCTGAAGAAGAGTCATGCACCTATAGCCACATGTTGAAAATATCTTCTCTGCTCTCTCAGGTTGTTATAATGGTTAGAACAGAGAGGAATTGTGAAGGACTTCATTATTCTCACTGTTTAATTTTGCAGGATGCCCTTTGGTGCTTCTGCTCTGCGGTACAGCAGAGTCATCCTGATTGATGTGTATGGCTGGTGGACACCAAAATAAGGTTACCACTGCTAAGAAATACTGATTTTGACGTAATTGATTAAAAAAACCCCAACAAACAGAAAAACAAACCAAAACCCCCACAACCCTCCAAAACCCACTAAGACCATTTTGGAAATATGAAGTAGCAATGCTTATTTATTTAGCAGCTATAGCACAGAAGGAGAACACCAAAAAACAACTAAAAAAAACCCCCAGTAAAGTATGGAAGTCTAGTACTAGCAAGCACCACTTCAGTCTTATCTCCTATGGATACAGTTGGACACAGCAGCAGGAGTGTTATTTTCTCCCTACATGATATGAGTCACTTCCACAGGAGACAATATGCAATCCTAAGAGCTAAGCACTAGGTGTTTCATATTTGCTGAATCTCTTGCGTTGAGTCATTGATTTCTTCACATCGAATCTCATCTCTGGCCCAGTTAGTGAGCCATTAAGTGAGGAGTCTACTGTGTTGATGAAATAATAATTCTGTTTACAGAGTGCCTTCTCACCAGGGCGCTGTAGGTTCAGCACAGTATCTGCTTAATTCACACTCTTTTAATAATTAAAGCTTTTCTACCTAATGTCTCTGTGAAAAACTGATTTCTTGTGCTATCTTCAACCAGAAGCAATTGCAGAGAGGCTGCCTGGGGAGCAGTTCCTAGAAGGTTGCCCATTTGTTTGTCACCAGAGCATCCTTTCCTTTGGAAGTGGCTGGAAAGCTGCCTGGCAGAAAAGGACCTGGGGGTGCTGGTCAACAGCCAGCTGAATATGAGCCAGAGTGTGGCCCAGGTGCCTAGGAAGGCCAACAGCATCCTGGCTCATGTCAGAAATAGTGTGGCCAGCAGGATTAAGGCAGTGATCGTGCCCCTGCACTCAGCTCTGGTGAGGTCAGAGCTTGAGTATTGTGTTCAGTTTCGGGCACTGCAGTATAAGAAAGACATCGAGGTGCTGGAGCAGGTCCAGAAGGGCAATAAAACTGGTGAGGGGTCTGAAGAACATGTATTATGAGGAGAGGCTGAGTGAGCTGGGGTTGTTTAGTCTGCAGAAGAGGAGGCTGAGGGGAGACCTTATTGCTCTCTACAACTACCTGAAAGGAGGTTGTAGTGAAGTGGGCGTTGGTCTCATCTCCAAAGTAACCAGATATAGGACAAGAAGACAGGGACTCAAGTTGCACCAGGGGATGTTTGAGTTGGATGTTAGGAGCAATTCTTTTACTGAGAGAGTGGTGAGACCTTAGACCAGGTTGCCCAGGGAGACAATGTCTAGATGTGGCACTTCAGGACATAGAATCATAGAACCATAGAATAGTTTCATCTGGAAGAGACCTTCAAGATCAAGTCCAACCTTACTCCTAGCCCTATCAAAAACCACTAAACCATGTCCCTAAGCACAACACCTAACATCCTTTTAAACACTTCCAGGGATGGTGACTCCACCACCTCTCTGGCCAGGACATTCCGATGCCTGACAACCTTTTCTGTAAAGAAATGCTTCCTAATATCCAGTCTGAATGTCCCCTGGTTCAACTTCAGGCCATTTCCTCTTGTTCTGTCACTTGTCACTGGGGAGAACAGACCAACTCACACCTTGCTACAACTTCCCTTCAGATAGTTGTGGAGGGCAATAAGGTCTCCCCTCAGCTTTCTTTTCTCGAGGATAAACAGCACCAGATCCTTCAGCCTTTCCTCATAAGACACATGCTCCAAACCCTTTACTAGCTTTGTAGCCCACCTCCAGCACTTCAATGCCCTTCTTGTAGAGAGAGGCCCAAAACTGGACACAGTATTCAAAGTGTGGCCTCACCAAAGCCAAGTACAGATGAATGATCACATCCCTGCTCCTGCTGACTGTACTATTCCTGATATAGGTCGGGATGCCATTGGGCTTCTTGGCCACCTGGGCACACTGCTGGCTCCTGTTCAGGCAGCTGTCAATCAACACCCCCAGGTCCTTCTCTGCCTGGCAGCTCTCCAGCCACTCCTCCCCCAGCCTGTAGTGCTGCTGGGGGTTGTTGTGGCCCAAGTGCAGGACCTGGCATTTGGCCTTATTGAAACTCATGAAATTGGCCTTGGCCCAGTGGTCCAGCCTATCTAGATCCCTCTGTAGAGCTTCGCTACCCTCAAGCACATCGACGCTTCCACCTAGCTTGGTGTCATTTGCACATTTACCAAGAAGTACTTATTTTCCCTTTATATATAATGTTTTTTTGTTGTTGTTGGTTCCCCCCCCCATCTTCTTCATTGCAGAAAACCTGAAAGCTTCCATTTGGAAGCTAATAATCACAATCCTAATTTGACCAGTCATAGACCACTAGACTATGGTCCATTGTTAAAGACAATCTAATATGCTAAGAGCAAATAGAAAGAAAACCCAGGCTGCTAAATTAAACTGAATTAGAGAAGTCCATTAATACTGGAGGTGTTTTGGGGCTCACCATCACCAGTTGCTGAATCCTTAAGCCAGAATTTCATCGTTTCAAATTCACCATAATCAGAAAACCTAATTCTTCTACCATTCACATGAAGTAAAAATGCTCTGCAATTTTATATTATAAAGTTTTAGTTAAAGGACCTCATTCAAGGAGCTCGATTCTGCAGAAAATGAGTGTGATTTACCATGGTTTAGCACCGTATTTTAAAACTCCAGTTTAAGTCACCAATTTTATGTTCTCATACTCCAAAGAGAGCCTCAATTTCCTTTCTCTCCTCATTTATTTATTCACTTATTACTACACTATCAGTTGGCGCTATCACTGAATGACAAGCTTAGTTACACTTAATGCCGTATCATCCACTTTTCTGCTGCACAAATGAAAACTCTAACTCCTACTTCTACATAATTACCTCCTATAATATCACACAGTTAAAAACAATTTGGTAGCTAGCTCCTGAGTTTTGTAAAATTCAGCACTGTTTTGTGGCCGAGCTGTTCAGCAGTGCTGTGTTCTTTAGCTCCAGAATGGCTCATTGTTGCAGCTCCAAAGTAGGACAACTCTCAGAAGGGTTCACTGATTCAGTGGTATCTAACACCAGAACTGGCAGCAATTCACTGCCACTGAGCATCAGAGTGGTGTGTGGATTCAATGTCATGTAATTCTAGAGAAGTGCATTCAAAGCCACCTATCTCCGAAGCAATTCATCATTTCAAGGTCTCCAAAGCCCACAGTGGTGCATTAATTCTGTCTCATCTCCTCCACTGTAGCTCATCAAGTCAGTGCCCTGAAACTCGGAAATAGTATTTAACCTGATTAAAACTTATCCAGAAAGAAAAAGGTGCCAGGAAAATGGAAAGACATACATCACACAAATGTAGGAATCAAACCTAGAGGTCAAGGGATCTCCATTACTAAGATATAAGTGATTTAGTTAGCCATATACTTGTAAAGTATTTTAAAAATAGACACCTACCAAATTCTTTAGCTACCTATCCAGCAAAGTGCATATTCAAAATCTAACACATGCTGTATACTCATGGATATACAAACACATACAGCAAGTGCATGTCTTCCTTTAAAAGGAAGGGGACCAAATTCAAATTCCAGGCATTATCAAGTGTCCCCAGATAAAACAATTAATCCCTCACCTCTTTGAAATTGCTGCCCAGTTGGAAGAACTGCTCTACTGCAGACAGAAAACAGGTACAGAGGCCACTGCTTCCCTGGCTGGAGAAGTCTGCCCAAAGACCTCTGCAGGAAACTGATGATACCCTTGTCTGTTCATCCATGTCAGAGAAAGCTTTGAAAAGAGCTGTAAGTGGCATGGAAGCCTTATGTCCTCACTGCGTATGGCGGGGCCATGTTCTACAGAATATAACCTTAAGAGGAGCTCTCCCGGACACAAAGAAATGCAGGCAACTGTCACTAGCACCCTCTCTCTCCAGATACATTACCAATGGTGGCTGTAACAGTGCACGGAATCTTATGTTGCTCTTAATACCATTAAACTTCTGACCACTGAATGATCTCCACGTGTTATACCACATGCACGCTCAACTCTTTCTTGAGGAAGAGGAAATATCCATTGTAGTACCCACTCAATTTAAAAAAATCTGGTTATACAGGTAGTATTGGAAAGCCCAAGGAACATATTTTAAGTGCTACGCCCTGTACAACTTCCCAAGCTCCAGTCTATCGCCTGATTTTATGGCATGTTCCCAAATACTTCAGCCCATTAAGTCTAATATCTTTAGGAACTTTAAAAACCTGTAAGCAGATTTTAATAAAATACCAATTTCAGTGTTGTGAGAAGGTTCTACAGTAGTATCTTTATACAGAAGAAATTTGCACCATTTGAATTCCTAGCCCCCAAAAATCTGCATTTTGATCTCTAATCTACACCGAACACCCTTAAACAAATTCACCAAATTGGCATGGGAATAAGCTAAAGATGGGTTTCCTAATACTCATGGCTACTGTTGTATCCATCAGAACAATAATCAGAAGACTAATTATAGAAAACAAACTGCAGTATCAGCCCAGTTGGTTAAGGGTGGCTCTTCCTTTGTGACCCTCTGACTTGGAACTCACAAGCTGCAATGTGGGAAGGACAGACTTTGTCTGCCATAGGACAACTTTGTCACCTTTGCCAATAACGAGGCAGCACTTCAGCTCTCTGCCTGCCAATGTGCCAGCCAGAGTCCAGAATGAGTAGCAAAAGCAAACAAGCTGACACAGCTCACTTCTCCCTGCAGCAGAGGAGAAAACGGGATTACACCATGCTCCAAGTCTTAATTTGCTGTGTACTCTCTGTGTCTGGACACAGGCACCATGAATGCCTTCTTACTCAGGACAGATGAAAATATGACACTCTAATATAGAATCATAGAATGTCAGGGGTTGGAAGGGACCTCTAGAGATCATCTCGTCCAATCCCCCTGCCAAAGCAGGATCACCTAGGGTGTGCCACACAGGAACACATCCAGGTACATTAATGACAGATGAAAGACCAATGGATTTTTTTTTTCCTCTGGCTTGCCATATAGATCTCCTCCAGAGATCAAAACAAAGCACAATCTCTATAGCATCATACTGCCAGCAATCCTTTAAACGATGCAATCAAACTAAAAAAGCTCATTATATCACTGGGAGGTTCCAAAATGGTAAGGTTTTATTATGTAGACCCTTTGATACATGCCCAAATCTCTCCAATATTTAGGAATAGTCTGGTACTGGCGTTTTGTTTAAAGTGCCTCCCCTTGTCCATCTCCCTGGTTCGACAAGTAACTAAATATTGGTCTGCTGCATAAAACTGAAGTCCAAAGGAAATCTGAACTCCACTGGTATTTTGTGGCTTCAAAATACCGATGCAATGTCCTTTTTGAAAGGTATTATACACAGCCACTCACAAAAGAGGAGGCACCCACAGCCTGGCCTCCTGGGGATTCCTCAGCTCACAGAGGTGCGAATGCAATGAGATGGTCCAGCAGCGCTTCCCGGATAGACATTTATCAGTCAAAAGGGCTGAAGTTTTCCTCTCAAGCTATCGGTTCCTTGGGATTGTTTTGGTCAGGAGGAGCCTGCTTTTTTTTCCAGTGCTAAAGAGGAGAAAAAAGCTCCAGCCACCTGCAACAGAGCAGGATCACAGCTCATACCGGAATAGCTGCAACTGCAGAACAATGACCTGAAATAAACTGACATTCGATTTGCAATGAAAGAAGTAATATTTTCATAGCCTTTAAACAAAAGTTCAAGTCCTCCCTGCCCTTCTCTCAGTGCAACAGTTCACTGCCCTGGAGTTATTTTCATTGCAACCATGCTACTTCTTAGCTAAAGCAGGAAAAAATAGACTCAAGGGGACCAAAAGTGCAGAAAGAAGCCCTGAGACAACAAAACCAGTCTGTGTAACCAAAATAGGTTTGGGTACGAGGTTTGTTCTTCTTAAGTCAGGCCCAACTGTGGCTTAAACAGGCAGTTGTATAGGATGGGATAGGATAGTCAGTGAGGCAGGTGTTTGAAAGTCAGCCTTCTCCAACCATTTCCTTACAGGGAGGAGGATAAAAATAATCAAAAACCATACAAATTCTCTTATTAGAAAAATTAGCTTATTAGAAAAAGAAAACCATCAAATGGAAAAAGAAAACCCTCACTGTGAGACAGTGCCAGTGCAATACTGTTTGTAAATAAACTCCTTTAAATAAAGGGACCTTTAAACAAACTCCTTCCTGCCTAGAGATGCTGCCAAAAGCCTTCTTGTCTTTGTCACAGCAGGTCCTTGCTTCCAGTTTGCTCTCAGTCAGGGTTGCAATAAACTCCATGCAGAACCTCAGGGGTGCTGAAGGAGTTTTTTTTCTTCCTGTCACCATTGCTGCGTTTCCCATTCCTCTTGGTAGCCTCCCAACATTTGCTGTGATGTTCCCAGCCCAGCAGGGAGGAAAGCTGATATTTGGGCTATATAATGTGTTTACGAAAAAGTAACTGTGACATTCCATCACAAAAAGCCCTAATTACACTGAAAACTTTCAGTTTGTGCCAGCAGCTCTCTGTCTATATACAAACATGACTTCTGTCTGTATCTGGGAGACCTACAACTGTGTAACATCAACGTGATTTGTGAGGATTTAGCTCGAAACTGATCAGCTCCACATATGGAAGGCAAACACAGAGATCCCCAAACACGCTCTCTGCTGCTCATGGACCACTGTCATCACTGTTGTGGTTTTGATAATGAGGTCACTACGTAGAGCATGGTTATCAACAAATCACAACACAGATATATATTAAAAAGAGGTTTAAAAATAAGGATTTTCACACTTACTTTTGGAAGGGACACGCAGATTGGATCGCACCACTTGTAAGGAGTCTGCTTGAACTCGAAGCTCATAACTCCTCACACTTTCATAATCCAGAGACTTTTTAACTGAGATCACACCTGTTCTGTTATTAATCACGAACACATCTGGAATCCAGCAAAAACAGAAGTAACTTTCTAAGACACATAAACACTTGTTTAATGCCAAAGTGCTTCTATTTTGGTGACAACACTATTCCCTAACACTGTCTTCAGAAAGTTGTTCCCATCCCTCCCTCAGGACTCTAAAAGCTCACATAAGTCCCCTCTGAAGCTGTCTTCAAAGGAGCACAGCATCTGAATCTGACCTGGTACTGGAATAGCCAAATAGACACACTGGGAAAAGCGGACAAGACAAACAACCCACTCTCATAAAAAGGAGGATGGGATGGGGAATTCTTCCACATCCTTCCAAATAATGTAGTATAACTTTGCTTAGAGATTTCTAGGTGAATCACAGAGAGGACTCAAGAAGGATGTAAATGCAGGAATTATGTTTTGTTTAAATATCAGGCTCTAATCTACTAGTGGCTACAGCATGGCAAAGTCCAGAATGCCTTAAAACAGATTTCTAAGCAAGAAGAATCATAGAACATTTCTGATGGGAAGGGACCTTTCAAGCTCATCTAGTCCAACCCCCCTGCAGGGAGCAGGGACAGTCGCAACTACAGCAGGTTGCTCAGAGTCCTGCCCAGCCTCACCTGGAACATTTCCACACATGGAGCATCCACCACCTCTCCAGGCAACCTGTGCCAGGGTCTCACCATCCTCAGGGTAAAGTATTTCTTCCTTCTCTCTAGTCTAAATCTCCTCTCTTTTAGTTTAAAACCATCACCCCTTGCCCTGTCGCTATAGGCCCTGCTAAAAAGTCTGTCCCCATGTTTCTGACAGGCCCCTTTAAGAACTGAAAGGCTGCAATAATGTTTCCCTGGCGCCTTCTTTTCTCCAGTCTGAGCCATCCCATCAAAGCTATCTGTATTTTTATTTCAGTATGCCATGGATTCACACCATGTGGCACCGATGTGAATTTTCACATCAGTGACAATTTCACTGTACTTCAATTTTTGTTGTCATTCTGCTAACTAATCTGATCTTCAGCCAATCTCTAAAGGCTTGATAATGGCAGTCCCTCCTGCTTGTACAGATGAGGTGGGATTTCACCTCAGCAGCTTTACTTTGAATCATTATTTTTTGAAGGCTCCCGATGCACGCACAAGGCTCAGCATAACCATTAAGCCTGAAACATTAGTACTTACCCTCTTCATTTCCTGACACAATTGAATATACAATTGTCTGGTTCAAGGCAGCTGCTGTAACAACGGCAACCACGGTTCCTTTTGGTGCACTTTCACTCACTGGCGCGGGTCTGCAGAATTGAACAAAAGTATTTGTGTTATCTTCCAGTTGCCTGAACAGCAGATGAGTGGAACCTACTACTCAGGTTAGCAGTTTCATCCATCTATTAGGCTGCCAAAGCGAGAGGATCTGTCATTGCAGGACATATTAAAACCGCAAAGGTTCAACCGCCTCTGCAAGCGCAAAACCCAGTACGAACTGATAAGAGGTGACAATATAGAGTGGTTCTTTGACATGAGAAATGGAAAAGCAGGGAATCATGAGCAGAAAATAAGAGAAAGAAAAGAATCACCACAAACTGATACACTCCAAGTAAAATTTAGAACCTAATAGCTCTGTTATAATACTAACCTCTACTAAGAAGACTCGGTAATCTATCAGAAATGCATGTAGGAAAATTCAGGCATGGGTAAACTTCTATCACTGAAACATTAAAGATTTTAAAGCCACCTCCACAGGAATTTCTACTCTTCAGAATGATCCAAACATTTTCCTGCCAACCCAATTTGATACTAAAAGCCAAGATGATTTTCAGGAAATCAACAGCAACCCAAGTATACAGACACATCTTTTAAGCATTTGGGAAATTGCTTCTGATTCACTGCGCATTGATTCATGTAAAGAACGTAAAAGAAAAAAGATGACACTACTAACACATCGGTATCCCATGTTCTCCACAGCCTACAAACACTGAAAACTAAGCATCTCATATTCAGCATCATTTCACCATGTATAAATACTGAGGTTTCTCCTGAAACGCAGCAAAGAATTACTTCACTCTTCCTCTTCTATTGTTCAAATGTTATCTCCCCAGAAAATGGAATGAATAACATTGTGAGATGCTGTTTCCTCAAGGAAACTGTAACTGCTTCAGAGAGAACAAAGAGTCTGTGCTAATGTATTTAAAACATAAATCTAAACACTTTTAACAGGCAGAATGAGACTCCTGGTAATCTCAAATCACATTCTCAGATTTTCATGACAGCAAGGAAAGGTTGAATTCACACTTGAAACTATTCATGCTAGTGAAGAAATGAATTTGAAAGGAAATCTTTGCACTCATCCATAAATGCAGATGCATCTTTATTAAAACTAGCATTACCCAGATATTTTCTGTTTTTTAAAAAACACAACATTTGTTTGGTATATAACGAAAGAAAAGACAGGTGAGGATATGTTGAGATAAGCCCTTAAATAGGTGTATTTCAGTTGTGCACTGATCTTCAAAACTCTGGAATCTACACCTGCTTTTGTTTCAGAGAGTATTTTATGACTTTGCTCCTTCATCCTCCACGTGTTTTTCAAGTACTCCAGTCCCATACCACATTTTCCCATTCTAAGGGCATGGTGAGGTGTCTGTTCTTCTGAGCATATCCAGGCCTTCTACTTACCAAATAATGGGGAGAAAATGTTCCAGGCCGAGCCACACTGAGTCATGTAATGGTGACTGTACTGAAACAGTGACCTCCACATTTTTTTTGCAAAAAAAGTTGATGGTATGTTCACTTTACTCCAACACACATGCACAGAGCAGATCACTGTGGCTCCCACCCATCTGCCTCAAGTGTGCTATTCGCAGTAGAAATAAAATTAATTATTGCTACCTGATTTATTAAGTGGCAAAACCTGTGCTATAAAATGCTTATTAATGTGCATTTTACAAACCCAAAGGTTAATCCTAGAGACAGGAAAACAAGACTGTCAAATCTGAAGGCATTTCAAGCTGTCGCTCTTTTGATGAGATCAGAGATGCAGGCCAGCAAGGAAAATAAAAAACCTTTTTATGTTGCATTACATATTACACTGTTTTCTTTTTCTCCTGAAGGCAGATAATTTGAACAAAACCCCTCATGCCTGTGTATACATAAACCCCCCCACTTCACCCGAAGCACACTTTCAGTTTATTCTTTAAATGGCAATAGCCTTGGAACTTCCCCTCTGACATAGCTGAATCCAATGAATTGACAAATCAGTATCAATTAGCAAGCGGCTTTTGTGTTCTCTATGAGAGGCCAGAGAGGGAGCAGACAAAAAACCACCGCAGTAATGGTACTGATTTCATTTCCCTGATTTAACTGAGGTGATCAGGTTCAATGGGAGCAATGCATCAGCTGAATTAAAACCCACCACTGGTCTCTAAAGAACATTTCGCTGAAATGTAGAGAAGTGAATCGTCAAAAGACAACGGTATTCAGCTGACAACATACTGTTCTTCATCCTGTACTACAAGCTCTAATGAGCTTTCTTTGGGGATAAGTACATTATTTTCCAATTTTTGAATGACTAAGATGTATAACAATGATTTTTTTTTTTTTTTTGGTAAATACTAGACTTATCCTGTGAGGCCATGTTAGGAGACAGCCAAGGGATTTTTTTATGCAATAGTTTTGTATCACTGGATGACAAAGGCCACTTATTTTGGTGAGAAGATGTGACACTAGCAAACCAGTGCCATCTAGTCCAAGTCACCCAGTGGAGGTGGCTTTAGAAAGCCAACAGCATAGTGAAAGGGACAGAGTCACTGCCCTGACAGCCATGAGCTCTCACCATACCTGACCAGAGGTCACCTGCGTGGGAGAGGCATGGCAACCCCTTACAGTCCAGGGCTGACTTATCTAAAATACTTTAAATTAAATGGCTACTTTCTGAGCTTCTGAACAAAACACCTTCTCAAATCTGTGATTTCTAATATAGCCCTGCCACCACTTACACACACGTGTACCCACATACATACTGTCACTGCATGTACAAAGGCCTTGGGCATTAATTTGATAATTCACCCTCACTCTATAAATCTTAGAATCATACAATCACAGAATTGTTTTGTTTGGAAAAGACTTTCAGGATCTTAGGGTGAAATGAGATAAACACTATTTAACACATGCTTTAGCCACCTAAGCTGCAACTCAGCCTACCCACAGTCTTAATCTCTCCTCCTGAACACTTTAATTTGTGTGACCACTTTCTGACCATGATGAAATCAATGTATTTCTACACTGATGCTTCCCTCATTCACATGGCATTTTTCTGTAACTGTCACAGCAAGGTGCAATTTAAGTCGGTCGGTCTTCACTTGAGTGTTTTCACAAAAATATTAAATGGTATCCAGGATGGGATGGATACCAGGAGAGGCCCCCGTTGCTGCAATGCAGTGAAAACCCCATAGGATCCCCAGACTCGATATGAAAACATCCAACCTACCCAAACATTTCCTGACAAACTGTGCTGGGAAAAGAGGGCAAGGAAACAACAAGGTGTAAGACAGGAGCAGCCTCAATCGCTTTGTGCCACACTGAGATGAAAATGGCATTCAACAGCCTCGGATTTGGGAAGAGCAAAGAAAGGAATTTAAAATTCAGAAAACAGATGTTTGATAATAAGTCTTTTGTCACACTCTTCTGATTTAGTTACCCCTGAAGAAGTTCAAGATTTGCCCGTATTTCCTCAAAGCCTCTATTGCATTGCTCACTGCTTCAGTATGAAACTGTGCCACAAAATGTGTTTGTCCCTGAGGGGAAAATAAAAGGCAACATGAAACTAGAAGAACAACCAGATTGAAATAAAATCACTAGTGATACTTAAGAACACTTGAAAAAGTATATGAATTGTAAAAACCAGTATTTTTTAAGTTGCTATATCTCAAAGTATCCCTATCTTGATCAGAGGGGGAAATAGAGACTGAACACATAACAGATAAATTGCAGGGCATAACTATTTTTAATGACCAAAGTGAAATTTTAACTTTTCCTCTCTTCTGCTTCTTTTTTCCCCCTTACTGAACATGTCAAGCTCTCATCCACTTTTCAATTTGCCTGGTATCCAATATGCTTTAAATTCACCATGAAATGTTCCTATCTCCAAAAGCATGAACATGAGATTTCATCAAAAATTAAATTTAAAACCAGCAAACCCAATAATAAATCGGAAAATTGGTTTAATACTGAAGTTTAATAGTGTGATGTGTACGTACACTGCATCAGACGCTTCAGTCGGCCCTATTTTGTGAATTATATATTAGTCCATGGGGGGCCAGAAACATACTTCAGAACTTACAATATTTTTTTATTTCAGTGTAATTACACTGCTAAGATTCTTAGCTCAACTTGATTAAAACATCATTTGGACTTCTCCTAGTAAGATCATCTCCCTGCCTTCTCTCACAGGGCATTTTACCTGATGCTATCCGAAACGTGTGTCTGAATAGCACAGCTATTCCTGCAAATACTCTTTTCATCCCACTCCTCATGGAAGGTGATTTCCTTTGGCATTTTGTCCATCTGATGTTTTGCATTAAAAAGCAGCTGTGTAAGCCATTAAAACCACGGGAATTTATATATCTTTCTGGAGAAAGGTCAAGTGTAGGCACAGCAATAGAGTATCTAAAATGAGGTGAGTTAAAAGTGAAGTTATATGGAACCTAAAGTAGCTAAATAAAAGCTCTACAAACAGCACCACAAACTGGTCTGGCTATGCAGCTGAGCTTTTAAATCTGTGAAAAAAATGTACAAGCTTCTAACTGGTGCAGAAAAACAAAAAGGAAAGAAACAGGAAAGCAAGAAGTAAACATCACGATGGCAGCTCTTGTAATCTCTTCATCAACACATTTAGAATGTCTTGGCTTCCTGTCCTTGCTCAAAAAAAGGAGGACTTATCCACATTTTAGAGGAATAATTGATCAACTTCTCAGATTTTCAGTTTTCAGTCAGTGAAACTGTAACAATCTGGACAGCATGTCAGAGACAGTGATTCTTTTTTTTTTTTTCTGGAAATGACTATTTCCTTCTTAATTGGATGTGTGTTTCAAGCAGTTTATCTTCAAAGTGTCCTGAAAAGGATCATGTGTTCCTTACTGCACTTAATATCCTCACTTTCTATCTCAATTCTCAAACTGGTTCAGGACATTCTGACCTTTTCATGGTATTTACCTCTAAAACAGATGACAAGGGAGTCTGGACATTGTTACAGTGAGCACCTGTCATAACCTATTATTTTTTAAAACCAAATGTCAAATTTTGTTCCTGTGAAAACTCTTGTCATCAGGCATAATGCATTTGTGTTATCCCACCAATCTTCCTAAATTGAAGACATGAAACTTTCTGTCAGGATTACTACAGAAGCAGAAAAGGAAGGAAAAAACTCCCACCCCTTTCATCAAGTACAACACGGGACACGCTCGCATACTTGAATTGGTCAGATGGACCAGTATCAATAGGATCAATTCCAAGAGCAGGGATGATGCTGTGGCTTTGCACTCTTGTAACACGCTGCCAGAAGCCAGTAGGGTTTAATAACACAGCTGTACATTATTTCTACTCCGTATTCACATTCCCAGAGAGACTTAGTTCTACATTTTCACTGCAATATGGTGTTGAAAGCTCTGAGCCTCACCAGGCACAGCAAGGCAAATTCCCTGCATGGACCCAGACCTTGGGCTTACCTCTTCTGCTATAATCAGGTAATATGCAGCTACATTCATTTCACTATATTTCATTGGAAAAAGAAAACCAAACATAAAATTAGTTTCCTTTTCATTTGGTAAAAAAAGAAGTAGAAGGTTTTAATAAAATACAGTGTAACACTACTAAAGCAAGGAAAACCAGGGAAAAAAAGGGTGATTCTTCTGCTACGCTGTAATCTCCTGCTAACTTGCTTACTAATTTTCAATGGCAAGTCAAACTTCACTATCTACATAGAAATCATTTAATTTCCTAACTTTTAAAACCACACGCTAAAGAGTGCCGCCTTCTTTTTTATTACCAACTGAATAAGTACCAGGAGAACACCTTAGAACATTGATTCCAAAGGCAAAATAACACAGGTTTTCCTGAAGCTGAGCTCCCACTGACATGTGAGGCAAATGAAAATTGCATGTTGGAACCTATGCACCACCCCTCTAGCGTCAGTCTGAGGAAAACTTTTGATTATTTCTCCTTCACACCCCCCCCCCCCACACCCCCACCCCGAAATGCTGCATCAAAAATGCTGCCAGTCGTATTTCAGTCTTTCTCATGTCTTTCAGTCATAACACGTAAATGTAAATTCCATTTGGAGAAAAGCAGGACAAGCAGTGATGGGATTTGGAAAAGGATTACCAGATGGATGCTCTGAATCTAGCGTGATTAAACAAAATACTTTGGAGGGACAAAACTGCACTCCTGTGACAAGAAGGGGGAAGTGATCCTTCCTGACTGAGCACTAAAAATGGCAGTTAGCTCTCATAGGAAGGAAAAAAAGAAATCTTAAGTATACAGCGGCTTGAAGAAATGCAGCTGATGAGCAGCCTGATGATAAAACCACTGCATTTAAGGCAAATGTTTCTAACCTGGCACATGGTTTCATTTCAGAAGCATCCTGACTCTCTCAAGAATGCTAATTTACTTATGGGAAACAAGATATGACTTCTCAAATTATTTCTCAAAGCAACATGTCAAACACAAATCAGTAGGACAATAGTGTTTGAAATTTCACTGTTGCATATGACCCCAAAATGTTCTCTTCCCCTCCAAATCCCTGGTGTATATATTTTGGGTTTCCCCCTCCCACCCCATTCTACTTTTGATGCGTACAAAGAACACTCTCAGCTGCTGTGCTCATTTCTGAACAGAACTCATCACTCCTGTTTTTTTAAACATATGTAGATTAACCTGCTCCTCTCTCCAAATAACCATTTCTCTTAATACTTGTATTCTTTTCTTATGCCTGGTATAAAAGGGTGAATCAATTAGCAGTATACTCATGGCAAGAAAACCACAGTTGCTTCTACGAAGCCTCAGATGTTCACAACCTCGTGGATGTTCTGTGCCAAAACACACCTTTTTGAAGAAGGCACCGAGTCAGAGAGATTTCAAATGTTAAATTCTACCCCCATCCTCATTGCTGTGGTGCAGGATTCCCCATTTCCTGTTTCACAATGACAATAACTGTTTGACTGAACAACGGTAAATTACAGGGCTGGGAAAAGCCTCGTGGATTAACACTTCCAATTGACTTCTGGTGCATCTCCATAATTTTGCTTTATGAATTCCTACAATGTGCAGCTATTTGCTTGGATGGTATTTGCCTACAGTATTGACGGGTTTAGTTAAGTGGAAAACACTACACCAGATCTTCTACTGGGCAAGCAAGAGACCCACCTGCCACAAAATCTCACTTTTTAACCGGAACACATTTTCACAGTAGTGTTGTTGCTAGTAGAGAAACAAAATGCCATGCTACATTTACCTCAAGTAATAGCCTCCAATTCGCAACGTCACATATTTCCTCCTAAATCGGAACCAAACTTTGGATTACCATAGAACTGGACACATCTTTTTCCAACAGGTTGGGGACCTATAATGCAATACTAACAGAAGCTAAAAGTTTTCAGTATTTTCCTTTTTTCTGCTATGAAACGGTTGAACACCTGTTTAATGTGCCCACAGGCAATAATTAGGAACCAATGACGCTGCTTGCAGTTAACATTTTATCTCCTGCTACAGCAGCACATTGCCATTAGCCATGACCTTCTAGTTGCAGAGGATGTGGTATTTATTAATTGACAAAACAAAAAAAAGATCCCACATCCCTTTGAACTTTTACTTTTTTTTAAAATGAGAACGTACCCATAAAGAAGACAAGCTTGCTAAAAAAATTCATCTCTTTGCATTCATCTGAGGTTCACTTCACATCTGGTCTTCACTGTTCCATAGCACTACTAATTACGATCTGTTAAATAAGAAATGAAAGTGCTGGAAGTTTGGAAGAAACAAAACCTTCTGGATCAATTACTTGCTCTGGAGTTACCTCAAGTAGTGATCTGGGTGGAGCCATCAGGACAAGAGAAGTAATAGCTTGGGAAAGGGGCACTCAAAACAGCTGATTTGATCTTCTCAAGCAAGTGATTTACTGCCATAGGCGTGGCTGTTCTGCCAGCATTAAGCACAGTGAGATAGAAGTCAACATCAAAAACCTTAAAAAACTACAAATGGTCACAGTCTGTTTTGGGCAGCATGGCAGAAAATCTCATGTGCCATGTATGGGCCCCCTTTCTCCTTCACCTTGCTGTGCCTGGCACCCCCAGGCCCTCACTCTCCAAGAGACAGTGGAAGTGGCAGCTCAAGCCTTGTCCACCCGCTGCTGACCAGCGTCAGGGTCAATGCTTGTGTCTCCTCCTGCCATCAGAGCCAGCAAAATCCCACTGACCACCATCCATGCTGCAGGGAGATGAAGGGAGAAGAGAACCAGAAGCAGCATCCTTCCCAGGCAGCCAAAGGTCAAGGGAGCTGAGAGGCAGACTAGCCATCTACAATTAAACATCTGCATGTTATAGGCCTTTGATGTTTTTTGACTTATGCCTCCCCACACTTTGCATTTTTATGGAACAAGCAAAGAATGCTTTGTTGGGAAAACACTTTATTCAGCAGGCACTGCTGCTGTCAACTCTCTCAGTCATATTTAATATCCATGACAAGGACAAACAAGGATCCAAGCAGAGAAGAATCCACACTGCTAACTCAGTTTAACTCTGTGGCATCAGGGTGAAGATCCTGGCTAGGAACCCTGGGACAGTCTGCAGTGTCAGCTGAAGCGTGGTATAGCCAGCGAGGCTCACATGTAAAGATGCACTAGAGAAAGACCTGTGGGAGCTGCCATGTATGGGTAGCCCCAGAAGACAGTCACATGCAAGGAGCACTAAGTATGGACCATCTGGCCCTCATTAACGATGCTAACACTCTGCATCTGGGCAACCTGCTGGACAGAATCATGCAGACCTGCTGGCTGATGCTGCTCTGCTTCTAACAGCATGTGAATGCTTGGAGAAGGAATGTTCTGAAGCATGCTGCACCCAGGCTCCTGTTATGCTTGGCCTTCACTTGATGGTTTCCATCAGAAAAGTTGGCTGGTTGCAGCAGATCTCTTTCTGATGTACTTTAGCATGCACCTATCTTGGTCATTAGGAAGGTGTCACAGTTTAGGGTCAGGGCAGCCCCTCAGACCACTAACAGATGCTCTCTGTTAAACCCCTTCCCTCTCCAAAGAGGAAGAGAAAGGGAATAAGGGAGACACTTAGCAATTAGAAAAGGAAACTAGAACAGCTTTAATAAAAATGAAAATAGTAATAATAAAAGATGGTATGTACATACAAAACCAGTATTGAACCCAGCCCCCCTGATGGTAATTACATCACCATCACCACTGATGCTGTGGAGCAGGCACTGGGAGAGTTCCAGACTGGGCCCAGCAGCAGATGAGAGCTGTGTTCAGGAGCTGGATTCTGGTACTGGATTCTGGAGCACACAGATCAGGATTGAAGGCAGAATGGACAGAGGCCTCCTCAGATGCTCTGAGGAAGAAACTGAAAGAGGACCTGAGCCAAGCTGAACAAAGCTGACAAAGTGGGCCAAGAGGACGAGACACTCATGATCCCTCAGCTTTATACTGAATATGATGTATACAGAGTGGAATCCCTTGTTGGTCAGTTCAGGGTCACCTGTCCTGACCACTCCTCCCTACAGGTGCGGCCTTTTACTTTCTACACCCCCCACTGAGGTACACAAATTCCAGCAGTGGCCTTTATCTGCACACCGATCTGTGGTAGCAACTCTAAACATGGGGTGTCATCACTGCTAGAAGCAGACACTGCCTGTGAAAACAGGCTGCTAACTTCAGAAAGTGCAGTTAGTTAGAACTGAGCTGAAAAGTAAAA
>WUAM01000359.1:12300496-12359613 GCA_024336885.1 Actenoides hombroni | reverse complement strand
TCTGCCCAGAGAGATTGTGGAGTCTCCTTCTCTGGAGACTTTCAAGACCTTCCTGGATCTGTTCCTGTGTGGCCTGCCCTGGGTGTTCCTGCTGTGGCAGGGAGGTTGGACTCAATGATATTTTGATGCCCCTTCCAACCCCTACCATTCTATGTTTCTATGATTCTATGATTCTAAACCTCCCCTGGTGTAACTTAAGTCCATTTTCCTCTTGTCCTATTGCTATCATCCCCCAGCTGTGTTTCAGAAGGGGCAGTGCAGCTCCCAGGTTCTAGAAGATAATTTCAGGTATGGAAACCTGTTCACAGGGAGCCCAGAGCCCTGGGAAATGGACTGAGTGTGATGACTTCTTCAGCATTTCCTGCCAAAAGTAGCTGCCAGGCTGGACACCTTAGAACCCACCTAAAGTTCTTAACTCTCCTTAATATAAGGAATTTAGTTCATTGCTTAGGGGAAAATATTGTACTCTGGCTTCAGGCACATGAAAGTCAGGTCTTGTACTACAACGAAAGAATGTCAGAGACAATGGAGGCACTATGACTCAGAGCATAGAGACGTCCACATTAGTATCAAGTGGAAGTGGTAGAGCTACATGTCACAAGGCTGGAACACTACTGAGATACCAGTGTATCTGTACTGACTCTGAAGTAACATAGCCAGGTTAGTGTCACAGTGAGATAAGCACTTGACTGCCAGTTCTAGCCACAGCCTGAGCCTACGTCAATCTCTTAATGTGCATAGTGAATCTAATCTGTATATCATCGCTCAGGTCTCATGGTCATGAGCAGATCTTGAATATAAATAGTTTTGTTTTGACCACATAAGCAGGAATCTGAGTAGCAGGACCCACGTGTACTGGGACTAACAGTACGTGCAACCTGATGAATCCCACTTAGCTACTGCTGTAAAGATTTTCATTTAATTTTGCCTCAGATGGCAGTTGTAGTGCTCCAGGATAATCCATAGAGGTCTTGGATGTTCCAACTCCTTGGCCCTGAATTCTAACCTTGCCTAAACATCAACAACCCTCCTTTACAACAAAGGTTCTCCTCCCCCTCTACTCTGCACTAGTGAGACCACATCTGGAGTATTGTGTTCAGTTCTGGTCTCCCCAGTTCAAGAGGGACAGGGAAATACCAGACAGAGTCTGACAGAGAGCAACAAAGGTGATGAAGGGACTGGAACATCTCTCTTTTAAGGAAAGGCTGCGAGACCTGGGGCTGTAGCCTGGAAAAGAGAAGAGTGAGAGGGGATCTTATGAAAGTTTATAAATATCTTCAGGGTGGGTGTCAAGTAGAAGGGGCCAGTCTCTTTTCAGTGGTGCCCTGTGATAGGATGAGAGGTGATAGTCGAAGGGTGAAACACAGGAAGTTCCACCTCAACATGAGGAGAAACTTCTTCCCCGTGAGAGTGACAGAGCCTGGAACAGTCTGCCCAGAGAGATTGTGGAGTCTCCTTCTCTGGAGACTTTCAAGACCTTCCTGGATCTGTTCCTGTGTGGCCTGCTCTGGGTGTGCCTGCTCTGTCAGGGGGGTTGGAATTGATGATCTCCAGAGGTCCCTTCCAACCCCTACCATTCTATGATTCTATGAGGTGATCGCTTTTGTCCTGCTGAGAGAAGCTGAACAGGCCAGTGGGCAGAGATAGATAGGGAAGGGAAACTGGGACACCAGGGAGAAACAGGCTACAGATAATGAAAGGAAATGCTGTGATCTGCATGTAATTCCTGCTTCCCTAAACCCACCTGAAAGTAAACTTAGTAATATTAGGACATATAAGTGTTCACTGTGAATTACAGCTAAGTGAACTGCATGGGAAAAAAGAGGGAAAGACAGGTATTTTTTTGTACATTAAAGCATTTTCAGGTACCAAAATAACAACCTTCTCACACTGATTGAGGAGGGACCACAAGTGCTATTTTCAAACAGCTTTGGATTTTTCTTAGTAAACTGTTTTCCCAGCCCTGCTTGCAATGTAATTACTGCCTATCCAGCAATAACAGAAACGAGAATGTTTTAGGCAATGTCTTTTTCCTCCAGAGACAATGTGAAATGGTGTTCAGAAAGGTACAGAATTGTGATGTACATACAGGAAGAAAAACACGTGGTAATCAAGTGTGGAGGTTAGAAGGAAAAAAAAAAAACCCAAAACAACTCACTCCAAACCTTGATTAGAATTTATATAAAACTGTCTGAAATGTATCAGACCTATAAATTAACCGGGAGAAAAAGATTTAAACCATTGCCAATAAACAAAGAAGCCAGTAGATGGCATGAGAGACCTTGAGATGCAACATAAAGCTCAGATGGCCACTAATAGCTACTCTCTTCTGCAACCTTCTGTGCTGTCCCTGGTTTTAGCCCTAACTACTGTATTTGCTGGATTTCCGAGGTTTCTTATTCATCAGCTGCACTTAGATTCACACAGTACATTTATTTTTAGGGACAGCTAAAGTTCATTTAATAACTCATTCAAACATGCTGAGTAAAAGCCTAGCTCTGTCAAGTTTAACCATTGACTTCAGCGGGGTTAGATTTATACCCATTTTGTTTGGGGTTTTTTTTATTTTAATGCTCATGCTGTGGAGCAGGCATATAATTTCCTGGAGGGGTCTAATATTAACAGGTTTGTTCTTTCCTATCACACTGCAACTCCTTTCTCTTGACCAGAATGACCCTGCTTTCCTGAAAGTCACTATGTCATTTAAAATTAGTGAATCAAAAGAGCCAAGTCTGATGGACAAAAGGTTTGGTGTCTTTGTCTAGGATACAAAAGACTGTGTCTCCAATAGACTTTTGCCTATCCCTCTGTAACAGCAGGATCCAATTCTAGGCTTTCATGAAGCAGTCACTAAGGTTTCACCAAAGCTGACCATGAACAAATTATGTACGTTGTTTTGACTTTTTTCCAAATGCATAGTTATTTTACAGCTGGATGAATCTGAAAATGAAAACCTTCAACTCAGCAATAAAATATACTCATGTAGTTAGGAGGTCTAGTGGAAAAAAAAAAAAATTCATCTCAAGAATCAGTGAAGAACTTGCAAAAGACGTATGGGACTATAAATTCATAAGTATTTCTGACTCCATCAAGTAGGTAAGTAGTCATATCCTCCCGATGCAGAAAATGAGGCATAGAAATCCCCAGCCTCATGCAAAACTACATTACAGAGCTGCAAATGCAAGATTAGGACTCAAGCCTGGCCTATGTTTAGGCCTGCATCTCTTTTTTTTTTTTTTTTAAACAATACTGGAGTACTATAATTGCAAGGTCATATTCCTTGATTGCTACAGTAAAGTCCAGAGTTCATTAATTCAGATCAGTGAGAAGCACTAGGAATGAAAAGTAGAGTGCATAAAAGCTCAGACTGTGAAGTACAAATTTTAATACTCGGTAGGCTATATAAATTTGCTTTGCTTTATAAGACAGGACAGGCATGATTTCCAAATGAGGTTTGAATCTGGACTGCAGATATCCTCCCAGATGGGTTGGAAATGTCTATGTGGTGCATTAGAAACTCCAGAAGGGCTTTTTCACACTTGTACTGCTAATGCTCTTGATTCCTTTGGCAAAATGAGCTGGTTCTAAGTGTTTTGCTTTGCTGTGCCCACTGCCAACTTCAGGCTTTACTAACTTTCATTATATTTGGGGTTTACAGCTGCAACATCAGTGGAGTCTTTTGGTCAGTCACAGGCATTTGGCTGTCTCAGCAAGAGTGCACTAATGAACGAGAGCTGGACAGAAATGAAAGCTGCCCCTATAAAAGGGAAATAATAAGAGCTGTGTCTCACCCATGCCCTGCACAGTCCAGTGACAGGAGTGTGCTTGGGTTTTGGTAGTGACTGCTTTCCCCTTTGACTGAAACAGCTGAATGATTTCGACTGACTGAAAGAATCTGACCAGCTGTAAGCGATGGCTTTGGCCCCAAAGTCCTAAAGAAATTCCTAGCTCACGCACTGCCTGGGCTGCAGTACTGGTAAGGTTCTGGTGAGGGAATTTCCTGGCTATGCTCTGACATTGTGGGTCAGTTTTATCTTTCTTTCCTTGTATCTGGGACAATACATGAGCTGGGAGATTCTTCAGGACCTCGTGGCTCAAGCTGTTGCATGCGGCAAAGCATTGGGAGCTTTGCTGCCCATTAACACCACCTCCAGTGGGAAGTGCTGAGAGGAGCTTCTGCTGAGGGAAAGGCATATGTGGGAGGTGTAGCATGGGCAGGAGACATTTGACAACTTAGTCGAAAGAGACACATGACTCTCTTGGTGGCTCCCTTTAACTGGGGTGCCAGAGGCACCTTCTTGGTGCAGGATCCACAGGACAGGCCTGACCTGGCATACTTCTTGTTTTTTTAACACAGCATGTATTACTATATGTCATCATTGTAGAATAATCTAATTTAGGACTGCTGATCAGTCTCTGTCTTCGAGTTTTTTCCAATTACTTTAACAATCTGCAAATTGTTTTTTGGGAGAAGCATTTTCCTTTAGGAGCTCCTTGTATTTTTTACTTTGCATCCCAGCTTGATCATTGTTAATGAGTGTCCTGCTTCTGTGCAGATAACTGTGTTTTATTGTGAGCAGAATTACTTCTCTTACTAATGGCTCCTTCCTGTTATGAAAATCCTGTTCTGGAAGTCGAGCAGGAAAGTTCATTTTTCTTCTCTCACTACAGCTCCTCACTACCTTTGTCTTATCTGAAGTGGTTGTCTGGCAAAAGTTTCTCTTTTGTAAACAAGCAGATTAAAGAGAAAGGTATTGGATTAAAGATGACAGTCTGATCCTATGAAAGTCAATGGCAAATCTCCCATAAGCCACAGTGAAAACAATATCAGGAAGAAAAGGACTCTCCAGGTGTTATATTAGCGTGATTTTAAAGTGAAGTCAAACACAATATTCTTCATCTCCCCTTTTGTTTGGGGCTACCTTTTTGCAATGTAACACTTCTGATGAGTTAGCGATACACAGCTTTTGTACAGGGAATTTGTAATTGCTTTACTACAAATGAAAACACAGTGTGAGAACTCACATTCCTGCTCTTCATTTGAACACACTTGCATGAAAGAAAGCTGTCGAACGGAGAATGGGCCAGCTGCGTATGGACCCAGTACACATGAAGGTTCTCAAATACAACATACAGACTGAATTAAAGATGGGGGAAGGGAAAGAGGCAGGTAACTCCCTTTTGCTCTCTGTAAGTTATCCTCAGGATTGAGGCTTAGGGGCAGAGATAAACATGTTTACCACAGGGTATGCACCAGACATCAGGGTTCAGCCCACTGAGCCCTGATTTGAACAAACTCATAAGGGCTTACTTGCTTCTGGAAATAATGAAGGAAGCGCAGTACACTGAGAAAAACTGGGTCTTTTCTAATTTCAAGTTGGTGCCGAAATGCAACTTGAAAGAGAGTGAGGGGAGTACTATACATGACTCATGTTTCTGCTCTTGAAAGATGAGAAACGTTATTCTGTAAGAGTTCAGCTCTTTAGTTTTCAGTTGTCTTCCTGATAGCTCAGTTTTCAGTTAGAAAAAAAAGTGTTTTCTTTAATGACAGTTTCCTGGCACTATTTGGATTCAGCAGTACCCTGCCCAAGCTAAGGCTCCTCTTGGAAGAGCTTGCTGCTGCCTGTTACAGAAAACATATCACAGTTCATTGCACTGCTGATTCTTGTACAAGGTGAAGAGATACTGGCCCCTTGAAGGTGCCACCTATTCCTGGTCCCCTGGGGTGGGAGGGAATGACCTTTCTGCACAGGTTTAGTGAAAGCTAGCAGGCTGACACTTCACTGGTTAAACAGAGTATAACTGTCCTGCTTATACTTTATTTTATCTTTATGATGCTATTGATCTTACATATTTTTCTATACATTGGAGTTTTTTTGGAATATTTGGAATGCTACCTGATGTATTATTGTTCCCTGAAGTTTCTGCAGGCATCATTTTCATAGACATACAATAGAAGATGGTAAACCAAAAAAAAAAGTTTCTATTCATACTTTTAGCTCATGAAGCAAGAGCACATCCATTGAAATCTAAATGAAAATGGGGACTGTGTCACACTCTATAGCTCTCTGGAAAGCTACAGTGGGAGTCTAGCAGTCCAATTCATTCCTTTGTAGAATGTACTAAAGCTAATGGTCTTGCTGGGAGTAAAATGTATTTTTTTTTTTTTTTTTTCAGAATGGTTCCAAGAACAGACTTTGCTCTCTACCAGAAAACATAAAAGAAAACAAATGCTTACTGTGTCTTTAGTATGCTAAATATGAAATTCTTTGCACAATGGAATGTTAGCAGTAGCCGTAATCATGTTTTTCTTTCAGCATATAGTGAACATAATTTTAAGAGAGGACGGCTGTAATTATATTTCAGACAAAAGGAAGCAGAATTTCTGGATAATATTATAGTTGGTCTGATTGTTTTGTTGATAGAGAAAAATAGAGAGATCACATGAATACTTATTTAATGAGCAACATTTATTAAGCAACGCACTGTACAGAATGCATTTGACTGTGAATGCAATGCAGTAGGCTTATTTTCTTCAAGCACTTTTCTTAATATTTTACTACAGCTATTACATTCCCTTCTTATCTGTCCAGCTATTCAATTATTTGCATAGTATGTCTACAGCACAGCACTACAGCATTTAGCTTAACTACAGACATCAGTGCAGGTACAATCAACGTCAGCATCCACGGACTCCACAACATCCTCAGATGCAGACTTCTTATCACTGCTCCTCTGCCATTCCAACAGGCTTACAGCAGTAACTGTCAGAAGAGAGAAGGCGTTGTTAACTAACATCAAGCAAATTAACGCATTTCAAGGAAATGCTGTTTTGATGGCTGCCAACTCCCTCGTCAAGTCAAGAATTAAATCCTGCCCCCACATCTGACATCTAACTGACTCAGTGACTCGGAGCAGGATTTTCATCCATGATATAATTACTATAACACTTCCCTACAAACAAAATGAATAGCAATCCAAGAAGCATAAGGACAACAGGCAGAAGGCTGTAAAAGAGCTGGAGGTAGTCACCATCAAAGTAAGACCACCACGTACCACCACACATCAACAATCTCTTTTCATGCTAGTGCTGCGTATCACTGTGGTTTTCAGCTGACTATTTGTCAAAGTTCATTCTGAAGGATAAGCCCTTTGGAGAATTTTCAGAGGTTCATAAACTTCTAATTAAAGTTTCCTGTATATTGTGAAATCTTGCAGAGCACTGTCAGTTGCAGTATTAACCTCAGCACGCTGCTTTATCAACGGCAGCTTGAATAAACCATATCCCTTAATGCTGAAATAATCTAAATGCAATAATGACATTCATCTTCCCAATAAATATTCTTAGCTAGCTGAAGATTTATCATTGCATCTAGAAGAATATTAGGACATCCATTTAGATTAAGTTTGTGTAATGAGAATGGTAAAGGTTTCATAATTTTACCTCCATTTGTTTTACCCCTTAGTTGGGCAACACATTTATAACATGCCATCTCTCATCACAGGGAAAGCTGGAGACCACTATGTGGCTTCAGGTTGTATCAGTCACTTACCTCCTGAACTACTAATACTCTCCCTGGCTAAATTACTGTCCAACCTGAAGCACAGGTTTTGCATAATAAACTGGGTAATAAATATTCCCCAGAAAGGTGCTGGAGATGTTTGTTTGTTTTTTAAAAAAATATCATATTTTCAAGGTGTGAAATGAGAAAAGCTATATAACATCGGAGTTATGTTTTTTATATACATTAATTCAGGTTATGTCTCTTACTATCAGGCACACTGTGGGTCTGAGCACTGCTTCTTGAGAGTCATTGAACAAAGAAAGAAAAAAGCCCCAGTTTTTAAGGGCTGGCCTTGTATTCCTACTGATCCTTAGCCTGAGGAAAAGCAATCATCTTACTAAAAAAACCCACAAATGACATATTTTTCCTCCTCTCCTTCCCTTCTCTCCCTCCTCCTCAGGATAAATAAATAAAAGTCCTTGATTAGGAATGTTGCTAGCAGACTTCCCAGTCTCTGGTTCAGTAAATGAACCAGAGAAGCCTGCAGTTGCTATAAAAGCAGCACTGGCTGCAACAACTAACATATCTTTTTTTTGTGTGATTTTCTTCTTTTCTCACACATGTTTTTTTTTTTGTGAGAGAATGAGACAGCTCTATTATAGCTTAATATTCTGAGGCAGTGAGAGGCCTGGGGTGATGACATTTCAGAGATACAGACTTGGACGCACAAAAGAAATCTGTGAAATGTGGATATGACAAGATTTTGGAAGGGTTGGTTTTGGGCTTTTTTTTGAGGGTGTTTTTTTCTTTTCATAAAAGGATGCATCTATTCACATCTCAGGGAGATGTCAGAAAACTATTAGCACTCTCTCTGTGCTACTTGTTGAATGTGCTCTTGTAGATGGTTGACTATTACAGAAAGACACTCATTACTTTTATGGGCTGATTCAGCACATTGCAGAGATTATTAACAGGAGCAAAGTGCAGAGTTCTACACAGATGTTGTTTAAAATCAGATGTAAAGTACTCTGTTCCTCTCCAGTATCACTCAACACAGGGGTCCATTGGCTTCAGTGAAACTACACTGGATTATCCCAGTTAATAATGGATTTGGCCAACAATGGTTAACACAGAGAATACACCACTTCAGTAGATATTCCCTAATGGTAGGTTTACCTCTAAGGTATGTGTGTACTGTATAATTCCTTAAAAGATTTATGAAGGAATGCACCAGAAATATCTGTAGGTTGCAGGTTGTATTCAGTGTGAACCTGTGTTAGACAACACATCACATCCATGACAAATTGGTATCAGTGAAAGGAGAAAAAGGTCCAGTGTTTTTAAAAATCTGGGGCACAAGTGTGTGTCTATAAAACACCTTCAAAATCAAATCATTTTTTTTTAACAATCTAGAGAACATTTCAGCAATGTGGGTTTTTTTGCTGATGCATTGCACAATGGCATAGCATGGCAGCCTAATCACAGCAGTCATGTCACACTACTTGACTGACTTTCAATTGCCTTGCTTGCCCTGGTCTACACAAAATTTCAGGCTGTAACGTGCATAAAAGGACTCAGTGTTGCTTCGCTCAACTTCATGGAGGTCTTGAAAATGTGAAGAAAAATTATTGATCACTGCTGCCCCTTTTACCACCTCAAATGTTTTTCTCAGACGATGCTACCTGCCATCATCTAAACTAGCTTTTAGTTGGTCAGTACTGTCAGTGGTTACAGCAAATACTAATGGGATTAAAAACAGCAGCTCAGAGAGGAGCCAGAGCAATACAGGTCTGCATGTGGCTGTGCTGTGTTTTGTTCTTTTGAGTGCTCTGACAGAGCTCCTGCACTACGTGACACATCCAGAGTGAAAAAAATATCTTACCTTTTGGGAAACAGTGGAAGCCAACCTTAACTGAGGCTTTTTCGTTGGGAGTACAGTCCTTCATACATTTCAGTACTGGATCAACAGAGTAACACGTAGATTCCTCTCCATCAATAGTAGGATTTCGATCCAGCTTCACATAACTGCGCTGCAGCTTGCACCCTAAGAGGAAAAGGAAACACAGTTAAAATTGTAGAAATAAATCCCAATCGATTGTTCCAATAATAGAGTTCCATATTTTCTCTTCGGCTTTTATTAAAACACAGGTGCCTGACAAACCATCTTCACAGTAGCAAGGTTATCAAGATAGGATGATAATAAGTTGGGGGGTAGAGGAAAGAGTCTGAAAGGGGAGCTATTTTTAAAATCTAATTGCATGATATAACCCAAATGGAATCATGTATACCCAGTTTTTTAGAACTACATAATACACAGAAAATAACCTTTCACATCTAAAAGCTATTAAGAATAGATACTGCAAGCACACTGGCTACTTCATTGCATTAGGAAAAATGTCAACTGTAGTGAATGGATAAAATAAAAATGCAGCATTTATATAATAACATCAAGGATAATTTTTGTATTGGATGATTTTTATAATGTTGCAATTATCTCACTAGAAAGGTATAATGTAACTTAACAGGATCCCAGCTATGTTTCTGTTTCCTGACACATAGATAAGTACAATTCTGCTGCCACTGAAGTCAAGGAGAAAAAAACCCATTAACTTCAATAAAGTTATCTCAGGTCCAAGGTAAATGGAGACCTATAGAGCAAAACTGTATTGATGTTATGGGAGACCATCATTATTTTTTCAGCTACAAGGGAGGAAGCTCTTTTACTTCAGAAGAATTTAGAAATATTTCACTGAGATTGTACCCTCAGATGGTGCAGAATGAAAATGAAATTTCACACACTCTGAAAATTTACATAAACTTAAAATCTGATACCATGTTCATAGTTTGCAACTTGTTTGATTGAATTAAGTCTGCAGAGAACAGCTGAAGCTGCTTTAATTCAGTGGTGAAAATCACACTTGCTTCAGCGAGAGCAAGATTAGGCCTGATTTTTGCCTCCAAGAAAGAAGCTACTCAGTGCAAGAAATTATAGCACGGTCATTTAGTTAACATTGAACTGCACATGAGACAAAGACTTTTGCTGTAGTATATATTCTGTGTATTCACAGGCAGTGTTTTAATGAGTCAATGTTTAATGACATTAAAATGGATATGTATAATTATTGTCTTTTCTACGTAAAAGATAACTACTGCTTTAAAAAGAAATAAATAATGTTTTGTAGCTATTGGCAGAGGAAAAGTGAAATTACATTCTCCTCAAGCATAAAGTCTTTTCAGATCTACTCACCAGCAGAGCAGGTTTCTTCTAGCAACACCCATGAATGAACAAAAGCAGAACAGCTCTGTGCCAGCTTATGATTTGGCATCAGGAGTTCATTGTGTTTTTCTCTGTCATTGTTTCCACAAAGTCCACAAGTCTTTCCTCTCATCCATGAAGCAACAGTAACCTATAAACCAGCACATCTTTGTAGTGAATACTGAAGTGTTGGTCTGTTACATTGCCAAGGTACTAAAGAGAAAGAAAATAGTAATCTTGAAAGTAAGCCCAGTACCTTAAGGATCACTCCATCAAAAATTACATTCTTCAGTCCATGTGCTGGAGCTTCCATTGTAACTGTTGTTCCATTTTTAGAAATTTTAACATTGCCTGTAAAAAGTGAATTATGAGGTGATCTGCTTGATTTCACATTAATGGAGACCCAAAATACCCCATAATGCATTTTCCTTCACAATGATAATTTTGCTGCTACAGTTGGATTTAGTTGTGGGGGCTTTTTTCAGGTTTGTTTGTTTGTTGGGGTTTTTTTTTGTGGTGAGAGAAAGCAAAAATAGAAGAAATTATCTCTTCATTTGTAAAAATATACTACTGCTGTTCCCTGTAGCTGGAACTGACTTTTTTATCCTATCTGCCATGTCTTAAAATGATAATGACATTGCTGGTGCTTGAACCAGGGCATCTAACTGTAACTATAATGAGAACTGATTTTCTAAACAATCACCATACAGGACACATCATACATAAGAAAGGCTTTATTTACCTGTCAGTTCTGCATAAGGAAAATAAGAGCATATATACTATAGGAAACAGGAACGTAAGTCAATACAATTCTTAAGAAAGTAAAGTCTCTAGTTTTTCTTTTAATTAATCCCACTTGTGTTTTCTTTATATTGAGATTTTTCCATAGAATTTATAAAAACATCTTGAAGATATTTAGTTTCCAGGTCAGCTCTGGTAAAGTGGGTATTGCAGCTTACCTTTTACATACTTAGAAACACCACTGTCTGATAGAACTGGTTCTTCATTGCATGTCACAAGGAGAGATGAATTTGAGGCAGAACAGATTGTGATGTTCCTTCAGAAAAAGAAAAAAAAAAAAAAAAAAAAAGGAAAAAAGAATGAAAAAAAAAGAATAAACTCACAGTTAACTGAAAATGTGAAAATAAGAGGTATTTGTGACCAAAGCCAGCAGAGAACCAATTTGAATATCTGAATTTTGAAGGAATGAATGAGCTGTTTTCATTCCAAAGTGCAAAATTCATTGGAACTTTAGGTTTTGAGATTCAACCTATAAATTAAAGATATGGTGGGGACATAATGAGCATGTTATCAGATAGTGGTGGCAGTGAAACTGAAGACAAGAACAACTAAACCAAAGGGCCTCAGATGAGGATTTCTTCTGGAAGTCCTGTCTTTCCCAAAATATTGGATGTCAAATCATTTTCACCTGAAATGTTATACCTATTTCCTGAACCTTCAGGATAAACCACACTTACACTGAGGTTGTATTTATGTGAACCTCTCTCGAGAAGGACTGAGGATCAACCTTTCTTGTAGTGATGATGAATTTGGGGTGTTCAGTACAGTCTTGGGCCACTATCAGGTTGCAGCTTTTATTGAATGAGTACGTACGGCTCACGTGATCAAATGTTTTGAAATCTCCCTCTCTGACTTCACACGTGGCTGGGAAACAAAACCAGAAAAGAAATGGCAGATGTGACAACAGCATGCATGTTTCTGCAAAGTATTGAAAGCCACCTCTATGAGATTGAACTGCAGAGCAAACAGGAAAGAAACTTCATAATTTCCTTGGCAAAGCTTTCAATGCTTCCAGAGTCTGTAAGGACACGTTAGTGCTGCAGAATAACTCCCAGGCATAGACTATACGAGTATTGATTTTGATTACATGCTAAACACAAAACTCAAGCTAACAGGAACTAAAATGTACCAGATTCTTGAGCAGCCACAAACAGTAACTAATCATGGTAAAAGCTAGCTCACATTTCCTACAGAAATGCTTAGGCACCAACCATATAAGACTCACATGACTCCTTTTCGAGGAAAACAAACACGGCAGAAAATACATGATCTGTCTTGTACCTATCATCTGGTGCCTCTCAGTGTAGAGATGGCACCTTCTTAGAAGGGGCAGAAGACAACCTCTAGCCCTTGCAGACAGGAGCAATTCCTGAACTCTGAATATTTACATCAGTCTCTTCATTTAGCTGTCAATAAACATGCTTCTAAGTGAAGGAACGAGCTGTTGAGAAAGCAATATTAGAAAGGCTATGCTTCCCTAGAAGACCATTACAAGAAAAGGTAAGGCCCAGTCATGGCAGAGGATGGATCTACAAACATTGCTTATTCATAAGACAAGCGTCTAAGTAATTTACATTGATCTTCTCGTGCTATTTGCGATGCTATTTCAGGAAATAAATTCCAGGCAGTGATATCTCGAGTCTCGTAAGTTGGAGATGGGCCTAAGGGCAGAGTGAATGGCATTCGGAGAGCCTGATAGTAAAGTGTTACCTGAAAAAAGCAGAAATGAAAATACATTAAGATAAATTGAACCATATTGCTCAAGATATGACTGCAAACAAAGAAAGATTCTTATTTGAAAAAAGAAGTCTTGAAGATGCATTTATACAGTTGCAGTTGTGTCAGTCTCTCCAGGATGCACCCAAACCTTAAGCTTTTGTGAGGAATCATTGTATTCTTTTCTAGTCACACTTCTTGACTTTCAAAGAAATTGTTAAGGACATTGGAAAATAAGTGACACAGATGAAGAATAGAATGGTTTGGATTGGAAGCAACCTTAAAGGTCTGCTAGTTCCAACACCCCTGATGCACTATAAGGACTCAGGTTGCTCAAAGCCCCATCCAGCCTGGCCTTGAACACTTCCAGGGATGTCTGGGTAACCTGTTCCAGTGTCTCACCACCCTCATAGTAAAGAATTTCTAACCTAAATCTACCTCATTTTGGTTTAAAACTGTTACCCCTTCTCCTACCAGTAAACTCACATGCTAGAGTCTCTCCCCAACTTTTCTGCAGGATTCCCTCACTGTAGTTACAAATTTCATTTACCAAGAGAATCATATTAATGCCTAGGGTGCCTACGTCTTCATTAGCATACATTAGAGATCCTGCAATGCTGAAGCACCATGGAAGGTTAAAGACACTGATTTCTCTGTGTATGAATAGCTAGCTGTTATTTATCTGCCAGACATCCAATAGGGGGAAGTTTTCAAAGTAGCACATAGGGATTTGGTGGACAAGGACAAATTAATCAGTGGAATTCTGCAGATCCAGCCTGTGCAAGCTGCTCTGGAAGAGTAACAAACTGCTCCAGTTTGCTTGAGGCAGAGTTGTACTTGTGGCTGTCCTAAGAGGCTTGGACCTGTCTCATCAAGCACGGCCACTGCCAACGTAGGACGTGAATCCCAACTCAGGCTGATGCTGTACATGGTTGCAGTGGAGTGCAAGGTGTTCTCAAGACCTCTTATCTGCTCAGAGACCCCTATACATCCCACAGAACTAGTCAAACTGGGTAAAATGAATAAAGATCTGAGTGCAAAGCAGCCATACATGAGACAATTTGGGCCCAACTGCTTTTCTCAGCATGGAAACAAAGTATTTGACTACAGAGTCTGATTTTCAACTTAACTGCTACATTGCACCAAATCAGCACAAAATCAAGAGTATTCTTGTATCTGTATCAAGACCCATGTCATGCAGACAGATACATAAGAGCTTCCCTAAAAGGGAATGTTTCGCCTTTTTTTTTTTCTCTTTACATTAGGTATCAAACTGTTATTAGTTGAAAATCCATTCAAAGTAAAGAAAAAGAAAATAAAAATTGACACGTACCCCTGGAGCTTTAATTACTGTATCAATTGTTCGTGGAGATGTTGCAGCTGCCCTTACTATAAATTCATGAGATGGATTTCTCTGACGTGCTTCTGAGAAGCCCAACATGAGTGCTGCACCAGGAACATATTGCATGAATCTAGAGATGAAGAAGATGTGACAAACTCAGGTATATGAACAACAGCAGACATGGAAGGATGAGGACTATTGGCAGTGCTGAAAAAAATCAGGGAAGCAACGGAAGAACTGAAAAGTCAAATAAATAATACTTTGGGTCAAATCAAATGGTTGATTTTACACAGAGGAAACACACTGGTTTTATTTTACTCATTTTAACTAGGTATTTTTTGAGACTGAAGAGAAGAATATCTCAAAACAAAAAAAGCATTTTGAAGCAAAATATGACTTTGAAGTAAAATATTAAATCATTTATTATGGAGAATGAAATTAAGCACATGAAGTTTTTAAAAATTTGGGGGGTATCTTTTAATGTGGAATATGTGGAGAAAGTAGAACACGTTCACGAAATACATTTGTGCCATTGAATTTGTGTTTTCCATCAAAACAAAACAAAAAAGAAACAAAATGAAAACCAACCAACCAAATCAATCAAAAACAAACAGACAAAACCCAACAAACAAACAAACAAAAAACCCAACCACCCAAACATGTTTGGGCTGAAAAATGTCATCAAATACTTTCAGCATTTTAGAAAGCCAACTAGTGTAAGAAAGGCAAAATAACAGCTTAGGAAAGAATGAATTCCATACTTTGTGCTTGTCTTTTTTATCCAGGATGGAAGATTTCCCCATTGTACCTTCAGCTGCATGGCTGGTTTCCTTGCCAGCTGGCCTGTGGTAGCCATTGCTGTGACTCTGTAGTCCCAGCACTCCTTGCCCCATCTCAGTCTGGCCTTTACAACAGGAGAAACAGCCAAATTTCAGAAAAAGAATCACAGAAGCACCCCATACCATTTAAAAAGGCAAGTTTTTCTTCTTTCCTAAAACTTCACATCGATCCTTAAGTGTTTCCATGTTTGTTTCTTTTGCTCTGAATACGTTCACAGAGAAATTTTGCCTGCATTTGGAAAAATCTGAGGCATAGTAGAAAAAATGTTTGCTAGAGTTTGCAGAAATATGCATGCATGTTCTTGTCTCAAAGCAGCCTCTGAAACATCAGGTTTGTCATATTGTCCAGAGATTTCCTTAGATACGGTAACTTTGGAATCAATATGTATTTTTTCTAGAAGACACCAGCACTATATTTTCTATTAGCCTTCCCCAATACCTCTTGATTTGAATCCTCCCCCAGCTTTGTTTCAATATTGAAATATCATGCTGAATTTGTTACTTTGTTAATTCGTTAATTGCAGCTGCAAAAAACTAGAAGCTTGTAAATTGTTATGCAAAGATCTCTT
Organism: Actenoides hombroni; assembly: GCA_024336885.1. Classification (NCBI taxonomy): domain Eukaryota; kingdom Metazoa; phylum Chordata; class Aves; order Coraciiformes; family Alcedinidae; genus Actenoides; species Actenoides hombroni. The sequence goes on along the minus strand of WUAM01000359.1, from coordinate 12,343,585 downwards.
GCACTAAAAGGTACGTGGGAAGTGCAGGACAGGGAGAGACCGCTTCTGAAATTATATAGACAAAACCACTCAAACTCATAATATAGCAAATATTAAATAGGTAGCAATGAAGCAGTCAATTTTTCAAACAATTTTTATACTTCTATTGGTCACCTTTTGTTGTATCCCAATATTTTTTTTTGCAAGATTTTGAAGTGGGTGGGTTTTTTTCTTTTTAATTCAAAAGAATGGTGAAAGACAGGAACAGTTACAGAAACCATGTGAAACATTTCCTACATGTGTTTTTCTTGTTTAATTCTCCTGCTTATTTAAAAAACTGGGGCTTTTTAGAAGTCTCTGTGGTCGAAGCTGCCAACATGCTTACCTGTGCTTTCAGAGGCAGTATTACAGCATCAGCACACGCTTTCCAATTGGTTTCAGCCAGCTGAACCACAACTAGTTGCACATCAACTTTGGCAGCGTCAGAACGAACATATGCTGTAGCTTGATAACCCTGATTTCTGTTGTCACTCCTCACTGCCTGTGCCACAATCGTAATGCCAGGTGGAATTACGTCGCCCAGGAAGTTGCGCTGAAAAACAACCCCCAACCATCTATGCTTAAGTATTTCTGTGCTTTTACTGGAGAGCTTACAGTCCAGCTTACGTGTGCTGATAGCAGGAAGCAGCCCTTGGCCTTCAATAGTATAGTTTGCAGTACATATTCCTATATCCCCAATATTTAAGTATAAATTTGGTTGGAATCGTATTTCATTACCACCAGAAATTTTGAAAGATGTGATTGTTTTAATGAGGGATCCAAGACTTTTCCAAACTATCTTGATGCACGTAGTAGCATTTTGTTCATTATTTTAACACTTCAAGTAGCTGCCTACAATACATACTAAAAAAGGTTGGACTAGGTGATCCTTGAGATCCCTTCCAGCCTGGTATTCTATGATTCTATGACATACTAAATATCTTCATAGCAGTATTCACATTCACAACGTATTTTACTGTACTTCAGAGCTTCTTCAAGACAGTTGGTTATTTTTAAATCCTTCTTAGTAGCAGAGTTCCCTGAGACATGGCCTGCATTTGCAGAGCTATTTGTTATATTATGTAGATACCTTAGTGCGATTATAGAATACTAAGTGTGTAATAAAGATAAAAATGATCTGTGCTTAACAGGACTTTGCATTTACCAATCAGTAATGACCGCGGAGAGTTTGATTCTAGTTACATGCTGCACGCACTCATGACCTGAGGTCTACATCTCAAAACAATTAGGTGGAGTTAAGTTCGGAAAAAAAAAAAAAAAGACGACTTTAAATATACCTTATTTATTTCCTCCCCATTTTTACCTTCATGCAATTTGTTTTGCATTTTGAGCTTTCATAGGAAAAAGAAAATTCTTTCCCCTTTAACTCACATGACCACTCCCTTCGATTTTAAACATTTCCAAGTCCAGGTTTTCACGTGCTGCAGTCACCTTTAGAAATGAAGGAAAATATACCCAAGAAACTAGCAAACAACACCCCAAAGCCAAGGGAATTTGGATAAAAGTTTTTCATGGGGGAAAGATACCTCAACTTTGAATTTGAATTTACAAACTTGACTGGCAGAGTATTTCCTGAGTCTAATCCCCCCACTCTAATTGGAGTGCCACCACATCTACAGCTCCTGTTCAGCAGCCAGCAAAGCCTGGCTGCTTGTTTGGACCACACAGAGAGTAGTACCTCACGCGTAAAGCTGGAACTGTGGCTGTGATAGATACTGACTCCTCCGCTCACGTGGCTGCTCCTTGAGCTGTGGCCAGAATTTGCTCCATGGTGGTGGCTGCTGCTGCTGCTAGTGGTGCTCAGGTGACTGCTCCTGCTGCTGCTGCCACTGCTGCTGCTGTTGCTGTGGCTGCTTGCTGACTCAGAGGGAGACGATGATGAGCTGCTCGATATCAATATCTTATTTGGATGCTGCAAAGCAAAAATAGGTTAAAAAGCTATGAGATGGTCTCTAATTTTACAGTGTAGACATCAAAATCAGAGCTATCAGCTTTTGTCTATAGGACAGAGTTCCTCTACAGACAGACTTCAACCGATCTGGAGTGTTATTTTTATGATCATAGGCAGAAATGAAATATGTTGAGCGAGAATGTGCCTTGGATCCACCTGGATCTCTCTACTGACAGGAAGGCTGCCAAGACAGAGACTGCAAATGGCAACAACATGTCCAGGTCTAATGTTAGGGAAAATAAAACTTGACCCTTAACAAGTGGTTAAATATATGCATATTATTTAGAAATAAAGAAAAAAGAGATTACAATTTAATTAAAGACACTGTAAATCATCTTCCTCTTTCCCAAGCAGGGTACATAATAACTTTGTGTAATACCAACAAAAGCCACTACATTACCATCCTTCTGATATGTACCTAGAATATCTCGGTGCCATAACTCATACTAACTGTGGTCTCTGATATAATCCACATAGCTGATAATTTTGCCATGATTGCCTAAGAACTGTGGATATAACTATTCTTATTGGTAGAACCTACTGGTTTATGAGTCCCCCATGGTCTTTGTTAGCTTGGCTTTGGCTGCATTGTAGAGCATCTGTCCTAAAGGTGTCCTGACCCAAATTTGAGGATTGCAAGTGCTGTAACAACAGCAGGATGTAGTGTAATAGCATTTTAGTAATAAATCTGCTTATTTTTGCCATTGTCAAAGTGATTATTGGCCAGTATGGAATGCTCAAGTGAAACGAACCACACAAAGCCTTTCAGTAACATGCTTGATCATATCAACTGTAGCCACCATGGGAACGTGCACTTTAATTAACGACTTACCTGATGCATGTGAGCAGACCTGAAGTGGAGCTGGTATACTTTTGGAAGGTGATATTCCTGCAAAATTCCAAAAGAAGTTATTACCTACAGCACACTAAATATCACTTTCTAACAGAAGTCAAAGCCTTAGAAAATTTTACCCGTTCTGTAGAAATGTCATAGCTGCTGTGACTGTTAAACTGGGACTTGACGTGCTTTGTCTCGGCTTGTCTGTCATATTTGCTGTGATGGGAAGAACCAGTGCTTTCACTGCTGCTGCTGGTGCCACTGCTAGTGCTTCTGCTGCTACTCTGTGTTTTATGCTTCTGCTCATGGACATTTCTCTCTCCTTCAGCAGCACTGACATGTGGAAATGGTGTGGTCTTGGACTGCTTCTTAACCTTATGCTTTGCACCAGATGCTTTGCTACTGCTGCTGTTACTACTAGCTGTGCTCCTACTGCTTCTGCTGCTGCCCTTGCTGCTGTTACTCCTGCTACTACTACTGCTGCCCTTGCTGTTGCTACTACTGCTACTGCTTTTGGTACTGCTACTACTACTACTGCTTTTGCTACTGCTACTATTACTACTGCTTTTGCTACTGCTGCTACTGCTACTGCTTTTAGTACTGCTACTGCTACTACTGCTTTTGCTGCTACTGCTGTTGCTTTTGCTATTTCTACTACCACTACTGCTGCTACTACTACTACTGCTACCACTACTACTTTTGCTGCTACTGCTACCACTACTACTGCTGCTGCTGCTACTGCTGCTGCTACCACCACTGTCCCCAAAGGGGTAGAATTTCTTCCCTTTGACTTTGGACTGTCTTGTTTTCAGATTTATCTGGGTGCCTCCCTGTGATACTCTGTTGTCAGAGTCGCTGCTGGAGGGGCTGCTTGTTGTACTCTCGGCACTTCTGCTGGTGCTGCTGGCACTGGATGATGAGCTTCTGGATTTTCTTGTCACCTAGTCAATGGTACCATTGGAAAAACAAAATTATTTTTCTGTCTTCCTGCAGAAAGCTGTAAGTAAATGAGATCCAAAGAGCTATGAATCTCTCTGCTGCCTTAGAAGACAAGATGCATGCCCGATAGAATTCTTGCAAACCGTCGCAATAAAGCAAATTCATAATAACCTGTTCAAACCAGACATAAGGAGAACAATACCTCAAGCCCCTTTGTGATAATTAACATGTGTAGAAATTGTTGATCATACAATTGCATGTAACTAATATTGGTAATGACAGTGCTGTAGCTGTGACTATCTCAGGGAAAATTGTGCAGATAAGGTGTGGTACTTTTTTGCTTCAGTTGCAGTAGCTGGAAAGAACAGCCTGCCTTTTGAGCACACACAGCTATTTTGTGTCTTACAAGAGATTTTCAGAAAAACCTACAAAACCAACCTGCTCTTTCTAATGTCCTTCACCTGCAGAAGAGACGATGGCAAACAAAAGACCTGCAGAAAGACTTGTGTACTCAAAATCCTGTCTTTATTTTCCAAGTTTTGTATACTAGCTAAACCAAGGAAGATACTTAGTAATAGAAAAATAAGTAACTAAGCTTGGTGTAATGTCTCCCACAAATGCAGGAGTAGATTTTTTACACCAATACCTGGTCATCAGTATCATCAAGAATTTTCTTCACTCTTCTAATTGCTTCTTTGCTGGAAGATACTTGTGCCTCTGGATCCTCAAATGTCACTAAACGTACCATTTTTGTAGGAGCTTGGTCTCCTGCTTGAATTGTGACTTGTATTTTTTCAATAGGAGCCTCTGTGTAAACTGAAATTGCACAACAATTAGTATTAGCAAATGACCAAGACATTTATCTTTGCTGTAATTTATTTGGCCATTCTTCCCCCAAATAAAAATATAAATGCTTATTGATTATTTGTGGTATTGAGCAACTTGATTAAAAAATTTCTGAAATAGGTAAAGCGCATACTATCAATAATGACATTTAAAAATATAAGCATGATACCAGATTCTTTTCAAGTCAACAAACAGAATGATCAGCAGATCTAAGTCAAGTGAATAGGTAACACTATGGGATAGTGAATTAGGCATCAGAGAGGAACTGTAGCTCAACTCAATTGTAAAGAATGACCCAATGGTTAGGCTTTTAGTTTAATACTTAGGAGACCTAGATTCAGTGGCCTGCTGTGCTTTTACTTCTTCCAATTATGGATTAAGACTAGTGATAGGACAAGAGGAAATGGGCTGAAGTTGTGCCAGGGGATGTTTAGGTCGGATATTAGGATAAATTTCTTTACTAAGAGAGTGGTGAGGCCTTGGAACAGGCTGCCCTGGGAGGGGGTGGAATCACCATCCATGAAGGTGTTCAAAAACCATCTAGATGTGGCACTTCAGGACATAGTTTAGTGGTCCTGATAATGTTTTCAGTAGACAGTTGGACTTGATGATCTTGAAGGCAATTTCCAACCCTAATGATTCTGTGATTCTAAGACTCTAAGACATTAAAGACCAGATCCTGGTGGAGTTAATCCATAATTCCCTTTAAGAGTGTGGGGTTTTGGAGTGCAGCTACAGAACACTGCATCAGCTCTGTTGCCCACATCCAATTGTTCTGTGTTTGCATCCCAAATTGCTATTCAGGATGCATCAGACACACTTTGCTAACACAGACCAGCTCTGCTTGACGCTGCCCATACCCAGTGGCATTGCTGGGAGAGCTAGAAAACCACTGCTCAGAGGAGTTGGGGAGAAATGTATTCCTGACACAAACGTAGCCTGTTGCCAATACCGACAGGGCTGGTAGGTCTAATGGTTTTAGTGGTACTTAAGATGCAAAATACATATACATGCATATGCAAATATTTATATGTGGATATAGGCACACTTCTACCCATCCACCCACTCATTACTTTCTTTTCTGTGTACAGTCATATTTACCTGGCTTGAAGCTCATTCTAAGGGCATGCTCTCCGACAAGGTAATAAAGAGGCACATTTTTGATAAATGCTGCATGTACGCTTTTCCTCTCAATGCACACTTGAACCCCAAACGTGCTTGCATTGGAGCATGTGGACTGAACAAATGGCTCTTTTGGGGAAGAATAATGTCCAAAGGAAAAGGAGTTCCCTGATGAAGCATCTTCTGTAGATTGTCTGTCCTATTAGATAATACATGTCAAGTTAAACTGAACAGTCAGAAATACTTGCAAGATATGAGTACTCTTTTGGTAATAGTTACATGTATTCTGCAGGAAGAATTAACCAGTTTATTTGAGATAGCAAGGCTGTGACATAGAACAATGTGGTTTTCAACTGGACAAAATTATAAACTGAATGGTTTGATGAGAAAGTTTAGTGTAAAAAGAGCTTCAGGCTATAAAAATGGAAAATTATATCACAAATTAATTCTAAATATTTGGGTGGGGTTTTTATTTTCCTGGAGTATTAGACAGTGTTAACAGGTTCCTGATAAATCTGAGTGTGCTCTAGACTGACTGGATTTCTTTCCTTTGATTTTTGATTGGGGCAAACAACAGAACCTTCATATACATCCATGGAAATTCTGTCTCAGTTGAGGTCTGATGTGAATATCAACTAGATGGTCAAAACGTATCAGATTTTGGAAATTTCCACTCAAAACTATTTACATGTGCTAAGCAAGATCTGCAGAAGAACAAAATAAGATCAGTTAAAATTAGAATCAAATCCATGAAATGAAACCCCTGATTTTCTGAAGCAACAATGAATGTAGCTAAAGACACTTAATCATAAGCTTTCATTTCACATGTAATACAGGTTCCCAATTATTTTTTTACTCAGTTTATCACGTCTTACAAGATTCCAAACTTGTATGAACACCACTGAAAAAGTGGAATTTTAATGCTAAAATTTCTGTTTCCAAAGGAAATTCTAAAGATACTGGGAAATGCTCCAGTTAATGTCATTATGCAGTTGCTGTTCATTATCGAATAACTGTGGAGTGCTGAGTTTTCAGGAAGGGCAACACAGAGGCACAAATCAGAAGAAGTTTGCTTGTGCTGGAATGTTGGAAACCACTCTCAATGACAATACATTTGCCTATTGACTTCTCCATAGGGAACTGCTGTACTCATCCTCTGTTTGTCTCTTATTTTCCCTGAAAACCCTTCAGAGTTGCAGGAGAACAGTGAAACCTGAACAGGACAGTGTATTCCTTATCTCTGTCAGTCTTTCCCTGAATGAATTGCCACAGTGATGCCTTCACAAAGCTGTCCGTCGTAGAAAGCCTGTACTGGCTTTGATGGAAACCTGTAGCTCAGGAAGTCATTTGAATTGACACACAAACTACCATCCATCCTTCAATCAGGATGCTTCTAAGCATTACATTTGGTTCCACAAGTCGAGCAACAGAGTGTCTAGAAGAACATTTGTGTCTGGTCCAGGAATGTGATGCTTGCATAATGGTTGCCAAGTATTTGAAAGCTTATGGGCCTATCCTGTAGATGGCAGTGTAAAATTAATTACCAAAGAAAGTGCTTTTGCTTGTGAAAAAGTGTAGCAAGTCTGATATATTACACTCCAGATTTTAAAATAATGCTACTATAGGGCTATTTTTTGTTATTAGATTGACCTTGACTTATTTTGCGTGAAACAGCTTTGGTCAGAGATTAATTATACATTTTCCTATGGAGAAAAAAAAATAGTCTCCCCATGATTAAAAGCCCCCAAAAGAATAGTCAGACACTACATCATTTACCTTGTTGTTATCAGTCTCGCCTGATGCAGAATCTGATTCAAAAGACATCTTCATTATGTCAGGCACTGCTTCAGGTAGAAGGACTGGAGTCACCTTATTAGCGGTCAAGTCCCCAATATTTCTTGTAACAGCAAATGTCTTAGACCTGCAGAATAAACATCAGAGGAAATCTGTGTCTATAAAACACTGCTGAGGAAAAGACCTGGATAATGCCTTGTAGCATGTACTCAGCAGCAGATACCATACCTTACAAATTACTTTACAGATACAGCATCTTCCCTGTCAGTTGTATTTTCAAGGAGTGTTAAGAGTGAATAAAGACATGGACCTATCTTGGGGGCAGAGAGCTCAGTTAGGCTTTTAGAATCAAGTGTACAAGTCAAAAGCATTGCAGTTGCTGGGATCTCCGTATGCCTAACACCTTGAAAAACAGCCCACTGAGTTAGAAACCTGGCTGTGGATTGCATTATGAATTTTTTTTGCCCCCTTTTTTTTTTGACATTCTGGACTTTTAAATTTTTTAAACTCATCTTCTATGTGTTCACTGATAAACTTAGTTGTCATTTCCTTTGACATTATATTTGAGGAAAATATTGCCATAACTTCAGAAAACAACCTGGGAACTGAATGCTGTTTCCTGTGCAACTTTTGTTAAAGCAGAATTAAAAAAAGGAGCCTGAAATCATCAAAGTGTTTCCCAGCTTGGTCTAAATTCACTAGTACTCATGGCTTGACCATGGCCCAGCAAGACATCACAGAGAGATGTGTAGGAAGGTTAAGAGCCTATTTACCTAAGTGTGTTCAGTACATTGGTTCCGAAGTTATGGACTCTTAAGAGTATTAGTCAGGATCCAGGATGAGTGATATAAGGTGCAACATGAGACTGGCACTCTCATGGCTAAACATCCTGACATCGTGGCTCCATAGCCCACATTATTCATGGAAGTTGTTAACAGTGCTGTAATAATTACACATTTTGTTTGGGGTCAGAGAAAGAAACATCTTGAACGCTGAACACTTTCGAGAGATGAAAACATTATTTCCCTCAGCTTTTAATATTGTGCTAACTCTACCTTATTAACCATTTATCAGAGCTAACATCCAGCTCAGCATTCCCTACTTTCTGTTTCTTAAGTATGAAGCTGATCTGCTTGCCCTGGAGCTTTTGTGGTCTGACAATGGAGGTGGTCTTTGTGAAAGTGAATGGAAAGATGGTCTGCAAACTGGTCTCTATTTTAATATGGTCCACACTGTACTAGCCTGAGCAATTCCAATCTAACCTATTTGAAAGATGAATTTGTATTCATTTGATAGCCCTCTCTTCCTCTTGAAAGCTCCTACCGTGCTGCGCGCACTGTAAAGCACACAATTGCTCTTCATGTGAAACACCTCAATAAAACATGTGTCACCTGTGGGCTTTGTTTTTCTTTTCCATCTTTCTCTCTTTTTGAGATAAGGACACGACAGCAACACCCCACGCTGGGTGATACGAGAACCTTGAAGAATGGAATCTGAAGTAAAATATTCTCCCTAACAAGCTGAGGGGATAAAAGAAAATACAAATCAACTTGCATTTCAGATGGCTCATCTGGGTAAAGGGACAAAAAGGGAAATGGCTTTTATATTAATCCCATTCAATAATTCAAATGACCACTGAACTGCAGGCTGGGTCTCCAAGCAGAAAGCCCTGGTGTTTCTTTTCCAATTTTTTTTTTTTTTTTTTAATGCCAATAGTCTACTCCTGCCACCTAATGAAAGTGGAGGATCGATTCCTCCCTGTTGAGCACAGAGAGCTGACAAGTGTAGCTGCATCACAGGTGACACATGTCAATGTCTGCAGAATCACACAGCACAGTAAAAATAGTCCGCAAGAGCCAGCTCTGGTGCTTTAACAAGAAAAACAGTCACAAAGAAGGCCTAAAGCTATGGTATGAAAGAATCTGTTCTCTCTGATCCCACATAAGGGAGAAAAAAATAAAAAGGAGATTTTTCAATATGTATTAGTGTATTTTTTGGATGAGAGAAGAAGCTGTGTTATAATATAAGCCAAATTCACTGCAGGGGGAAGGGACAAGTAATTCAGCTGCGTTGGGCTGATATTTCAGCGAATGTGGCCTTACGTACATCTCTAACATGGGGACAGAAGAGCTCTGTTGCTTAAAAGAAATAAACAAAAAAAATCAACAAAAAGCTATTTTCCCCAGGTTTTAAAGCACAACATGACATCATATCTAAATAAATGAGAAGTAAAAGACAATCCTCCAACCATATCATAGAATCACAGAATGTTAGGGGTTGGAAGTGACCTCCAACTCATCGAGTCCAACCTCCTTGACAGAGTAGGACAAAACTAGGGCAGATCATTCAGAAATGCATCCAGACAGGTCTTGAAAGTCTCCAGAGAAGAAGACTCCTTAACCTCTCTGGGGATCCTATTCCAGCACCCTGTAACCCTTGCAGTAAAGAAGTCCTTCCTCACATTAAGGTGTTGTGGCTTGTCTTACTCATACAATGGCCGTGTGAAGCAATTTCTACTTATCCTACAGTCAAAACAAGCAGAAAAGCCCTATGATACAAGCTTTACTCAAGATTACGTGTATACTTCAGTAGCCTATCATGAATATGTGATATATTTGCAAAGTGCATTCTCTGGCAGCTCTCTGTGTTTATGCTTTAATCGCAGGGCTTTAATTTTCCCTGAAATTGGCTCAATTTGCCCTTCTTCCTGTAAAGTTTGCTTAGAAGTATGTTTAAGTAGCCATCTGTAGTGTACTAAATAATTATGGTAAAAGAGCCTTAAAAATAACTATTACTTTCAATTAAATTTAACTTTGATAGGATTGAATTGAAACACATGTTACACACTCTTGCCGTGGTTCGATTAATTATTTTGCTCTGATTTTTACTATAAAGTCAAGTCTGTAATGTGCTGATTTGTCTTGGGAATGCAATTTCTCTATCACCCAAATTTTTTTTTATTTTTTTTTTCTCTTTTTCCTTTACAGTCTGCCATTGCTCACCTGAGTTTCTCTTCTGCTCCTGAAAATTTATATAAATCCCACAGCTGTAACAGGTTACAACCTGTACAGTATGTACAATATAACAGAACTTAATGCTCTTGAAGACTGTTTGCTTCCTGCATCTGGATGTGAGAGATGAAGGGGAAAAGAATATCACATCCTGACGAGCTTTACTGACATGGTACCATGTCAGGTAACCCACTGACCATCAAGATAAAGTGCCTAATGCTAAAATAGTTTGAACATACTTCAAAAACAAATGAAAGAGCAATAGCTTTCTAGAATGATTTCTTTAAATGGGGAATTTAAAGCTAGCAAAGGAAGGTGTCAGTCTATCTCTAAAATATTGAATGCTGTAAGTTCCTTATTCTTTGGAGGTTTTATGCAAAAGGAATAGAAGGTCTATGTTAAACTAAAATTTTTGACTCATCCTCTATAGGATATATATAAATATATCCTTTCTCTCTCTATCATGCCTGCTTGTTTCTCTTCACACCTTTAAGAGATCACTTTGTTTGGTCTTTGACCTCCTCAATAATATAGTTCAAAGTTACATTCTCTAGTTATTGTTTTGCCTTCACTTGTACTCATTGCTGTTTCATTGCTCTGTGTGGTCAGGAATGCTTTTTGGAGAAAAATTGATGGTGCTAAAAGTTAGCTAGTGAGTATTAGCTTCCTCATATACTTCACATTATAGAGCTCTTTCCAAGTGACTACTTCACTTTATAAATGGTAATGCTGCAGGGTCTAGAGCAGGGCTTGGGCTGGAACTCATGGACTTCTCTGCTGTAATCCCTTGTGTCTGATACTGACTTGTTTTATGTTTCTGGCAATACATTTAACTCTTTTTGTGTCTGATTTGATTTCCTCTTAAGCCAAAGGGGGAAAATATTTTTCTTTTTGCTTTGCAGGGAGGATTCTCCTTCCTATAGCATTTGTAGCTCTGCTTGAGGTTCTGAACTCTGTATCGGTGTCCAATATCCTCACTTCAGTTCAGCATCCTTCTGAGTTTATTAATATCTGCCTCACTCTCTCCAACAGCAAGAGCTAGTAGAGAGCAGGTGCCTGCAGTCCCTCATGACCTTGGGAACAGACTGTTCTGGTCTTCACAAGAAGCTGAACAAAACTTTTGGGCAGTGGTGCCCTAGCAGCTTACAGGCAGCTAAGTTTTGCTCTACGAACTGACAAAACCTTCTCTCCTCTGTGTGGAGAGCCTGATTACAATTGCATTTGATGGAGTGGAGGAATTATCTTCAGGAAGAGGATATGATGTCAAATGTCTACTAGGATGATCTGTGACCATTGAAGGGCAAGAGAGAATAATGATTAGCTGAACTGGTGACTAAACTGAGGAGACCTGCAGAGCTTCTCTTGGCCAGCAGCCATGAATGCTAATTGCAGCTGGATCAAGCAACTGAGCGTTTTTGCTACGACTGTATTCCTAGAGAATAAACTTGTTAACATTTCCATGGATTGTATAATAGCTGATTTCTGTTGTCAGTGACGCTTTCCCCTTTGTGATGAATATTCAGCTTGTCTGTCTCAGTATTTTTTCATGTGTGTGTGAAGGCTTTCTAAGCTTTTGTCTACTACTTTGATTCCTTGGACATACTCTTCCTGTTTCCTCCTCTTTGTGCTTGTATTTCCATCTGTTTTCATTTGTTTGACATCTGGCTACAACGGTTTTCCAGAGTGTATTGTAATTGCACGCACTGTGTAAAAACACAAGAAACACCAAATCCTCTACACTTCAAGGCGTCAAATACAATTATATATAGGTTATCTGTTATAACAGACAGTATTCAGCTGGCTTATATCTTACCTAGTGTCTCCAGTTCAAATATATGTATTGGGATAGAAATTTTATGCCATTTACATTTCAAACAGCTTATGGGTCTCAATAACTGGTAAACGGTCCTAGTAAGGATTTTCAGGTGAAGACCACAGTAAGAAACGCACATTTTCAAGCAAAGCTTTTTTACATGTCACTTCATTTAAAATAAATAAACTACACCAATCATTGTGCATTACCCAAGCTGTCAGTCAAAGACAAGATCCCTGAGGAAATGTTCTCGTTTATTTGCAAAGAATCTGCATTGCTACTTAGAAAGATAGTAAGTGCTATATCTTACCTTACAGTAATTATGTTAGTCTCATCTTTACATGGTGGAATTTCAATTTTGATATTTTTCTCCTTCATATGGGCAGTGGCAACGACATTCACAGGTATATGAGCATCCAGTTTGGTGTGTGCTTCCAGCCCAGCCTGGACCAAGTGTGTGTTGATCCCCATTACGAAAGTCATCTCTTTAGCCGTGCTGAAAAGGTAGAATGAGGGCAAAATTACATTCATACAGCAAACAGTTGTTGATTTTTCATGGCCTTTGTCACTTGGAAATATTACTCTTTTATTTTATACTCAATATTTACCTCAGACTCACTTTGGATCGCAGCTTAATGTTGGCACTTAGTAACTCAGTCAACCTGAAATCAGACTTTGGAGAAGGTGTAATCTGTGCTTGAACTATTACAAAGAAAACAGAAGAGTGTTAAAATCCATCCCCCTTCCAATCCTAATAAGTATGTTTGCATTGCTCAAGTCTTGAAATACGTTACCATTTCCTGCCACTTTTGTGACAGAATAGTAATAGAAGCTGGTCTCTGTTGGGAACCCAGTGCAGGTGGGCACGATACGACGGATCTCAGAGGACAACAGAGCCTTGGTCCACTGCCTCCCTACACCACTTTGAAGGCTACTGATTATTCTCCTTAGTGAGGGGATTTTTTCGTCAGGTCCATACCACGCCTGCAATTACAGAGTTCAACTTGTCTAAATAAGCAGTACTTAAATATCACGGTCTGTGTCATTAACTGTGCCTCGGGGGAAAATCTGCCAGCAATGATTATAGCTAATCCTGATCAAAGCTTGATCTCGTTCGCCTTGATTAATACTAAAGACAAAAACCCCTCTTGAATAAAAAAAGTTTTTTTTTAAAAAAAGGAAAGTGTGAAAGAATTGGAAGTAATTTAAAGCTTTTGATGCTCGGGTGGTGATGTTTTTGAAATGATACCTGCAATGCATGTTGGATGGCATTTTTATCAAGTCCACCAAAGAACAATTCTTGGCCAAACATCTTCAAGTAGCCTGATGCAAAAGGTTTGTCACTGGAGAATGCCTTCCAGTCAGAGAGCTGCATGAGAAGAGGAAGAAGGTCTGATTATTCATAATATTTGGAGAAGCAATACCTTAGAGATTTTCTTTTCCCTGAGAACTTACCTTTTTCAGGATTTCTTTGAAGTCATAGTCAGCCTCCCAGTCCCGGTCAGGAGAGTAACCTTTAGCAAACATCTCCTGCAGTCCTTCAACTGTTACTCCTACCTGTGGGAAGAAGTGAAGTGTAAATGCCAATTGCATGATGGTTGTAAGAAGGGATGAGAGGGAAAACTATGGATAGACCCAGTTACCTCCCAGGGATCAGCCACTCTTCCAAGGAAATGTGTCTGCAGCTGGAACATTGCCATCGCTGGAATTAAGCTGCCCGCATTATTCAGTACCAAATATTTAGCTGCCAGTCCACTCATAAGGAACTCTGAGGAGAAACAGGCAGCAAAGCACAGCATGGTTAGCTTTGAAAGCCACAGTGTGCAGATTGTACCCATTTACTAATTGCATATTTCAACAGATACAACATGATATGAGAAAGGCCAGAAAGCCCAACTATAAAACTGATGTTGTAAAGCAGTCATAAACAGAATATTTTACATTTTTTAACTATTAATGGACAAAATTACAAGCCCTCAGCTCATTGTATGGTGGTTATGCTATTTTTCCAATTGCTTCTGCTAAAGTATTTACATCCAGAGTCTGTAACATCAGGTTATGAAATGCTTTTACGAGACATCATTTAGGGCAACTTGACAAAGGGGATCAGAAATGAAAAGAGGTTTGCCATCCTTTGCTGATAGGTTAGGGAAAGTGATATCAATGTCCTATAAGCACAGATGGTGAGGTGTAGATTTGTCTCTCAGATTACTTGGAGGCAATTTAATACATCTAGTTCCAAATGCTGTAACTCCTTACATGAAATGCACTAGTTGTTAAGAAATTGTTAACTTTTGAATGAACTTTAAGCAAACAGAATTTGTGTCTATTCATTTTCTCTACTTCAGATTTATCAGCTATAATGTTCTTAGATACAGGTAATCAGTGCAGAGCACTGTCATGTATTCTTCCTGATCTTGGCACAGGTCTATACAGTCCTGTTTTCTGAGTTAAAGTAACCCTATGGCTTCTCTAAGTTTCCTTAGGTTTCAAGAGGAACAAGGTTGACATGATACGTGGGAATCCCTGTTGTGCTTCCTTTCTTCCAGTCCTCCTCTCTTTTCTCTTCTGACACTAGCTGGATGATGGGGAAGTATTTTAGGAGTCCATGTGTTAAATTTCTTCTATCTTCATGTTAAACATAGGCACCATATACTGATTAAAGCCCAGCATCACCAGAAATCAGCTTCGGAAATACAGTGCAGCCTAGCTAATTGCAGAGCCCTGGAAGATCCAGACCAATCATTTCAGTTCCTGTACAGAAATTATTAATTGTAGGAAACACATTTTTGAACATCATGAGAGGGAGTGATTCTTTGACCTCCTTCCATAAGAGAACTGTCTACATTCTGATAAAATATTTAGCCAAAAGTTAAAGAGAATATTATTGCTTGGCTCAAAAATGTGGGGAATGATGAATAGTCATGTCCATATTACTTGTCTGGTGCCACCCTCTGTATTTCAGATAATATCTCACTTGTGAGTCAACACTTTCCCATTCTCTCCTGAATCTGTGTTTGCAGACAGGGATCTGAATGATCATTTCCCCTCATTAATTCCTCATGCTAAGCTGTTTCATATCAGATTGCTAGGACTAATTTTGATTTCTAATTTCTCAAGACAGATTTCAACTGTTCTTGTATTTGAGAAACAGTCTGTTGGAAAAGCAATCCACTTAGCCTAAATCTGTATGAACTGGAATTTCACTACATTAACTTCACTGTTTTTCTGGATGAAGCTCCTGTGTTACTGAGTGCTATAGGCACTGTGGACCTACAATGTATGTGGCTTGGTGACAGCTCCTACAATCGAAATACAGGTATTTCTGCTACCCCACTGATGGCAGACGAATCAGTGGAGAACCTTCAGCAGATAGCAAGGACACATGACAAAAGCTCACATTTTAATGCTGATCCTATAGAAAATAAAAAGCAAAGTGCTGCCACGCTGTGACACTACTAATGAGATGACTTGAGGCTTGGAAATGCGCAGACTAGTTTTTGTCTGAATGTGCTTAGCCAGAATATCCTTATGTGTTATGTGGACTTGATGCTAGAATGAAGCATGGTACTTTCAGTGAATTTGTTAAGGCTTTTTGTGTGTGTGTGTGTGTGTTCTAGCCTACAAAAACTGTTAGTTAAAAAAACCTCACGGTACTTACCGATACTTAATAAAAAGTGTTGCTCATAAATGAATAAATGTTTGTACAGAATTGATTGACGTGAAGAGAACAGGGATATTGCCTGTACCTCAGATATTGCATAGTGCTAATGCTCTAGGAGAATATTTTCCCATGGAAAATCCTACTGACACTGTCAGATGATGCACTGTAGCCACTTCACTGCGAGTGTGATGGCACCTGCATATGCCTGACTAAATGTCTTGCCCCAGGGAAGAGGGAAAGTCAAACTGATGATCAAAGAAAGCAGTCTTTGGTACCTATGAACATTAGTGCACATATTTAATTTTAAGAATCTATGCATATTGAGAGTCAGTTTCTGTCAGTCCTCACACTGAGCAAGCCTGGTTCATCCCTTTGATTCCAATAACACCGTGTAGAGCATGAAGCACTATTTGTTGTGGTCATGTATGACAGATTCCAGATTAGAGGTGGAGTCAGCTGACATTATTGCCTGTCATTAGAAAATCAGCATCTAGAACCACAAAGATCTGTGATGTTGAGAGCACATTTTTGTTATTAGTAAAGAAATAGTTACAGTTACTGCATTACAGCTGTCACTATGGTAACTCCCCCAGAATGGACTCACTGAAAACACAATTCACCCGTGGCTACTGATGACTAATCAAATCAAAAAGCTGGAGGATGGATCCTCCTCCCACACCAGTGTAACAGAGGTTTGACTTCATGTATCTGTATTATCCAAGTCTAAGATTAGCGTGTGTAAGACAAGGATCTTGTTTCTTATTCTTCAGGAGATTTAAATGTCACATATGCGTAGTAACCAAATTTCTGACACTGGTCTTCACCAAGAAGTCAAGCAATTCACTGATGTGCTGCATTTCCAGTCTACAGCCAGAACAAAGTAATTCATTTCACATAGCCCTCTGCCAGCTACCCTCGTGTGTACTGAACCCTTCCTTCTAACTGAGTGAAAATTCAGACAGCTTCATTTTAAAAGCAAAGAATAAGAAGAGAAAATGATTACCTAAAACTAGAAATGCATATCTGTGTATTACTGGAAAAATGTATCTCTCCCTGAACGCAGTTTAAATGGTACAAAAGTTCACACAGTGCATTAGTAGTGGCTGTATTTCTTTGAGCACTCTCCATGTCTAAGGCAGCAAGTGTGTGTATCGTATATTACTGTGCTTCTTGTGGTCTGTATTATATTTATTTTTATTACAGAGCAGATTAAACGGTCCTGTAAAACCTGTGAAACAGGGGCAGGGCAACAGTAAGATCTACAAAAGTTCTTTCAAAGTACAAACACCTCCCCTTCCAAAAAGAAGGCAAAAGTACTTGTAAGCTTAGCACTGCGGATTTCAGATGTTTCAGAGTCTCTTTTTCTATTTATCAATTTTAAGAGAATCTTTACATCTACCAGGGAATAAGAAAAGTGCTAAAAATGTCCAAGTTCTCTCAGATAAACAACATGGGTGAGTAGACTAGATATAAACTTCCTAGTCTGCCAGCTATATAGACCACATCACCGAGGCTGTCATGGTCATTTACATAGGGGAGTCACTTAAAATATGTTTACTGAGAAAAATAACATACAGGGAAAATAGAAATAGCTACAATTCAACCCAGCAAGAGCCATCTTCTAATCTGGTCCTTCCCACTCCGACTACATTTGTATGTACAACTGCCACTGATGGAACTGGTCAGCCTCCAGATCCCACATGTGGATCTGCTCATTCCAGTGAATAATCCTGGTAAGAAGGTGCAAGAAAAAGCTTTGGACAATAAGCCTGAGTTAGCTGCTCATGATTGCAGTGAGTTGTCACATGTGAGTGTTTTCAAGGCTTACTGTTTCACTGGGCACTGCTGCTGGGGTGAAAAGTATTTAGCATCATATTTGAATACTGCAAGAGTTGTAGGTGCTCAGCACCCATAGAAATTAATCCACTTTGGCTGTAATTTATGTCCCTTCTGTTTGTTTGGTGCTGAACAATGTTATGAAATTGTTAAGCACCACTGAGACTATGGCATTTGATAGAGGAGCATGTGCTTCACCAGCTAATGAAAATGGAGGGTTAGAGCCCCACAAACCCTTCGGTAATTTCATGCTGGCGGTATACAATGCAAACCAGACAGGAGCCTAAACACTGTCCAAAAGCAGAGCCTGAGATTTGGAATTTTTTGGTTGCTGTTTGTTTGTTTTGTTTTTGTTTTTCTACTGAAATAAGACAGTACAAAAGAACAACATGCAGCTAACCAGCTGGCTAGGAGAATTGGGTTCTCATACGGTATGTGCAATGTTTTTTCGCACATGAACTTGTATGCATTTCTCTACAAAATCTTCTGAATCTTACCTTTAAACACACTGAAGCGGAAAACCTTACTGAACTGATATCCAGATCTGTCAAATTTGGGACTTAATACTCTGATAGCCATTCTGCAGGCAGAAGCCCTGAAAAAAATTTGGTAAGCACATGAAACACCTCAATTAGTTTGCAACAAGTTTTTCACCTAGGGAAGGGATCCAGATTTTCCTTACATCACTTGAAGATCTGGAGCTGTGCTTCTACCCATGGCCCTCAGCTGAGAGTAGATGAAACTTGCCACTTGCATGCTAGGTTCCTTCAGTACAGCATCAGCTAATGTCATCAGTATTGGAAGACCTGGCTTGGTTTCAAGCAAAACCACTGCAGCTAACATTCGGACCCGAGGATGAATTTTGTGATTTAGGAAAATCTCAAGGGTAATAGCCTGGACCTGAAAATAAGAGATACATTCAGTATGTTTTAACATTTTGCTCATAACCATTCATCACTGGTGAACACTCTTCATACTAGTACAGTAAATTTTGCATTATTTCATTCTTATGGCAACAGTGTTCCTGGTTTCACATAGTCTGAGGGCTGGAAGAGGCACTATGGGAATATAGTCTGACATCCTACACAATAAAGCCAAAGAACCTCACTGGGTAACTTCTACATCAAGTCTATTATATTTTGCTGTGTCTCAAGAAGAGATATCTGGGGCACAACCACTTGAGCTAAAAGAGATTTCATGGATCCTTTACATGCCTGAGAAGTGGTTTCAGTGATCACTTAGCCCTACACACAGAGGTATGCCTTATTTCTAATCATTTGATCTCCTGAGGCCCTTTCTGTTAAATAATACGATAAGAATGAAATTAATAAAACCCAGCTTACTACCAGAAATTTCTATGTCATGTAAGCAGCTTTAAACTAAATGTTTATGCAACAAATATTATTTCCATGGTACTTACCTGTGTCCAGACCTCAACAATATTTAGTATCAACACTGATTTTGTACTGGGACCTTCACAGCTGCCATGATCTGTGTTGAAGCCTCAGATCTCAACTTCAGAATGGAGGTGGACAGTGTAACACACCCTGTTCTGCAGCCCCTCTGCCCTTCCCTGCCTGGGACAGCGTACAGCCACGTTCTCGAATGAAAAAGTCCCATCCAGAGAACTTTAACAGACTTTGGAAACATCCTAATCAGTTTTATTACATGTTGATTATCAAGATGAAAGTGGTGGCCAGGATGCAGAAGCCTCTTCCTAATTGTAACTACTTTCTCAAATGATAAAAAAAAAAGACTGGCCATGTATTAAGTCCGTTTAATGTAAATTAGGGGTGTGTGGCTAGTTGCAAACCAGGCATTAAACCAGGTTTTGAACAATGAAAAATCCAGTCACAGTCATTAACTTCCTCCAGATCAATTTTCTCCAAAGAAAAGGTATAGAAAATAGAATTAAACAGTGGTCTGGGTCACATGTGGAAAGCCAAGCCGAAGGGCAGAGACACTGCATTATTTTCAAACACTAAATTGGTTCTTTTTTTGTTCCCCAGCAAAGACCCTAACTCCTACCTTTGTTATTCTCTCCTCCTACACCACTTTTCTCCATCTAGCTCCTGTACTCTAGTAAATTGTTTCTTTATTCTTTTACTTAAAAGCATACCTTGGCACATTATTGTCTGTGCATCAGTATGCGCACTCGAGCTGGGAATCATATGCAAAAAATTAATATAATGGAAAAAATGATACAGATTAGCAGAAGAATACTTAATGAAAGCTTTTATTATATTTTTTATACTAAGAATAGACTTATATAAAATTTTAAAAATCTCAATATCAGGGAAGAGAAATCTCAAAAATGCAAGGTTTACTTTTAGAAGCAGATTGCTTTAAGGTAAAAATGATTGCAAAGTGATATTTGTGGTGGATGAGTGTATGACTGTGTAACCATTGTATGTGCTATCTAATCATTACCTTGTTCAGGGACAAAAGTCACATTTAGTAAATGTTCTGTTTATGACTTAAACCCACACAATGTCTGCAAATTTGTAATTAGGATGCAAACCTCTAGTATCTATTTACAATAAGATCAGGTCTTGAATTACGATTAGATGTGATACTCAGTATTAAATGTTAATTCTCTGAAAACCTTGTTTTCTGGAACTCACATACCAAAGCTGAAGTAGCACTAAACACATTTTGGTCGTTAATTTAGCTTTCTGTCTAATGTCCTTGGGAAAAAAAAAAAGCGTTTGCAATGGAAATACCAATTTGTCTTCAGCAGCAGAGTAAAGAATGTATCCTTTTAATGGGATTTTTGTTGCCATCTGAAATAGTGGAGGTTAATGTCAAAAGGAATAAGACATGCCAACTAAGGAATGCTTAAGTATTCAAAAAAACCCCAAAATGTATTACAGCTCTATTTGAAAAAAAAAAGGGTCTTCCTACCCCTCATCACCCAACATCGATTAGCAGCCTTGTGTTGTGTTAACAGAAGCGCAAAGGAAGCGGCTTTGTTTCTTTACCATTTTTGGGTCTTTCATGCCTATGTTTTTCAGGGCCATCACAGCAGTCGCATGGACCTTGAGTGGCAAATCGGAGGCACCAGTTGCATATCCTGGCAAAAATTTCTTGATGTGCTTGATGCTGGCTGGATGTCCTACATTCCCAAGGGCTTTCAAAGCCAGGGACATTTCTTCTATGTTAGACTTGCTCAATGCCTCTCCTGCAAAGCCGTGAAGTAGCTGAAAAAAGAAAACAAATCTTCTGTTGAGTTCAATTCCAGCTCTTATCTATATCCCATCCCTCAGTCTATTCTGAGGTTTGACTTTGATAATTTCAGTTTGTTCAATTCTCTTATTTTAAATACTTTCAAATTTGTCCTCATGAATAGGACATTTTATTCATAGAACAAGTGTAGCCAAGAAAGCTGCAGTGAACAGCTTCTTCATCACTATACCTTAAAGTTATCAAGTAAGCTTTTTAAAGGAAAAAGTAATGGCTAGAAGCTGGTTCCCACTGCCCTTCAGACCGAGTTGGGAGCCCTGCAATAATGCTGTTTAAATATCTCCATCTCGTGATTACAGACAGGTGCAAAAATACAGAGTTAAATTCTTCAGACCCTTAAAGAAGGTTCCTGGAGATATGGCTAGTGGTGGTGCCCTGAACTTAAGTTATGGCTGTCACTAGTTAGTGTGGATTAATAGCTACCAATGAGATCATCAGGGCATTTTAAAACCTTCCTTGTGAGCAGCTGTATCGCACGCTTACATTCATGTGGCAAGGGTGGAAGTAGTGTTCTGACAGCTGAGAATGAGAAAAGAACTAAATGCTAATAGATACCTGTTTTCAATGCTAACAAATGGCTCTAACACAGAAACTGAGATGTTCTAAAAGAATTTCAGCACAGTTCCTGTGCTTTAAAATACCACATTTTGAGATCCATTGATGGTGTAGAAACAGTCCATTTGATACTACTAATCAAATGAATGGAAATTTGAAATGCATCAAATACGCCTATACAATCATTAGCTTTGGAAAAGAATTTCTCTTCCTTGGCACTGGGCTTCTCAAATTTAATTAGACACAGAGCATTGATGGCAATCATAACACAGGAGATGCATGTAGGAATGTTGGCCATGCCTGTATACTGTGTGGCAGGCACATGGTGTATTGGGAATACCCTGTTCTTACTGAGGATGGTGGACCCACCAGTGTCAAAGACTGAAAACATCTATTTCTCTTTCCCTCTCAATCACTGTCTGAGTGGCTGACTGCTGTAAACCATGACATGCATCTCTAGAACTAGGAAATGCTATTTACTTCCTATGTAAATTGTTTTCAGGCCCACTGATTAAAAGCACTGCAATATTTCAATAATTACTATTATTGAAAGCTTTTAGTCTATGTGGATGACTGAGCTCTGCTGCTGGCTGAGAAATGCCTGGGCTACATGACTTTGGACAAAAATGTGGGCTTTTGTGTCACCCAGTTTATTTATAAGTATATATAAGTACCTACAATTAAAGTCTTTCAGAGCACTGTCATGGGACTTCATTAATAATTGGCAATAAAGCACTCTGAGATACTCAGATAGAAAGTGTTGTGAATTATATGCTTCTTCCTCTCACGCTCCTTTGTGTGTTAATCTAAGGATAAAAATGCTGTGTTTAACCAGCTGGGGTTCTTTCCCCCAAAGGAAATGCTGTAGTGAAGCGAAATACAGGTTTCTGAATAATGAAGAAAGAACTCAAGGCTTAATCTTTATTTTAAGTGATACATAACAATGTGGTTACCTGCAGACATTCCGAGCAGGAGTCTGATGAAGAGCATTGTTTGTGGCACAGTGATGCGTAGCTGAGGTGGCAAACTTTTCCAAGTGCAGTACTCGAGCGTGGGCAATGTTTTTTCACGATGAGCTGAGAAGAAAGCAGTTGTTCGCTACCACTATTAACGAAGAGCAATGCCACAGAAAAATATGTTTCTGCCAAATTCTAGGCAAAACCAGGCTTGTGATATTTTTGTATTGATGGATTTATAGTTAATCAGTGAATATTACTGCATTTAATGGTAGTAAGCTGAAACACAGGAAGTGTTTCATCATTCCCTTGATTTTGATAGATCTGCTCTGATTTACATCCATGTTGCTAGGTCAATCAGGATGAATACATAGATATAATAAATAAGTATTTCTTACTCCCTAGTCTTTGTAGACACTCAGATCTAATCTGATGTAACTATAAAGTATGTTTGGACAAAGGGACATTAGAAACCACTGTTTGCAGCAGGGGTGTTTTACTCTCTCTTTTCTGTTTCATTCTGGATTCAATTTTGCCCTGATGATTTGCATTCCCCTCCCCTTAAGACAGAAAATAAATTCCTTTCAACCTCACTAGAGGATATAAAACCTTTATATTTTCAAAGCCTTTTCCAGATTATCAAAGGAATAAATATGGCAGATGCTAAAATCAATAAAGAGATTCAAGAGTGTTCAGAGAATCCTACTGTTGCTTCCTCCATCACATCCTGAGTTGGTGTGCTTGAGTGCAGGGCCACAAGCACTGTCTGAGCTGCTTCCCAGCTGGTGAGTTCTTGCTTTTCCATTTTATGCCTCAAGAACCTGAGTGCACGGTGACTGGCAACTGCAGGGATGATGTCCAAAATGTACCGCCTGTAACAGGAAAGGCAAGAACCATTTTCCAGATCTGCATTTTTAACATAGTAATTCCATATGGTCTCCATCCAACAGAGTTTATCAGCAGGAGAGTCACCACTTCTGTTGCTTGTACCTGTATGCTGGCCGACTGGAGAATTGCTTCCACACTGACTCGTAATTCTCCTCATTTGCTGCACGGAAGAGGTGTATAAGCTTGAGGGCTTTTGCTGGTGCATCACTGGGAAGCTGTTCAGACGTGGCCTCTACTAGTTCTTGCAGGTTTTCCTCTATCTGCAGGAAGATCACACACATTGTTTCCCATACACACAGATTCCAACCTTCAACCCAGAGTCTCTCCAGTGGCTGAACTTTACCTGGCTTTCCACATTTTTTATTCTGAATAAGTGGACAGGAAGCTGAAGTAATTCACTACCAAACTGGTACTGAAGTGACCCACGATTCTGGTATTCTTTTGGTGGGATGGGTGCTGTGTCCTTCTGCACATCAGTCAAAGTAAGTTTCTGCCTGAAATGGATAAATACCTGGAGATAACATCACAAGATGCAGGGTGCAAACTAAGGAATACTTTATTTCTTCCTCCCTTCATCTCAATGCAACTACAATTGATTCAAAAGGGTTTTGTTATTGAAAGGTAAAGACATTTACAAAGAGATACATCTGGACACGATGCTCAGAACTGTACTCCAAAAAGGTGTGCACAGCAGGGCTCAGACCAGAGCTAGCCTTGGCCTTCCTTTGGGAATAATGTGGCTTAGGAATTCAAAGAAGAAGTGGGAGGTGAGAAGCTGGGGCTTGAAGAACATCACAGGAAGTGTGTGCTGTGTCTTAAGGAGTAAATTAAGGATTATGGAAAAATAACTGATGGGAAACTTTTTCAGTAATTATCACTTAATTTAAACCTTTTAAGAAGTTCATAAAAGCTCTTTTGTGTCTGTGCCTCCTGGAAGATTCAAAAAGAATTGAAAATTGTCAGATACAATAAGAAATGCTACAATCTTTTTACTTGCACTATTATAAATCCCTCCCCATTTTGCCTGGAAAGCTGAACAACCAGGGGACTGAAGAAGATAAAAGGTTCTCATGAGGATTCAAATTGGATTTCCCAAACAAAAAGGGCCAGATACTTTCAGGGTTAGTCATTGGAAAAGTACTCAAGTTTTTGGAAACTTTTCAAGGAGCATTAAACCTTCATCCTTTGTTCTTAAGAATAATTCCAACGACAGACCATCTTTGTAAATATTTGCTATCTTTGTGACATTTTCATCTAAAGGGATGCATCCTATCCCACTAATTATGTTTAAAATAGGTCTTTTAGGACACTATAATAAAGGTAGGCATTTGTACTGAGCCAAAAACATTCCAAAAGCAATATTGTACTACAAAGTATTTCAAAATCTCTGTAGAAAATCGGTGTGTTTATTTTGGAATCCCTATGATGATCTTATGTGTAATTTCTATCCACTCCTTCTATATGGATTTTAGAGAACTGCTGCAGAAAATAGCATATAACTGCTTTGCAGACAAGCCACTGGAATTTGAATAGAAATCACTACAGAATCAGCAGAGATTTTTTTTCTCTCTTGAAATTTTATACAGTATGATCAGCATTTGGGTCACAAAGTGTAAAGTCAGGTACATCTGGATGGATTTAACCCCCCCATCCAGAACATAATGAATCTATTATGTCTTCATCATTTTGGAAATGAAGTGGAATAGATGGTAAAATGTTATACACAGAAGAGAAGAGCAAATTAATACTAAAGATAGGATCAAAATGGTGAAACAATAGTAAACCTCTCTTGGCTTTGAAAGATGCTGCAAGATGCTTAAGCTGAAAGGGTCTGAAAACTCAGATCCAAATGTTGCAAATTCTTCATGTTAGATTTTATTTTTTTTACAGAAAAGTATATGGTTGAAAAACCTTCTGAAGTCTTGGACATATCCAGACCTTCCCAGCTATCTTATATGTGGCCCCTTCTGCTGGGCAATGCAAAAGATCCAGGGAAAATGGGAAAAGCAAAGGCATTTAAAATTAATCTGGGGGATTAATACCTGAGGAAGAACAGTAAGGAAGACAGTTTATTCAGGCTTACAAAAGGAAAAGTTTAAATCAGCAGAAGTCTATTGGCTACAGACTAATTCTCAGTCACAACAACCTATAATTTGATAAAAGCACTACACTTGTACCTATCTTCACTTTGCATGAGAGACTAAAGCCACTTTCACCTCTATTATTCTTTTTTTGTTTGGGTTTTTTTTGGTTAGCCAAACTGAATGCATTCATCATATTAATGAAGTTAATCAGTGATTTACTGACATGAACTTTCTGATGGTTTCCACAGCTGTACATGATACCAATAGAACCTGAAGAGTAGGATTGAGGTCTATCTTCTCTACACCGACCTTTATGGAAAAAGCCTCCCTCTTCAGTAGGGTAGTCCTGTCTACAGAGTCCAGCCCTAAAGTAGAATTTTTTTCCAAGACATGGTTTTGATGCAGATTTTCAGACGCTGAAAGTTTGGGGGCTTGCGGTAAAAATAAGCATGGGTATAATTTCATTCTCAGTTTGCCCCAAGTGTGTTTAAGATATATGCAAAATTTGATGTGGAAAAGTAAATACATTTTACATGCCTTGTGCCCAATCTTTTTGCAATAAACCACAATTGTCTATCAAGAAACAATTTTGATGGGAGATTTGCAAGCAGCCCACTGTACTTAGGAAGTGTATCGGAATCCAAAGTCCTATTGAGGTTTCTTTTGAACTAACCTCCAAGGTCTCTTACTGCATTATTATTTTCTAGGGAATTCTCTTTCAGTGAGTAACTGTCTTTCAAAGCATTTTACTGCAAATATATTAGTTCACAATTTTCAGATGGAATTACATTTGTTTTGGCTTTTATGACATAAATCAAATATCCCTGAGAAATAAAATAGTCAAACCTTGCCAAGTTCAGCTAACAAAATTTCTATAGCAATGTGCATGTTTCAGATTTACAACTAACACTCAAAGTTGTTTTTATGAACTGTTTGGGATTTTATGTAATTAAACACTGGCAAACAATAGGCTGTGGAAGTAAAGGATTTAGTTCAGTCATGGAGTTTGGCCAGATCACTGAGATGTGAGTTAGTCTCTGAATTAAAGGTATATGTACAGTACCTTGCTTCTACTATAGCATTTCCTCCTGTTATCTCATTGAAGGGTGCAAACTGGTGGATTTCCTCAACATCAGCCTGTGTAATTAGAGCTTCATTGCGTGTATATTTAATTTTGTAATTGTAAGTAGCAGTTGCCCGTGAATTCTTGTTTCTCTTTATAATATATAAAAAAAACCAAAGAAACAAAGAAAATAGAAAGTTGTTGAACTTTTAAATTCTGTAGCTATAAGCTATTACATCACCCACTTCAACCCACTTATTTTCCAGGACTGTTTTGTTCCCCGACCATATGAGTGGTTTATGTGAATTCTGTGTGCACACTTCCATGGGAGAGGTCAGGCACACTGCCTGGCTCTGTTACTTCTAAAAAATGTTAGCTGGTTTTTCCCTTTCCCAAATATAAATAATTGCTTATTCCCTTGAGGAGACATTTTCTGAGGAGAGATGCAGTATAAACCACACGATTTCTTCTTTCAAAGACAGGATTACAATAAGGTGCAGCAGTATTTGTTGAAGTTAATTTTATCTAAGCATTCTAGTCTGAAATACCTATCCTGAGTAGCAGAAACTGGACATCGTGACTATCTTTTTTACTCAACAGAGCAGGTGAATTAACTCCTGCTGGTAATTAATGGTTTCCAAGCCAGCTAGTTGGAGCTAGTCAAAGTGCACCTGCAGTACATGACAGTCTGCAGCACAGACCTCTGCTGCTCCCTGGATTTGATTTCCATACAGAAAAGAAATGTTGATAACTAGATACAGTGCATCTGACTCTTCTCTCATTTTAAATGTTAGAAAGCAAGAGATAGCATGGATGCCAAATGGTTCTCCATATAAGAATATAAAATACATATACATAGTATCACTCTACCTGCTGGCAGGTCTGGCATGGATGAGTATATGCTGAACCCGTGACCACCTGAACTTTCTCTTCACAGCTGTTCAGGTCCTTGGATTTGGTCACATAGACTAGGCTTGCTCTCTTGTTTTCCTGAATTGCGTATGTTGTGTTACAAATACCTCCAATTCCAGCCTGGCAAAAATGAGAACGTGAGCAGAGAAGTTCATTCTTATGCAAATCCCTATCAGTTCCCCACTTGGACTTTCCTGTTTAATTCTGTATTTTCAAAACTGCAGATAAAAATTAATGCTTTTTTATTCATGGTACTTTCCAGAAGCAAAATGGGGATGGTCGTTACTTTCATCTCCTTTTTACATGTACAGCTTTCCCATAAAGACAGAGTTTCAATGAGAAAACTAAAATTCTCCAGAGTTTCACTGAGACAAGATCTGGGGCCTCAGAAGAGGTGAATAACAATTTCCAGTTAGAGCTGTCGATTATGAAATACAATTTGAGGAATATTAATAAAGAGTGCCAAAATAATTTGATCAGTTAGAATAAAATCTCAACAGCGAAGCATTTTATGGTTGGAGATTACATTCTTCCCTTAAAATTTGCTTTTATTGACAGCTTATAAATGCCTATGGAACAGGCCTTGCAATATCAGATGATCTGTCACAATATGAACAGCAATAATTAAAAAGAATTTTAGGATAGAGGAGTTTTGATTGTGGGTTTTCTTCAGTTATCAGTTCTAGTTCAGTTTCTCAATCATATTTCAAGCGTATTTATTTATAACAGCTCTTAAATCTCCACAGTCGATGAGGAGATTTTTTGGAGAGGAAAATATTTGATTGCATTTTAGGAGGAAGGGTTATTTTTGTGATTTTTTTTTTATTGTTATTGATAGCATAGCCACTCCAGAGAGCAGCTCTGGGCTATGTCAGAACAGCAAAATGGTCACATGGTGTTTAGGAGGCAAGACATACCCACTTCATCTTTAGCCTAACTACATTCCTAAAGACACTGTGGTTTCAGTAAGAAATAGAAATAAGAATTGTCCAAGCTTTCTGAAGGACTTACACTCTGCAAATACAGGTATGGGGCTCATCTGCAGACTCCAGAGTGTGGTAGACACATCTAGGCTTTAAGTGGCCATGTCCAGACCACTGGGCTCAATGGAATGAAGTAGCCTTCTGCCTAACTGGACTTTAGAGCTGTGTGCAGTTCATGGCTAGCTCAGATATCCTTCCCCTACATCCTGTCAGATGGGATGCAGACTTTCCCTGGTTAGTCCTTTAAATCTCTCTGCAGCTCAGATTTTTGGGACTATTAACTCTTATCTTCCTTTACAGAGTGACTTGAGATTGCCAGCAAGGGTGCCAATGCTCATTAATCAGTTGCTGTCTGATAAAAACAAGGAAAACTTGAAAAGGATTCCAGGAGGTGAAGTCACATATACTGCTTGGCAACAAGAGTAGGACATACTGCTAACTGAATTAAAAAGAATGAAGATGTAAAACTAGATTTGAGAAAATAGCACTGCAGAATATGCATCACCACCTCCTGGGTTCTTATGTGCAACAAACAGCATGAAAATATTAAACCATGTTGTTCTCTTCTCAGAAATGACTTTACTCACATAAAAAAAATAAAATATATATGTATTTTTTTAAAATTAAAGTTACTCCAGTCTGCATTTTCAATAAAAATAACATTAACGTATAATAATTTCAAAGCTTTTGCTGATCTCTGAATTGAATGTAGTCTAATCAATGTAAATGTGGTTTCAGAAAAACTAAACACATTGCAGTTTCTGTGGTGAATAATAATATCAGATGATTTGCCTCGACTAAGATATTAAAACCTGAAAAACAGTGGAAGTTCTAACAGAGCATCAACTGCAGCTGTCAAAGCTATTACAGTAATGCATGGAATATATACTGTTTTCCTCCTAAAAGAGGAGCTAGAAGAGGTTAAAGTATATATGATTGGTAAAAAAAAAAGTTAAATTAGAGTTGATTTAGTTTTAATCTTGTGCTGTATGTTCAAGCTTGTTTTAATAGAGTATTCAAATGTCGTGTAGGCTTCAGCTTTCAGAGGAAGTTACTTTCTCTAGAATCACAACCCAGATTGTCTATGGGTCTGATGCTGCAAATGCATTTTCTGAAATAGGTTGATAAACTCAATTAAAATTCTGCTATTCTATTGTCCTGTGTAGCTGCAACCTCACCATAACAACTTAACCCTGATCTCCCACAATTAGGTGTTTCTTATTAGGGAGGTTTACATCAACAATGAATTCAGAAAATGCAGTAGCAGAACCTGAAGAGAAGGCTTATTTATTTATCAAGTGACCACAACAGCCAAAACCAAAATCTCACCTCCTGTAAGCTGTATGAGTGCTGCATCTTCTTTATATTTAGCTCCAGCACATTCAGAACCCCTCTGTAGATGTTCAGAGCATCATCTGAGACAGAACTGGGAGCCATAAGGTTTCCAATGTGGCCATTGCTATACTCAAACTTGATGGGAGTACTAAGTTGCCCAGTTAGTACCTGAGTCAGTTTAAGTGATCGAGAGAATGAGGTTGTAGGCCAGACACCGTTGTACTCTGCTGCTTCTATTGAATGAATCTAGAAGAAAGTGGGGATAGAATTCCTCTTTCATTTTTTAAGTCAACCTTCCTCAATGCACATAAGCATCTAGAGCTTTAAGCATGTCAAAAAGACACTTTTAAAGAAGGCAAAGCCTCTTCAAAGGGAAAACTTAAAAGCTGTCAGTTAACATAGCTAGTATTGATATACGTATTTCTGTAGCTAAAAGAGAGTACTTGAAATAACTGTCACATTTCCCCTGTCACTGGACTCTCTTCTCTTTCACAGATAATCCATGTGGCCAAAGGTTGACTCATATGAATAAATGAGCCAGAGAAGAGCTGCATGAAACAAGTTGCTACCCAAAAGTAGCATGGAAGATCTGCAGGAAATTGCAGGAGAAAGTTAATGTTCCAGAAAGCATCATTAACTCCTGGTGTGAACTCTGCCGTCTCCCTCACTGGGGTCACTGAGCAGAAACAGCAGTCTCAAACTAATAGCAACACGGCTGCTGGGGCAGCCAGGTAGTTGGAATTAGCGTCAGTAGTGAACAGCAGATTACCAAAAAAATTATCCTCCCTATGCATTCTGCTGTGGAGCCGAAGGCTCAGGCACTGGTCCCAACCCCAGTCCGTGCTTCACACACCAGCCCCAACCTGGGGCATGTCCAGGCAAGTAGAAAGTTGTGTTAAATTCTGAATAACTGGAATAATTTCTACCCCATGGGAATGCAGTGTGTTTAGTTTAGTTTCTCAGAGGACGCTTCCCTTTTATATATTTTGACAATTTAAAGAGACTTTTCTCGGACACCTCAGGCTGGTGACGTGATGCAGGACATGGATTAATTTCTCCAAAAGCCACACAAACTAAATCCTCATACGGCAAACTGCCAGAGACCGTGCTTTCATATTTATTTTTGTTATTGTTGGTGGAGATCACTGCCAGCCCCAGTAACTGAAGCTTACAGAGGAGGCTGTTACAGAGCAAATCCCTCGTGCTGCCTCTTGGACATGCTTCTGGCATATTGCATGCGAGCAGGTTTGGGACTGCTCTGCAGGGTCAGGGCAAGGTAGTTTTTCCAGCCCTGGGGGCCCAGTCATGACTTAGGCTGTCTGCTGGGTTTTGAGCACAGCTGGCAGTTCTTACTCATGGGTCTGCGATTCAAAAACTGCCAGCTGGAAACTGCCCAGGGAACACATTTTTTTGCTGGGGCTGAATGAGAACTAGTAGGCTACAGATGAAAGATTAATTCCCTGAACCATCCCTCCGAACTGTCTAATTTAAATATAACAGCAGCAAAATAAACTCTTCCCAGAGCAGGGAATAAATGTATTGTTACCTTTAGCTTCAAACTTGCCCCAAAATCTCATGTTGGGGTTTTTATTTTTTCCTTCTTTTCTCTCCTTTTCATGACTGAATTTTTTTTATTTTTATTTTTTTAATGGAAACTTCTTTGCAAATGCATTAGGGCAGGTGAAATGGTGGAAGGTCTTAGGGAACAGGAGTCAGTTTTAGGTGAAGACCCACTCACCCTGGCACGCCAAGAGCTGTTTCAGCAGAAATCATAGATTGCAGCAGGAATTATCAAATCATACGATTCTATGAATGGGTGAGGATTTGGGATGAGGACAATACTGGTCCTGCCTCCTGTCTACCAGAGAAGTCTTTACTCACCAATGCAGACATGTGGCTCTTATTCCCTTGGCTTATTTTAAAAAAAAAAAAAGCAAGCTGTCTATTTGCAAAGGTCATGGAAAAACAAAATATTTCCCATCTAGTTCTGTTATAATTCGAACTTACAAAAACACCTAGTAACAGAAGGCTAATTCAGGCTGGAAGGCTACAGCATTTACAAGCTTTTATCAGACAGTCACCAGTCTTTCTATTCTGCAGTTTTCAATTTGCCAAATAAAACCTTTAAAAAAAGATCATTTTTTCTTCCAAATACACAGAAGACTAAGTGGAATTTGTATAGAGCAATTGACATGTGCGTTTCAATATATTCATTAGAAGCACCTATAGGCTTCTGTTAAAGGCAAAACTGTTTTTCAGATAATCAAAACTCTTAGTAATTTCTCAGCATGTAGTAAAAAAATAGACAACTGAGGATGACAAAGAATGTCATTTGGGACCCTGCAGAAAAGGAAGCCACCAGATGACATTAATTATGCTAAATATTGAATCATATCCAGCTACTGTAGCATGTTTTACTGCCTTTCGCTTTGTGGTTACAAAATCAGTTGATTAAATAATCCTAGGTTGTACTGTTAGGAACAATTGGATTGATCCTATAATAAATTATTGTGCATTTCAAATTACATTTCATTGTCTCCCTGACCACAAAGCAGAAGAAATACTTCAAGCCCAAGGTTGGCTTGAGCTGAGAATTACCTGGCAAAGTGCAAATAGAATTTAGGGCACCGCATAAAAACCAATAGCATTACTTACATTCTCCCTGAGTAAGCACAACACGTGATGAAACTTAATTACTCCCCAAAAACTTTAAAAAAAAAAAAGAAGTCGAGTATGAAAAGAATTTTACCTTTCAGATGGAATATGTTTTCTTACCCTAATAAGGCAAAGTTTTGGCCCAATACCACTAATTTCCACTTTACTTTTTATTCTTATTCCAGCTCTTGCAAGTCCTTTCTCTGGAAGTCCACTGAGAAGTATGCTTTCATAATTAAATGTATAAACCTTGTTTTCACTGAAATCGGGTTCTGCAAAGAAATGGTTCCCATAAAACATTATAGAGACTATACAGAACATATTAAGGTAGCTGTATGAGAATGTATGGAACAAAAAAGAGGAATCTATTCATTTTTGCATTGCACCTGAACAAAATTAGCTGTTGTAAAATTATATTAAACATTGATATACTTTTCAGATTCTATTTTGAATTTCACTCATTATAATTATATTAGCTGATAGGAAAATTACTTACGGTAATTAAGATGCTGGCTCCCTGAAAGAGAAGGGAAAAAAAAAGAGTAATGAAATGACAAAGTAAAAAAAAAAAAAAACCAACCAAACCCAAATGTTAATGTATTTTAGTATGAAAGGCTATATCTCATCTTGTACATATGGCATAATTCTTTCTAATTAACTTTACTTCTACTTCAGCACATAACTAAAACCATTTTTTTTTCCTAAACAACAACAAATTGTCACGAAATACAAACATGAACGTTAACATTTTATGGAAAAAAGTAAGTGAACTATATTTAAATGCTAATACCTTCTCCTGAATCTATTATTTTAAATTCATCAAAGCGGATAAGTTACTTACCCACTAGGGTTAAAACCAGGGCTAATATCAAGCCCCTCATGATGGGGATAAAGTAAAGGTGTACATGCCGGGTTCTCTTTATAAAGGCTTGTGTCATCACATGTTTCTTTTGGCATGTTAGTTTGACAAACAAGCATATTTTAGAATGCATATTGATCAATCAAAAAATAAACATTTCTGAGGTCACAAATGCTGACAACTTCAAATCAGCTCATGATTTCCATTACTTTAGTTTCTATGTGAAATAGAGGCTTCATTTTCAAAATATCTTGCTTGCTATTTTTTCCCCATTTCTCCACATTATAGTTATATAGTAAAGCAATAATTAAAATTTAAAATTCAATAAAAATACTTCCTTGATCATAAATGAAATAATTGAGCTTTTCTCTAACCATGTCTTCAATCTCCTGAGAATTTTCTCTTGCTAAGGGTCACAGCTTTGGAGACACACTTTGCTCTCTCACATGGAAACTCTACCTTTAGAGAAGAGTTTTTGATTGATTTCCTTGATCTAGATACCTTAGGTCTCATAGACATGCAACAAGAAATTGTCTTTCCATGGTATCTACCAGGACTGTCTTTGCAAACATCCTATTACCCACACCTAAGGAAGACAAATCTTGTCAGTTAAACCTTCACTTTCCCTTCTGGCTAACATTTAAAAGTTTATACTATGAAAACAGGAGGGAAATTAATTTCTGTGTTTATAAGAAGAATCTAAAAAATGAGTTACATTTCCAGAAGGATCCCAGTGAGTCAGGAGCTTCAGGTCTTTCTCAGGAGGTTCTCACAGGTCTCTGGCTGCTGCCACCCTTGGGAAAATATACCCAGGATTTCCCATTTGAAGTAATAACATCTAGACCAGTCCTTAGCAAAACCAAATCAGGAGGGAGTTTGCTCCTCAATTTCAGTTATACATATATTTTTTAAAGTGTTTAACATTTACTTTGAATTTAAGCTTGTCTTTTGTCTTTAAGCACAAATGGTAATTTAAATAGAATGTAAAAAAACAACTGGGTACAAGGGTTTTTAAGAGGTCAGGAAAGAGAGCTCAGGAATGTGTATCTGGTATTTCCTTGAGGCAGTGAAAAGTACAACATACTTGCAAGTAACACACGTAGTCAGGCAGTTAGACACCATCCTCCAGGAGAACAAGGTTTTCTCAGCTGTTGCTACTCATGAGGGAGGAGAAGGATGAAACCTGAGCACAGGTCCTAACCACCTCCACCCTCAGGCCTAAGAATATATGTACTGCAGACCCCATCAAACCCTCCCTTGACACAATTACTTCATTTACTTGGAGTGAAGCCACCTGACTGAGGAATAATGAAGTTTACTACTGTGCTGCCAATGCACCTGAGCTGGAGTTGGGGATGCAGCCATGTGGCCCCTCTACTCTGCTGCTCCCAGCAGTCATGCTGGCTGGACAGACAGGGGAAAGCCAGAAAGTCAAATGAGGGATGTCTTGTTTGGGCATCTTCACTACCGATAATGAATTTTAAGATATGGAAAGATATGTAGTTGAATGAGTAATCAGACCTTCCTTGAAATGAAATATGTGTCTAGCCAAATATTTTTTTTAAATACGAAGACATATGAACCATTATAAGCGAGAAAAAATTGAGTTGTTGGTTAAGTGTGGATTCAGATGGCAAAAAATTAAGTGCATGTGGATTTCCCCTGATGTTTCCTTCTAGGGTGCTAACTTGTGTGTCATAGAATCATAGAAGTGTTAAGATTGGAAAAGACCTCCAAGATCAAGTCCAACCTTCTATCAAATACCTCCATGACCCCTAGACCATGTCCTGAAGCACCTTATTCACCCATTTTTTGAACACCTTCAGGGATGCTGACTCCAACACTTCCCTGGGCAGCCTGTTCCAATGCTTAACTACTCTTTACTGAAGTAAAGAAATTTTTCCTAATATCTAATCTGAACCTCCCCTGGCACAACTTGTGGCCATTTCCTCTTGTCGTGTTATTAGTTACTATGGAGAAGAGGTCAGCACAAGTCTCACTACAGCTTCCTTTCAGTTAGGTCTCCTCTCAGCCTCCTCTTCTTCAGGCTAAATACCAGCTCCTTCAGCCTCTCCTCATAAGACATGTTCTCCAATCCTCTCTAAGCCATGAGCCACCAGCCACTCCAGCAGAATGCTGCAGGGGACTGTGTCAAATGTTTTAGTGAAGTCTGGCTAGACAACATTCACAGCTTTTCCCCCAACCACCAGGTGGGTCACCTGATCATAGAAGGAGATCAGGTTGGTCAGACAGGGCCTGCCCTTCATGATATGGCAAGATGCACCACGTTTGTGGGCCTCAGTAGCATACCTTGTCTGGCACGTATGCACTGTCAAATGTAGCTAGAAATGCCTTTCGGTCACACTTTTTTGCAGCCAGATTGGAAGTAAATGCAGAGCAGCAGTGTAATACTGTAGGGGGTACCATGCAAACCCCTTCTGCTTTTGTGGCACTGATCATCAGTGCCACGGCTTGAACTCTGCAGTAATATTGTGCTGTCGTCCTCAAGGAACCACACTTCCACAGGACAGAATGTCAAAGAAAACATATATATTCTATACAGAACTATATAAATGAAATTATTAATTTAAGCATTGTTATTAACGGTGTATTGAAAGAATGTCTAAAGGACATACACATAATAAAATGGAGCTGTAACATTTTTCAAGTTTTATAATAGGCTTTATAATTAGGGTGTAATGTGAATAGATTTGTTCAAGCTGGGTAGTGAAAATACTGCATTACTTTTTTTAATGGAGAATGCTGAGTCTAAACTCACAATCAGTATGTAGACACCCGATAGCTAGACAGCTAAAATAATTAAGGTTGTACAGGCTGCCACATTCTCTTCATCTGCAGCATGTCCTCTCTCTTTTTAATAGCTCCTCTCTACCCAAGCATGTTTTCTAGGGGGTGAGGAGAAAGGGATCTCAAGATTGTTGTACCCATTATTACTTTAAAGGCACAACTTCATAAATTCAGGAAGTGGAGAGGAGACACAGCTAGAATTTGATTGTCAGAGCATCAGGCTCTAATCCTTTCCCCAAAAATCAGACGTGTCACTCCAGCTAGCTCAGAGGGAATAAACAGCCCATCTATCTCTTCAAGGAAATAGATAAAAGGAAGAAAGGTGTGAGCCACACCCTTAAAAATCATGACAATTTTTCTTAAACATTCAATGTGTCATGTTAGTGAGCAAGAAAATAAATGAAAAACAAAAAGCAATGAAACAGGCCCTCCACAAACCATTTCCCAGTGCCAAATTTGGTTGCAGATGAAGGAGCTTTAATGTGGGCATGGGCTCCATACACAACCTGTATTTTTTTTTTAGCCATAAACAATGAAGAAAAGGAATTTCTAGAAAGCAAAGGGAAATATCCCATGATTTATTTATTTTTATTTTAAGGGAAGAAAATATATGGTGTTGAGTATTAGAGAGATCATGATGGTTGTATAAGGAGAGCAGTAAGATGAAGTAGACTGCTTTGAATTTACAGGGCACTTGCACCATAAATGAAACATGAATACAGCCTAATTAACCTGATTAGAACTATTGCTTCTACACTGCAATTGTCTTTACATAACACATTCTGCTTGAGTAACAGAGTCTTATTATCTGCTCTTGTTCTGACAGCAATAGCTCTGCACTCTCCTTGTTCTGCATTCACACTGCTGAATTACGGTGCAGTGATGCAATTTCTATCCTGCTAATATATAGCCTAATGACAAATCAGGGATTAACAGAACAGCTCCCAAGCAACCACAGCAGGTTAAAATAGATGCATGATTTTTGGCCTTTCAGTTTTCCTCATTTCTAAAGATGAAGAAACCTTACTTAAAAGAATTATGAAAAAAAATTCACACCTTTTTCGTATTTAACATTCACTCCTTGAATTTTTTTTTCTAAAAATATTCAGCATTTGCTATTGTAGCATAGCCTCCAAAATAATGTTTGATACTCTCTCCAGAGACTCTGGACATTGCCTAACGAATAAGAATGTGTTCTGGGTTGAGCTACATTGCCATATGCTGATTCTAGTATATTCACAAAGGGATTTTGTTACATTAGCTTGCTTTAAAAGGTGCTTTTTGGTTTGTTTGTTTGTTTGTTTTTTACTCCCTTTACTAGAAAGAAACCAACAGGCCCAATTCCCTGCTGTTATCCCAGTTTGATTCTGGCACAGCACCAATGAAGTGATAACTGTGGGAACTGGATACAAGGTTTGCAAAATGAAAGAAATAGAAATGCTATTTATATCTTGTCTATCTTCTGGAGCATGCATGGCTTGAAAGACATGGTAGGTCCAGATTTATCGTATAGCTGTAAAATTTTGTTTTGATAAGTTTGTTTTTCATTAATAGCTGTTGGTAAACCAAAGTCACATCTTTGTGCATTTCAATGAAATAGTCAGTGGGACTGTTTCTGCTGCCTGTCTTTTCCAGAGAAAAGAATGAACTTATGAAAAAGAAGATTGTGGAATCCAACTCTGACATTCTCAATCCCAAACCAGATTGTTTTCATACAACTCAGCTTTACTAAGATGCTCAAAGTGTTTTATTTTCATTCAAATACAGAAAACACATTCTGAAACCTAACAGACCATTGTCATCACTATCGTCATTGGCTCATCAGACAGCATACGGATTAAGTGGCTTCAAGATTTTCCACCCCTTTCGGTGTATATTATTTCCCAAGTCATTCAGTAGGGTTAAATGTTGGACAACTTGCCATCTGAGGTTTGAGTCATGTCATATTTGAGGACTGGTGTTTGCTATGCAATTCTATTGCACTAGAAGATAACTTCTCCAAGTTTATCTTAACCCTACTTAGACTTCATGGTCACAGAGTGATTAGCTGCTGTGGCATTGGTACTGATGACAAATCAGGTAGCCCTGAAATTTAGCCTTTTCATGTCTCCACGTCAGTCATTTTGGGGATGAAATGGTGACTGCACATATAGGACAGTGGGGAGGTCTGTGTGCTACACTAAGTGTTCTCCTATACGCTGAGGTACTGCTTGTAATCACATTCTTGGTTACAGCTATCAGGGCTAGCAATTTATCCAAAGGGAAAAATACTTGTGTCATGTTTATTCCAATGTACTCTGACTGTATAAAACGTGGGCACTGTCGCAGGGACATGAGGAGATCCCAGGCCATAACATGTGTCTTAGGATGGACAGCAGGAAGAAGGAACGTACCTGGTTTATCAGACTCAACATCCCTTTTGCAGGAGGTGCAGTGAGAACATAAACAAGTTGTCACTTCAGAAAAAAGACCCATGATCTTCTGTAATCCTGGGTGAGGATACTTTTCTATTCTCAGAGGAACAAGGTGGAAAAATATTAGAAAGAGAAAAATTCTCAAGTCTTTTTTTTTTCATATCAGGCCAAGTGTATTAGGGCTGCCAAATTTCAGATTCTCCAAAAGAATTGTTTTGGATTTTTTTTTTTTTGTACGTGTGGAGTTTTACAGATATATAATGAGTTCTCAAAATTGCTACTTATTTTGTAGTTCCACCTCAAATGTGCAAGATTCTTCATGAATGAAGGGGAAAGCACAGACTTTTTTTCCTGGAAACCAATATACTCAGGTATACTTTTCTGTTTCATACACCTTCACCTTGGTGACTTATTCCCTTATACCACAGAACCACTGCAAGAACATGATGGGTCTGGATCATCCCTTTCTAGTATCAGATAAGTTTATGGCATCAGGAGGAAGCTCAGTATGAATTTACTCTTGTTACAGAATATATGAGATATGTGATACCTAAGCTTCACAGATCTGGGTCACTGCGACATTAGGTCATGGACCAGATAAGATAAGCAGTGTATTATTCCTAAAGAAGGAGCAGATAATACTCTGCCAGTTCAAATAACAGGCATACCCTCAAAAAAAGGAAAAAAAGCAGAATCACCTACCAGTATTTAATCAATGATTATGACTCCTAAGGATTAAAAGGTCTAATCATGTAAAAATCAGAACACAATTTTGTTTTTAAGTTACTGTGAAAGTTAGTTCAGTGATAAATCAAGCACCATATGTCTCATTACTTTGAAAGAAAGTTGCCATGTGATTAGACCCACTACATCACATATTAATCATAATCCCATTTTCTCTATAAGACAATTGCAATTTAAAATATTAAACAGAACACTGATGTTCATATCTGCTTATCAAAGACTACACTGCTATGATTCCATGTCGCCCATGAACATCAGAGGACAAACCAACTCTTGAACACACCTTTGGCTAACACTATGAAGAATTAATCCCCCACCTCCCAATATAAAGAATGATGTCTGAACCAATTCATATATCCAGAAGACACGGGATCTGGATGCAGATCCAGGGCAGCAATTTTCCGCTGACTGGTATGTTATACTCTTATACAACTGCATTTTCTCCCATCTGGCAGAAAATTTCTTATCCATTTAACTGGGAACAATGCTAAGTCATATGATCAAAACTGTCTTTTGCTGCAGGAAGAATTTAACATGTAAGGAACATGACAAATGCTTTTCGCCAGCATGGTGTGTTCAGCCTTAATGTTTAACTGCTCAAATTCTATTTTCAAGGCTTTTTAGTATGAATATAGGCAAAAGATAAAGGCAGATGCTGGCTCACCACACACTCTACCCTGCATGGAAGTTAATGTTATCTGTTCATGGAGTTTAACTGGAGCTACATCTAGTATATCCTGACACTAATTTGTTCTTTGAGTAATCGCTGTAACTTCAGTGCAAACACTCAAAAAATAAAATAGTTCTCAATATGAATAGGGCTTGAAAATCTGCTTTATCATAGGTATCTCTCAGAACGTTTTAGAAAGTTCTTTAAGCCTTTGTTTCAGAAACCCTCCAGTTTCTTAACTGTTCATTTATTTATTCTTTTTATAGTAATACCTAATTTCATTTCCATTTGCTCATCTCTGGAGAAAACACTAGGAAGACTGTTATTTTTGCAGTATTCAAAGGCTAGTGACAGGGAAAGTAAATTCTGAAATTGATTTCCAAGGAATTCCTATACTGAGAACAAACAATGTTGGTCTTAAAGCCAAAATGGGACATAATTGCCCATTTTGTTTTTTTTTAATTCTTCAGGGAAGGTAATGGAATGAAGTCAGGGAGATTCACTTTCCTTTCTTCTCTGACATTTTAGTTGTGGTTCATTCACAGGCTGAATTTCTTCTGGGATAAACTAATGTAGCTCAGACAAATTATATGGAATTGTGTCAGTTTACCCCATCTGTGTATCTAATCCAATATTTTAAAAAGTTTGATGTAGGAAGATGTTGGTTGATGCTATCTTCCTGTTTTTCTAGTGGCTTTCTAAAAACAACTAAATTCCTTTTCACTGATTACTAGTGCACGAACCCTCTAATTGATATTTATACTGCAAAACACAGAGAAACATAAGTATTATCTAGTACGTAATTGAAATGTTCCTATTAATTTTCTCAGAACATCTGGACATTCTAAGACTTAAAATGAAGGTAGAAGAAGTAAAAATAAATGGAAATTTGG
The DNA here is from genome assembly GCA_024336885.1 of Actenoides hombroni. NCBI lineage: Eukaryota > Metazoa > Chordata > Aves > Coraciiformes > Alcedinidae > Actenoides > Actenoides hombroni. The sequence continues at coordinate 12,302,670 of WUAM01000359.1, read as the reverse complement.
CATCCTCTTCATTTAAAGATTGATTCAAGACCTTTCCTATAGTGAATAAAACTATATGGATTCACACATCTGGGAGTTTTCTGAAGTGAAGGTCAACTTTACCACTCCATTCTGTACTTGTGCACTTATAAATAATTGCAGCATATAACCCTATAAGGTATAATAAATATATGCATTTAAATTTTATATTTGTTTTAACTCCTAACTAGTTATACAAACATTCTATACCACTTGCATTCTTGGTCTGGCCACCATGGTCATCAGCTCAGGTGCCTACAATGGTCATCTCACACAGAGTTACAGCAAAACTGACAATGTAGCCAAGACTCACAAGAGATTTTTGTGTTCATAAAGCTCAAGTCTCTTTTACAGGGTAACTATTACTCATATGCATTAAAATTTTTTTGAAATCTGTCCATGTTCAGGCTCTCCAGACATGTTCTGGGCTTTCTGTAGCAGCAGCAGCACACTGAGTCGTTATTCTAATAGATGATGGCAGTGCTGTTGTTGAACTTGGAGTCAAAAGGTGCTATCATTTTAGGTAGAAGTGTTGATACTAAATAATTCAGTGTCTTTCTGGAAGGTGGCAGCCCTATAACCTTTCAATTCTCCTCACCAGTGAATATGCAAAGAAATGTTGCTAGGAGCTATGGAGAAGTGTGGGAACGGCTAGTCTTCCAGGCATAACAGCAACTGCTGGTAACAACAAAGGGAAATTAAAATATGAGACATTCAGCTGTAGAAGATAAAAAGGTCTATGTGAAAGAACATCAGCAGCTCCATCTATAAAATTTCCACTCATCTGACATGTTGGGAAATGTATAGACAAAGCTAAAAGGGAGTGACAACAGTGCATGTACCAAGACTTAGCCAATGTCTGAAGAAATGCTCTGTCTTAAGTGAAGCATGGAAAAGAAACTAATCTCACAGTACAGTTTGAAAAGCCAGGCCAGTCACCTGGGAAACTAGAAAAGAAGGAAATAGGCTATCAGCTCAAGCTTCACAAAGCATTCACAAAATAAAACTACCATAGACTTCTAAGTTAGTGATTAACAGTCTCTAAAATTGTAGAACTGGCTACACCACACATGGAATCACACCTATGTGAGCCAACCTTAGCACAGATGAAGATAATTACTGAAGCATCAGGTTCAAACTATATTGAAATGAAGACCATTAAAGATACTTCTAGAGACATTTCTCTGACTCCAAGGAGCAGTTTGGTGATGGGCAGTCCACCTTTTCATCTGGAAGTTACAGCAAAGGGGAGTTTGTTGCTATTTAGTGGGTAAACTGCCTCCTCCTAGTAGGAAGGGTGAGACCTGGTCTGTGCCCATGGACCTCCAGCTGTGCGAAATAAGGTGCCAAGGACCACGACCAAAGGCAAAACAAGGCAGTGTGCTTCTTAGTCACTCAAGTGGGCTTGAACTGCCTGCAATGAAAAGTGGTACAAGGGGTGAGGAGAAGACTTCTGGTGACTGTATGAAAGGGCAGGTTCAGAGAAGAAGCCAGGTTTTTCATGAGTGTTTTCTGCCAGCCCTTAGGGATAAGGGGAGTGTGCTTTGCTAAAGAGCATGAGGTACACAGGAAGCTGACAAAAGCTTCAGATTGATCTGGAGAGTGGAAAGAGACACTGGACTTCCCAGGGAGGGAGATGTTCGATTTATTGTCGTAGCACTTTGCCCTACCTGTCACTCATTTTGCTCTGTAGCCTTATAAGAGCTTCGACCCAAACCATGTGTTTTTGTCCCACTAATGATACTTAATTGGAAAGCTATTGTTTTTACAGAGAGACTCCTAGGTCTCTTCAATAGGCAGATTGAAATAACATGAGGGAAAAAGGGATTTAAACTGAAACACACAAGCGATATTTTGTCCATTTTATTACCTCAGCATTAAGCAGTTTAGTTTTGGCTCACTTTCTCAGGGAAAAATTATTTGGATTTGCCCTTATAAACAAAAGAAAATAGAGAGGGTTTTAAACAATTTAAATGCTTGCCAGAAACTACTCTGGAAACAAATGAGAATAATTTAAAGCTACACACACACAAAACCCTATATATATATATAAGATTATACTTTTCCATTTTATATATATTTGCTAAAGAGCATGAGGTACACAGGAAGCTGACAAAAGCTTCAGATTGATCTGGAGAGTGGAAAGAGACACTGGA
>WUAM01000359.1:12245810-12286756 GCA_024336885.1 Actenoides hombroni | reverse complement strand
CATTTGTCTCCCCTCCCCCCCCCCCCCCCCCCCCCCCCCCCCCATCTGATTTTGCAAGATCGGGAGTTTACACTGCTGAGCAGCTTTTATGGGTCTTGCTTTGTCTTTTTTTGTCTCAACTGCAGCTGAATAGAACTAGAACAGAGGCTAAAAAGTAGGCTAAAATCTGACACAGTTATTTACATAAAACTGAAGTATTTTGACTTACTACTTTCAGTTTTGCTACATATTAAAAAAGAAAGAATGTCACTGTAAGATCCTGCTCTGGCCTATGCCATGTCTTTGCACGGAACTGTGGTAGGCATGTGTTATATTTAATGCAATGTATTAAATAGAACAGGTTATTATTAAATATAAATATTATTAAATATAAAATTATTAATATTATTAAATAGTACAGGTTACCATAGAAAGCATGGTAATACAATGTGTATCTTGCACTATGTTAATAAAAGCCTTTAACATATTTCTGAATCTCTTAACTTTGGCAAACTGCTTAGTAAAAAATGCAAGCAGATACAATTGGGGGTTTAGAATTATGTTTCTTTTATCCTTTTAAGTTAGACAATACTATAGCTATAGACTAACGAATAATGAATTCATTAACACATTTTATTAATTTACTTCAGGAATCTCTGCTTCTGGTGAAAAAAAAAATCTTGAGTACAGTCTTTGAGGCTATAAATTCTGTACTACTTTACATACTATGTTTTGAGGGGCAAATATACTAGCATGCCAGGATGTTTTTGCACCATCTTCTGTCACTTGTTGACATTACTTTTGTAAGCTATCTTGCTGCCTTTTGCTCTGAACAAGCAAATAATTGCACATCAGTAAATGCATCAGTGTGTAACTTCAGAAATTACAGAGGCAGTCGAGTGATTATCACACTTCTGAATTTTTCATGCATCATGACTCACTTTGCTGGAAACAGAACACACATATTCCAAGCAAGTTATTATCATGATTTGAACATACAACCCAGTTCAAATAATTTGAAATTATTAAAAAGACTTCTGTAAACATGCTTAAGTTCAATTGTATGCTTCAGGCATTTGTTAAAAGCTCCTTAAGAACTATTATAATTTAAATTACAGTTTCAAATAGAAATGATTAAAGGATTTGGAAATTAATTTATAAACCAATGCTACTTACTCCAGCTAAAGTTCTATTTATATGTTCAGATATACATTCTTTGTATAGCTCACACCTGGCCGTCGGATTTTCTGTAGAAATTAAAAAGAAACTAATTATATATTACAGTTCAATCCATATTCAATATAGACAAGAGCTTTTACAAAGAGCTTAAGTAAGACCACAAACCACCAGCATTTAGAATTTAGGCGACGCAGGAGCCGCACTCCACTCTCAAACTTCAGCTACTAAGACTTTATCTTGGCCAAAGTTAGAGCACTGGATTGGACCCTGACCTTTTGTTTCACTTGGGTAGAGCATTTGGCCCCTTTCCTCAGGACTTCCACAGGGTGATGTTAAGAGAGAGCTCAAAGCTACAGAGAGAAGCACAGATCTAATAACTGTGAGGAAGAAACCATTACTCCAAATGGATTCCATCACACTCTTTAGCAAAAATACATTTACGAAATGATTCCATTCTCAGGAAATGTAGATGCCACTGCCTTGCCTCTTTTTTGTGTCTTGCTGATTAATCTACCTGAAGATAAACACGCACTGGTGGGTTTCTAAGAAGATGTAGCTCTATAATAACACATAAAGCTTTATAATATCATGTACCTTGGCAGGAAGTGCCATCATTTGGCTTAAACTGCAATTTTCCTGTGGATGGTTGATAACCTTCCTTACAGGAGCAGTTAAACCCTCCATCCACGTTCTCACATTTTGCATGATCTCCACAGGCAACAGTTCCTTCATAGCTGCACTCATCTACATCTGCAAATATCGTGAGAAATTGAATTTTTTATTAAGTATTTACAGACTAAAATCTTGCTGCTTTGTTGATAAGAGCCCTGCACACTGCAAGCAGTTTCATAATAAAATTTCATGGCATAAAAAGAGAAAAGAAAAACTAAAAAGGCAAACTTAATGGCAAAACACCTGCCAATTCTAATACTTAGGGATTAGAAGGATAAATCCTAATTGATCATATTTTTATACCACCACTTTTATTACTATGTAATACTGCTTTGTTCATGTTTTAAAACCATGAGTGTAAATATTAATTCTATCACAACAAAATGCTTGGCAGGATGCAAATTGTCTGAAATCCATTTTCCAGAGATTAGACTAAATAGATTTTCTCAGCCTTATGGTTCAGTTAGGAAAAAAAAAAAAAAAAACTGCAGCCTTCTCTTTTACACCACATCTTTAAAAAGAGGTTACAAAAGATCACTTTATCCGTCTCGTTAATGTAAGATTTAAGCTCTGTGCCCTTTAAAGTGCTTGTCATGTCTTTTTTTTGCTTGCCTTTTTTTTTTTCCTTTAAATCCACATTTAAATTACATTTGTCTAAAATGGCTTTTGTACCTCTAAATAATTTGCCATTAGTTAGACAGGTTCAGTAACTGGGTGGGGCACAGTCCAAGAGTAAAACTGATGAATTCCAGTAAGGGAATCCATGAATTGATCAATGTAGGAGGGCTGGGCACTAACTCTCTGTCAGGAATAGGTATTATTTTGCATTATTTGGTTGGCTGAGGATAAAGATCAAATAACTCAATAGGGAAAGTAAACTGGGAACAATACCAAATAATTCTGAAGAATGAAGTAATGGACTGTGAAGTGCTGTGCTGGAAAGAAGAAAAAAGTGAACAGCTTTGGGACAGGTATATCTGCTGAAAAGAGCTGAAAAATGAAGAAGTGATACAGGAGCAGATTTAAAGGAACAGCAACAGAACAGAACTGAAGGAAAGTAAAGGTAGAGAGGGGAAAGGATGGACCAGAGAGGAAGACAACCCAAGTTAAGAACTGGCATGACACTGAATTTGGAAAGGATATTGGTGTAAAAGGAGAACTGACTAACTGATTAGTGGAGGAGAATAGCTACCTGAATTTATAAGAGGCCTTTGTGTAGGCAGATAGTTGTTAAGACAAGACAAACAAAAGGCAGATACAGGGGGCTGGCAATGTACTATGAGCATAGGGGAAATATTTTTTGCACTCTTATTTCGGTACAAGATCATTGGTAGTTTCCAAAAAGTAGTGGAACAAAAATTGATAATAATGCATGTGAAATAAGGTTGCTAGAGAAACTGAAATTATGGGAAAACATGCTGCATGTCTGTGGATATATCTAGGGAATGCAGGAAGATACCCGAAGGATACCTGGGGCCATATGCCTATTTGGACAGCAATTTTGGTACCTTCATAGCCCATTCTTTATTAATGGCACCTCTTGAATCTCCGTAAATAATCAGATGAATGTTGTATATAGGACAACTGTAAAATGCATTTAAACTTTAATGGAGTATCCCAACAGTTTCTACATCCACATATTTTTTACTGTTTTCTGCTTGATTCCGCAGCTTCCTTTCTTCTGCTTATAATCCTAGAGGTCTTCCTGGAGTTCAAGGACATGGTTGAGGTGTCGCATCACTTTCATCTCCCTATTTTTGTCACCAAGCAGTGGCTATGATTTGCACAAGAAATGCCGTGCTCTAAGCTCGAGGTTCAGAAGCTCCCACTGAAAATCTGTTCAGAGTCCTGCATGGCCCAGACAGGAAGGAGAAGTGGAGGCTGGAGATGCATTTGCCCTCCCCAGCACAACCACCTCTGCTCTTCAGGGAGAGCTGTCAAGGAGGCTGCGTTTGAATGGGTCGGCGCAAGCACTGAAGTTTAAAGTGTGAGGCTAAATTATAATTATCTGCACTGGGGTAATAGTTTGTTTCCATCTTTAATGCCCCAAACTGCAAAGGTTTCTCTTTAATGAGTGGAGTTTTGCATTAGCTGTATTTGTATGGTTTCTGGGAGCTCGGTATTCATAGGCATGGAGCTAACTATGTTACCCATCAATGAATCTGGCAAAAGTGAAGAGAAAGAGGAGGAAAAGCTTGATATAGTGCTACACACAGACTACCTCATAATTAAATGCTGTCATTTAAAGACACAAGGCTGAAGTTCTTACTCTTGGCATTTAAATAACCTCTCACATCAGTAAATTACAAAGCTCTTTTTGAAACAAGTGGTTGCCTGTCAGTGCCTTGTTGTGTGACCCTGTGTAAGACAAACTTTGAACGAATTGAAGTAGCAAGGGTGAAAACCATGACAATACCAGTTTGTGTAAGAACACACATTAGCCTTATACCAGAGATTTCTTTGGCCTTGTCAGCTATGTGGAGAAGGACATGTACATCTTAACGAGATATTCAGCATGCAGTGCAGTGCTAAAGCACCAGCAAATGACAACAAATTTTGCTGAAACTTACAATGACTTACAAATAAAGAAATATTTGAATGGTTTCCAATCTACCATTGCTGAGTATCAGGTTAGCATGTGATTTACCAATGCAAATATTTCAAAATCATTATGATGCTTTGCTTCTCATACATTTCTGGTTTGGTAAACCATTTCTTTGTCATTATTGGGCAGTCACACAAATTTTCTTTCCTTTTGTAACTATGCCAGGTGTTAAGCATAATGGAGGTTTCAGTGAGAAGTTGCGATTATCCAAAACAAAAACTCAAGCACTGAGACAGATCTCTGCCAAGAGGATGACTATTTGAAGTCTGACAGAGACACCCTGTCTATATAGAAATAAGAGTTTCTGTAGTAGAGTTACCTGTATGGAATGAGTCCATATCACGCCTATCTAATTTACTGTTTCCTGGAGGAAAAAATTGTAATCTCCTGCAGGACAAAATTAAAAGGCAATATGCCTGATCTTGCAAGGTACTAATCAGCTTCGTTTCCCTTTTAAATCAATGAGATTGTCGGGGGCAGCCAACAATTTGTGACAGTTGCAAGAATGCGGCTTTTAAGTTCCTGCTTTGAAAAGCTGTGTGCAGTAGCTGTAGGTTTTTGTTTCTTTATGTTTTGCAGCTCTGCCTTTTTAACCAAACATGCAATTGTTGGACCACACATGGACAACAGCTTATCAGTGCTTTCAGCAATCCAATTTTACTGGAGCTTTGGGGCGAGCATCTCAAACCGTCCTCCTTGATCTGATCTGGGAGTGGGACTGGGCTGCCAAGGCTTGCAAGAGCAGTCTTTACAGCCAACATTCCTGAGCAAAGGCTGAAGACCAGGAGCTTTTTAAATAGAAAGGCATCTGCCATAGCTCTGCAAAAAGCCCTGGCCTTTTCGTAAATATTCAAAACAAATCCTGGAGCTGATCTTTGAAGCTTTTATAATAGCTCCAATCAGAAAAATAGCATCACCGACACCACATAGGCTAGTGTGAAAATAGATTTATAACCTTTTATTTTATTTCTGTGCTTTGTCAGTCCTCATTTACTGCAGCAGGCAAGGAAATTCCAATTAAATTAAAAGTACTGAGAACAGTTATTATGTTCAGTCTTGCCAATTACTGGATTGTACCTACATCTCTTTGATTCTTCAGTCTGTCAGTCAAGACAGCTTGATGTCTACATTATACCTTCTGCTTATTAGTAGCTTGCAAGCGATTGAAAAGTCCAATTGCAAAGCACTAGATGTTCCCTCCCTGTGTCTCCACACTGTGGAAGGCAGCAGCAGACAAAAAGTAGAAATGAAAAAGCCTATGAATGGCATAGGTAAAAGAAAAGTTAGCAATGTGGCATAATGCCATATCCCATCCGCTGTACGACTTCCCTATCACAGAAAAAGACGTGATGGAGAATGTGTGCCTTCCCAGTGCTCTCAGAAATACCTGAAGAAAACTAATAACATGTTCCTGGAGAAAGCAGAGTGGCACAAATGTCACTTTCATTTTATAGATGGTCATTTTCACATTTTTACTCTGTTGGCTGGGGTGAAAAAAAAAGTAGGTTTACATTTCACCTTTTTATCTGCAGCTGAACGTTCAATAAAATGTGAAGTTCAAGGCAAAGGCATGGCTTTTACACAGTAAATAGATTTTAATAGCTCACATTCAGGACAGCAGAAAAATACCATCTTCAGAAATATCATGTCTCTCTGCATTTCTCTTTTTTATTTCTTTCCCCTTCTCTTTTTCTCTCTCTCTTCCTACTTTCCAGTTCCTCTTCTATCTGCATGTTTCATTGTCATTTCTTCACTCATTCTGACTAATAACACAGATGAAATACTGCTGAACCTCAACTCCAAACTCAACATTCTGCTTGTGTGCAAAGTCATATCCACTACCTGTAGCAGCAGATCCATTGGGTATAAAATATCCTATTACAGTTTCCCTGGCAGATAAAGTAGAAAATTAATTGTGGATCAAAAGGTTGTCTTTAGGATTCACTGCTTGGTAAAGTAATCGGTACACTTGTTTAATGAGAAAAGGTGCCCACAGGTAATTTTTTATTTCAGTGTGAGTTTTGGAAGCTCTCAGTTCCTCCCATATGGATTTGTAAAAAGAAGAAAAGTGGTAAACTAACCCCCAGTTGAGGATAAAAAAAGATCAGTCTGCCCAGTAAAGAAAAGAGGGCAAAAATAAGAAATTAGGAAGCTAATGGTAAAAAGCTGAAGTGACAAGAACAATCAGAGAAATAACTTTGAAGACAAAACTTCTGAAGCTGAGGAAACGTCGTAACGTAAAAATCAAAGCCTGGACCAGAAACAGCAAGAATATTTACAGCTCAATGTGCTAACAGTCTCAATCCCAGCTAATTTAAGAACGATTCACAGCAGTTGGATAAAGCAGAGATCTTTTAGATGGATGTGAGCAATGGGCAAGAAATGTTGATTAGATCACTTTCTGGCTTAATATGCAGCCATTCTGCTGATATTAAGAGCAGTAAGAAGAGAGGTTGTCAGCAGTTACAAGCTCACAGGAGACATATCTAGAATGAGACACAGTCAGCATAAAGGTGTAAAGGGCAATAGATTTATTTCTCATTTTCCCATTCCCTGAGGACTGTTGCAACATACAGAGAAAATTACCAGGAGTTTGAAAAAAGAGAAATAGTTACAGCTCTTCCATTCAAAGGAAATCCTAAAGGATTGCATAGTTGTTCAGAAATAACATTTTTCCAGAGAACTTTTCTACCCCTGTAATCTTGAACACATTCCATCTAACTGCTCCAGGAAACAGAGGCTGATGAATGGCACAGGGGGTAGGATAACTTCTGATCTTGCTCATTGCTTTTGATCAGACTTGAAAAATTACCAAAAATATCCCAACCAAAGCCCTCAAACAAAAGATATTTGGGGCATAGTAGGTCAAATCTATAGGGAATTTTGTTGGTCCAGAGCAACCTTAATGCAGAATACTTTGTCACTTTTTGCTCTAAGAATATTTAAGAATATCACTTTGCTCACAGAGGAGTGAAACAGGGGCATAAATAGGTGGATTGGGGATTTATGTGTTAACTATATATTAATTGTCTAAAACTGTGACACGTGGATTAAAAATATTGCAAGCAGAGCCAAGATTGAAGTGTTACTGAAAGCAATGGCAGCTGCTGTGCTGTCAGTGAGAACTGTGGGCCTGAGCTGGAATATTAAGTCTATACCAGTCCAAACTGTGAGAATTTTATATCCAGACTCCAAAATTCACAAATCTGAAAGAGTTTTGCTAGATTGCTATAATTAACAGGAGCAGTAAGAGAAGAGAGATAATGTAAAGCTAGCTGGCAGACATTAATAACTTACCCACGCAGGAGGTTCCATCATTAGGTACAAACATTTGTTGACCATTGCTGGATTGGAAACCAGGCAGGCACATACAGAAATAACTTCCCACCGTGTTTGTGCAGTTGGCATGCTCTCCACAAGGCTGAGTAGCATTTTCACACTCGTTATCATCTGTCAAGACATAAATTATGAAGAAATATATTTGCATTTGCCAGTTGAAGAAAACAGTAAAGAAAAAGCTGAATTTGGCATCTGGTGTTTTATTTATGTAAGTTTTGCAATGCTGTGCTAGCACTCTTGGTGTCTATGTAGTTTTCCCATTGCTGAGGATGTAATCAGGTGTTCAGCAGCACTCCTGCCCTCAGACAGTGTGAGTCAAAAAATGAGAAAACTGGTGGCTACTGAAGTGAATGGTTTAATCTAGTATTCACTTAGAAGAATGGTTTGAGACAAGTACACATTCTGCCATGGTTGTATTTGGTAAAAGTTTTTGCTACCCAAAAATCTACAGGTAGAGAGCCTGATGCATCCAAGAATTTAGAATCACAGAAAGCCAACCTCAAAAGTGTATCTAGAAGTCACCCACTTCATTCCCTAACGCCAAGGCAGGATCATTGTAGCTTAACTGACAGGGTTTTTTTCTGGCCTGTTTTAGAAGACCTTCTGTGGTATTCTCAGGAGTCCCAGACAACAAACTTACAAAGTTTGTTGTACTGACTGACCAGAGTCTTCAAATGTGTTGTTTTTTCTTAGTTATCCTAAAGATCTTCACAAACAGATGAACAAGATTCGTGGCTTGGTCTTTACCTTTTAGCAATTGCTCCGCAAGTCATCATTTCTGTACCTTCAACTTTACATGATCTATCTTACAGGGCTAAATCCCATGCCTCCAATGATACTACAAACACAAGAAAAGAACTACATGCACAAGTTTTAAGGCTACTTCATCTCTGCAGAGCCTTGTGTGCTACCATTGTGAGCATGGGGATCCAGATAGCTGGATCAAATAAAAGATCAAATGATCATAAACTCATGCTTTGAACATTATAGTTGAGCTTCTGCAAGGACTCAATAAAATTGTTTCCTCAGCAGAATCTTCCAAAGCCCCTGTTGTCTATGCAGTAGTTTTCAGACCAAATTTGAGAAAAATTTCAAAAGCTTCCTTATCCGGACACTCTTCTTTCCTAACTGACAGTGACACTTACTATACTCTTAATTTCATGTTCCCAAAAAGCCCCTTTCTCCCAAAGCACCCCGAAACTCTGAAACAAACAAATTGATGAAGCTCTCCCAAAGAAGACGACACTCTGAGTGGAGTTCTCTATTTTCTACATCATGAGAAAAAAAAAACAGTTGAAGGCTTCCTGAAGTCTACTGGGATTTTGTTCCTGTTCTCAAGTAAAAGGTACTCAAAACATGATGAATGACAGGAAAGAATTCTAACAGGGAAAGAAATAACAATTTATTGCAGAAAAGGAACGATTAAGGGGCATGACAGGGAGAAGAAATATGATTTCAGAAAAGATGCCCAAGGATGAGTTTCAGAAAGGTGCTTCTGCTCTCCTGATAGTCAGTGTTCTCATAAGGTATTTACAGAGACAGAGTACTGATAAGTAAAGTGTCATGTAAGCTAGAGCAGTGGCAAGATTAAAGTACATCAAGAGCTGTAAAGCATTGCAGGAATACATTTCTGCAGTATAACTTGGACACAACCCCCAGCATAACCCTGGAACAGAACTTTCTTCAGATTTGAAGACTGATGTGATTTTGAGTGATACTCAGTTGACTCTGAGATGCAATATCCATTCAGAACTGCAGCTTTCCTCAGGGGAATTTGGGTCAACAGTGTCAAGTGGATTATGCTCATTATAACTAAAATTGAATGTAATTTAATGAGGAATCCAAGTACAAAAGCACTTTGCCAACACACGTCAACAATATTTATTCTAGAGCTTTGGTATTCATGAGAATACAGCAGAGCAGGTGTATGATTTGGATCTCAAAGAATGCCAAAGTAAAACCAAATCAGTTTAAGTGGAATTATGATAAGGAGGAACAAAAATCAGCCTTGATCCAAGTTCAAAAGCAAAGCATAAGAATATGAAAAATCCAGTTTGTCACATGGCTTTACAGAGACTGGGTTCCAGAACACTTTACAAATCTTGGTAACAAGGTCCACTTCTTTGAATATCATTTGTGTGTGTACATTTGGCTCTTCTGCAATCCCAGTTTGCTCTGCATCCTGGTGTTTCATGACAAAAACAAAAAAAGGGGACTACCCTACTTTACCTGTAGTCTTGGGAAAGTGTTACAGATCCTAGAAAATGAAACCTGTTGACTTTGGAAAGCTCATGGGATAATAGTCGTGGAAGATGAGAAGCAGAAGGACACTGATGAGGACAGAACTTCAAAGCACAGGAATAACAGAGCTAAGAGAATAGCTACAGGCTAGATGCACAAACTTGTCTTTTGGATTTGTTTTCTAGGAGCTCAACTATAGTCCTCAAAATCCAGCAATGTGACCTTTTCCAGGTGATCCAAAGAGTTTAAAAGCAATACTAAAATATCATCAATAACTTCTTTAAAATGATGCCTTATTAACTTGACTGGATTATTGGTAGCTTTCCTTGATATTTAAGATGTCTGTAAGGGGTTTAATGGTGAATATATTGCCTTGGGAGGCTTGCCTATTGAGAGTGCCTCTAAGATAATTTAAGAAACCTTAAGAACATAGAAGAAGCACAGCAGTAACCTACATTGCAAACACAAGAATGAATATTTTTGAAGAGTTAAATTCATAAGGAGCTTTCTTTTCACTATTCCCCTGGTCTAATGCAATACTAAGCAGCCTGTGCTGGGGGATAATTTACTGGACCACGTCCTGCTTCCATTGAAATTAATGCCATAAAAGTCACTGACATCAGTGGGCCCAGGGTGTCGCTTGCTATGGAAAACTACTAGGTTAATGAGAAAGGCAAGTGAGAAAGAAGTTTTCAAGCCAAAAAAAAGGAGTTTCATACACAGTTGGACTAGATGCGTTTAATCTGCCTAATGTCACACAAAAGATTTTACAACAGCAACAATGATGGTGAAAATATTTTATAGTTCTCTATATGAACAACTTGAATTTTTTCTTCAGCCAACAGCTCAACGTAAAGCCCAGGGGCTTACAGTCATTTCCCAAATTTACACAATTTATAATATTCTTGCATTTGTGATTTAAAGGACATCAGGAAAAAAAATGAATGGGATTTATAGATGGAAAAATGTTTTGGTTTTATTAGTTTGGTTGTTTTTCAAGAAAGTTTTCTGACTATATAGAGAGGAAACTTTAAATGACAGCAACCATGTAATCCACCTCCTTTGTTACTACCTAATTTCATTATGGCATGTGCATTCAATGCTAGCACAGATACCCACAGGTCTTTTGGAGATAATATTGGCTAAATGACAAGGTTAATTATTGTGGTTAAATGATAATTCTGCATTGAAGTCCACTTCATACACAAGGCATAGCCTGAAGAGCTGAACTGTCTTGAGAAATGACAGTTGGAAGGGTGGGAAGAAGATTGTTGTTGGGTTGGGTTTTTTTGAGAGGAGGGGATGTTTTATTGTTTGGTTTTGGTTTTTTTGTTTGTTTGGGTTTTTTGTTGGTTGGTTTAAATAGTTTGTTTGGTTTTGTTTGGTTGTTTGTTGGTTTTGTTTGTTTTGTTTTTTAGTGGTTTGTTGTTCTTTGTTTTGTTTGGGTTTGGTTTTTTATTTACATGACAGTTCTAAGATATTTGGATCGCTCTAAAAATCTCATCATTAGAGGTCACCACGTAAGGAAGGTTATCAATCATTTCCCAGGAAATTTGTGTTAAATAAACCAAAGATAGGTGGATACAGGTGTATATATTCACATGTACCTGAATAGTGGTAGGATGTTTGCATGATACAGGTGTAAAACAAACCCAATTCCACATTTTCACCTTAAAAATTAAATGAAATTATAATTAGATAGAATCAGCTACTAGCTGCATGTACTCCTATCTCTACTAGTCTCAGAAATGTGTAAAGATCTTCAAAAGCAAAGAACCTGAAAAGCTGATATACCCCTTTCAAACTCCATTTTGAATTGAGGATGTTAATTCTGTAGTAAAACTGCTTGTGTGAATTAATACCAAGACACCACTGGTTTAGGATTGAGTAGCCCCTCTAAGAAGTTTGGGCACTGATTGAAGTCTTGCCCTGTCACAGATGGCTATAAATTGGATCCTGTGTTTGAGCAATCATTCTTTAACATCAGGTAACATTGTTCATTAAGTAAAATGTGTATGAATTTTGTTTAGCATTGATAGAATACATTTTTGCGTGAAAACTATCCAATTCTCTTTGAAACTTTAAAACATATCAATACAAAAAGGAAGACCAACTGGTAGATTTTAAGGCCACCATGCAGCTGGAAGCTAGAAGAATCCAGTAAGATTTTAGGAAAAAAGGATAAAGGAAATTTCCTTTATCATATTCCATATCCCTTTCTAAAGTGTAAGTTTAACCATCACATATCCTGTTTTAATACTGGGTACTTATACAATTATAGCTTTGAATAGGAAAATGCCAGGGCAACTACAGCTACAAAGTGATATAATTTGTTAATATCATGACAAGCATGAAAAAATGCTTTGAACAATCAAGTTTAGATTCCAGATTTTTTTGTAATGCTGTTTACATATTTTATATGAAAGAAGGGGGAAGTCTTACGGCAGCAGATTTATCAAAAGAGCTCTGAAGGATTTCCATTGTACTGGACACATCTCCGTGATGAGACTTCTTGATTCTATGATGGCCTATAAGATGAAGAGTTAGTTTTTGGGTGAGGCTTGTCATACTGAGTTTTTCTTTTTCCTTTTTGCAAATTTTCAGGTAAACCATTTCTCCCTTCACTTCCAGTAATAAGCAAACAAGGCTTAAATCAGCCAAGTTCAACAGAGTGATTCATGCATTTTCAGTGCTCACCAGTCCATGCAAAATTAGATTTTTGTAGAAGTGAAACTTTGTATTATAGAATATATTTTGGGATCTCTGACACTGAATGAAACCATTATCAGTCAGGTCAATGGCCTTTATTAATTGGTAAGTGACCTGACTGGAAAACTAGCAACGTTGAACTTGGAGTTTGGTCTGAGTTATAGCCACCTGTGGTGGGGTGGCCTATGGCTGCAGGAACTTATCACCTCAAAGTCCACCACACAGAAAGCCTTCCCTGGTGCTGCTTAACCCTTGACTTCCATGCTCCAGGCACTTCTGCAGAAGAGCTGGAACTCCCAGCCTTAGATCAAAATCTGCTAGTTAGACCTACATGTCCAAGGCTTTGTACTGGATAACCAACCAGGTTGGCCAGAGAGGAACAAGGCTTCCCAGGTCAGCAGAAATCTGTCTGTTGCAGGTGAACTCTTTTGACACCTTGACATTTCAGAGGAGGATTTTAATGAATTAGGAACTCCTGATAAGAGCTTGAGTTTGATAACCTGAGTTTCCCAAAGCCACACCTGAGGTAGGATAGGCATGGTGGTGGGACTTTTCAGAAGCTTAATGAACAGTTGATGTTGCTAAGGCTGACAAGCAGCTCATACTGAGGCGATCATTACTACAACACATTCACATTTTATTCAGTGCATTGCCTGGGTTACACAAAAAGAAGCAATTACAACCTCAACGATTAATTTTGCCCCAATCCAAACCTTTTGAAACCAAGCTTGGAGTCCTCTGGAGCATACCCATCTATTAAAGAACAGCAGTGGCAGCAGAGGGCTGAGGACACAGCAGTCTGGAAAGTGGACAGCATTAGGTAGGAAGGAAACGCAGCCAGAGCTGCTGGGGAATACACTGATTCATTGCATCCGGCTGTTCTCTTTCAACAGCAGCTTCTGCTGCCAAAGCTGCTATGGAGCCCCTGGGGGAAACTAAAACTACCCTTCCCTAGTGTAACCCTCCTGGGAGAACAGTACTTGAAGTGCCTCACTTAACCCCTCAAAAGCAAGGAAATGAAAGGCTTCCTGTAAAACAAATTCCAGTGCTCCTCACCCCGCTGTGCCTAGCTTGTCTGGAGTCCCCGAACAGTGGGTGATCATACATATATTACTTCTGTGCTGCAGGACTGTGTGTCTAGAGCCATCACAGCCTGAGCTAAGAACAGCAATACCATTAACAGTCTTGCCTTTCCTTCCTTGTGATGCCTTTCCACTAATGGTAATTTAACACAATTTGTTTATGATTCTCTGAAGATTCAGCATTCGAGCTTGGTCTAAATCAGCATGAAAGAGCAGATGCTTAGAAAAACCACTTGAGACTGCGGAACTGGGCTGGAAATCTCATTTAAATATGAATTGCTTTCATAATGGGCCCGATTCATCTTTTTCCTGCATTGGGGCATGGGACCACGCAGTTGCTGTATGGGAAAGCTCACTGCTGCAAGCTCTGCCTTGCTTAAGTTTCCTAACTCTCTACCTCCTTACAACAGATCTTTGCAATGCCTTCTTGGGATGCCTTAAGAGCTTGCCAGTAGTCTTTGACAGCTTTGAACTTGATGGCTGTGGAGCTGGCTGGACTCCTAAGAGTCCTTAGTTGAGCAAGCCAGCATTTTCTCTCTCATTCTTCACAGGCTACATGTATACACAGTGATGATTTCAGATCAGCAGTTCTTGCGTGCCCAGCTAAATAAATGGCCTTCATAACAAAAAAAATCCCACAATCCCAGTTTAAGGAACAGGGCAGAACAGTCCAAAAGGAGGAAATGCATCTTCCTACATCTTCAAAATGCCCTCAGGTTGAGTTTCAGAGAGTGGACAAGTTTCAGGGAGGTTAATGTATTATCTAAACTGCTTCCTTCATCGCTTGCTGATATTTTCAGATATTACAAATTAAACATGAAAAGCATTTATTATCGGGTAAGTGCCAGTGATGAAATTGTCATTTGTTTAGCCACACAGAACAACCTGCCTTGTGAAGTATCAAAAAAAAGAAAAATCTATAATTTGTGCTCACTCGTATGTGATGAGTGGGACTGCAGGGAGGAAATCTTTAAAGTGCTAGTCCTTGTCTGGAAAGAAAACATTTACCTAGACAAGCATCTGCAGAAATTTGAGAAGAAAAAGGAACAGGGTGCTCAAATTAGTGAAACAGAGAGAAAGAGGAGAATAAATAGATGTTGAGTGGTCCTGTCCCACATTTCCCCCAGCACTGCCTCCTCTGGAGAGCAGGAGTCTGAGTGCACTGCAGACAGCAGCAATGGACCATCACCACCCTCTCCAGAGAAGAGCTGCACTGACTCAGCAAGACTCAGCAAGAAAGCTTCAGAACTGTGCAGCTGCAAGTGAGGAGCTTCAGTTTGGGTGTCCAGAGCCCAAATTAAGTATTTATTGTCTGGCTGACACCCCTTCCCTGACTGGATCCTGAGGGGAAGACCTGCGAGTTCTATGAAGATGCACCCCTTCATGAAGAGGCAAAACTCAGAGCTGGTCAGGCATCCCCTGCTGATGTCATCAGCAGGGTTTCAGGGAACCTGTTGAGGGTGTAGGTGACAAGCACAACCCACATTGCAGCTCAGGCACAAGGGACCAGGATCCATCACTCACTCTTCAGGGAAGCCAACCATGACCTCCTTCACCTGGAGCACTCTAGGAGCCCCTTCTGCCTTCTGCCCAGGAAAGTGGCATTAATCCACCAGCTGAGGACCGGCCCTGAAGAGCTGTTAAACTGTAACGCTAAAGTGAGAGAGAGACTGTAGCAGAGTAATGTCACACACAGCAGGGAGTAGCAAGTAAAATAGCAAAAATCCAGTATGAAGATGGTCTGCTGGAGTTCTCAAACTGGCTTTGGATGTGAGAAGTGATGACCAGATAAAGTCTCTGGAAAACTGGATTACAGACACTGAATAGGAGGGGATCAACGATAATCCCATTTTCAGTTCCAGTCACATGCAGCTCCTGGTTAGCCATACTGTGAACTCAAACAACCCAGGGCTCCCATCTCACAGGATGTGAACTAGTGAAATGTTACTGCTCAAATCTAAACATTTTGGTCCCAAGCAAGAGATAAACCAGAAGGAAAACAGTTTAGCAAACACGTTGATTCATGAGGGGGGGAAGGGGAACATGCACACATGGACACTTTCAGGCAGCACTTTCCCAAATTTCAAAACAAAGAAAGATATTTATTCCAAAAACTGGAGCTAGGAAATGCATCAGCGCTTTACAGCTTGTATAGGAAAACCACAGCGGCACCATCATGACACGGGTAAGCAAGATGTGAAAAGGGGGTGAGAGACAACACAGCTTCAATGAGGCAGAAGAATGTCAAATGTTATCTGATGAGCTTTGTCAAAGTCTCTACCAGCACACAGCAAAGGCTGTGATAAGAAATAACACTGTTCTCTGTCAGGATATGGACTGACAGCCTTCAGTCGCACGACACAAAGTCCCAGGGTCTTGAATAACACGTAGCAACAGCAGCACCATGTCCCACTGTGCCAGGGAGCTGAGGCTGGAAGCACACAGATGCTCACGGAAGATCATCCCTGTGGTGCTCTGGGACCCTTCCACAGGGCACAATGGGCAGTTTCAAATATTTAATGTCAGTGTCACTGTGAGGCTCATGAGTTTGCTGCACAGATGGCACGTAGTGGTGGACATAAAGGAGAAAGTGCACGGAGCTCTGTAATGATTTATAAAGTAACTACCCAACCACAGAGCTAGTTATATGTTTACGTTACTTTTAATTGGGGCTGATGGGAACCATTAGCTGTCATTTTGTTTGGGGTGGTTTATGAGATACAATCAGGATCCAGAAACTAATATCCAGTTGCTGAATTTCTCCACAGAGTGGGTAGATGGGTCTGTATGTACTAAGGGGCAAGCCCAGGTTCATCTCTAATGCTGAAGAAGGCACTCAGCCGTTGATGACCTGGCTCCATCACTCCTTCTTGTGGCAGGCTCAGAAACAGCAAGATTGCTTCTGCATTTATTTCTGAGTGAACGGAATGACAATATGGTCGTGTTTGGTTTAAATTCATGAAAAGTCTGTTTCCATAACAGAGCCTGACCTCAAACTCACTTAAGCCCAAGGAGTGTATCCCATTAACCTGTATTTTTGCTTTTATAGAAGCAAAGGGGCAAAACCTGCCAAGAGCGGAAGGCAGAAATGAAAACCACATTGCTCTTCCTTTCCTCACCCCACACAAATCTAATTACAAAGATGCAACCTCAACATCCTGGTAGACACCCTGTGTCAAGCTTACTATTCAAGGATTAGACAGAATGTAATTGAGACACATCATCAGTTTCTTGGTTTGCCTCACTTGAAAACACAGAACTGAAACAAGATGAAGTGCAGCTGAACAGGAATACTCTGGATTTGAGCTGCCAGTATGCAGGTGTTAATGGTTTTCTCAGTACAACCAGAAGAAAGGGTTTAGAAACTTCCCTGTTATTACATCATTCTCAATGCAGCTTTCACTTTTGTTGCTAACCTGTCTTTCACTGAAACTCATCCTTTAACTGTAAAGTAAAATAACACACAATCAGAATATTTTTGCTTAAAGCAAAGTGAGCAGCACAGCATCCCTGACTGAGAGGGACTTTCCAGTGCTTAAATACACCCCCTGCAGCACTGAATGGGCAGTCCAAGTAGAAGTTCCATTTCAGCACTGCAAATAAAACTGTATTTAAAAACAAATGAAACAAACAAACCCCACCACAAAATCAAAGAAAAAACAAACAGCCCACAGCCAGACAATACCAACAGTAATTTCTTGCAGGCTTCCGTTTCCTTTTATCATAATGGCACCATGAAAGTAGATGTCTCAGAATGCGAGGCTAAAATCTTGATTATGTTGTTTCACCCTTTCTTTAGTTTATATAAATAAATGCCATGATTTATTTATGCTGCATACAACATATCCTCCCCCTAATGTTCAGTATCCACTATATAATAGCATTCAGGAAAAAAAAGACTCAACATTGCCCTTCAATTCCCAATGTATCTGGTTCTTGTTAGTTCCAAAACTCATCTCTGAAAACTGTTTGCAGAACTTTCTGAACTAAAACCCATAAACTCAGTATAGCACATTCTGGTATTTGTCTAGATCCAAACTTTCATTACAGCAGAATTTGTAAAACTGTCTTCTTCTAGAAGAAATAGTTCTCTACTAGCTGCAAAAAGCCTGCACACCAACATGCACCAAATCTTGAGATCCATCTGCACTGCATCTAAAGAAAGGCAGTAAAACCATATCATGATTTCTCCATCTATATTTAATCCCCACCAACTACTAGATGGATGTCTCCCATGTTCAGTTACACAAGGACCATCACTCAGAGGTTGCGATCTCTCTGGCTTCTTCAACAATGCCCCGTCTAATGACAAGTGAAACACAAGGCTGGAAGTCAGCATTAATAGGAGGTCCTGCATCTCACATTTCCAGGTGACCTTCCTGGCCCTGGGGAGATAAACTGTCAGTTTACATTTACCACTTCAGCAGCGTATTTGGAAAGGATAAGAAAAACTGAACTCTAATAAATAAGTTTTTGCTAAATCGTGCTTTAACACCATTTCAGAGTTTTAGTACAAAGTCTTTATTTAGGCAAAAAGGACACACCTACACGTATAAAGGTAAACTGAGCTCATCAACCTTTCACTAGAAGTCCCTCTTCATGCTTTTGAATCTGCTACTTAAAAATAGGTGGTACATTATGAAGTGCAGGTGTTGTTGTACCACATTGCCCTCAAGAAATCTTGTCCTTTGAAAAATTATTTGCTGTAGCATATCTGAAACAGTATTAAAGACATTTCTTGCTCTTGGCTTTGAGATCTGTATTATGTTCCATTTTGAATTTAAAAAGCCAAATACAATAAAAGATGTGGTAAAATTGCTTTGAGAGAAGTAAGAGTGTAAATAACATGGAAGGCTATGAAGCAGTGACGACAGGAGAAGCTTCCCCCTCCCCCCCCATTGTGAAACAGTATTCACTGATTTCTGAAACCACAGTCTAATTATGCTCTGAGTGGACACAGTATTTTAAGCAATCTAGTCTGGGCATCAGAGACATTGAGTTCACGATGTACTTTTGTCAACCCCAAGTTACAGTACTCAAGACAAGAGTAGCTTGATGAAATTTGACTGCCAGTACTATTCCGGAGGTTAGATGAGGCAACCCAGTGCTACTCTGAGATGCATGGACTTACCTTACTCTCAGTTAATATTAGGATTAGGCCATTAGAAAAAGATAAAAAAAAAAAAAAAAAAGTCTATTCTTTGCTATTGGTGTTAAGTCAATACTCTTTCATTCTTGCCAAAAATCACAAGTGAACCAAGCACCTTCTGTGGTGCACAGTTTTCTTGTCGCTTGGTGACAGTGTGTTTTTTATATTAACTGTATTTGTAAGTTAGCCAATTTAAATGCTCTGGAATTTGATAGTTTCACTACTGGATAATAGACTAATTCACAAAAGAATATAATTTCAATCTATAACTGAGAAAAGCCATTAATTACTGGAAAACATCCAGTCTCCAAACCTGAAGATATCAAATATGGTCTGGCAAGGAGGAGACAATTAGACTGAGGAATTCTACCCAGAGGGAAACCACGCCAGCATTACTTCAGCTAGACTAATGACTTCAGCGAGAACCACTGAAGTATTTCCAGCTACTGTCAACACCGTAAGTATTTAACTCTGTGGTGAAAATGTCTTAACTACCAACAGTGACTTGGAGACTGACCCCAGTGTTTCACTTCTGATAACAAAAGTCACTATAAAACATACAGAGTTTTGTGTCTTCCTCCCCCTTCCTTTTGATGTGAATTGAAGTTAAATATAATGATGCAAGTGGACTTAGACGTTATAAAACTCAGGAGAATCTAGGTCTATAGTACAGCTCAGTTAAAGTGTTGCAGATTTTGGGATAATCACAGCATTTTTCCTACTTTAAGCAATAGGACAAGAGGAAACAGCCTCAAGATGCACCAGGGGAGGTTTAGGTTGGATATTAGGAAAAAAAAATTCACAAAAAAGGTTGTAAAGCACTGGAACAGGCTGCCTGAGGAAGTGGATTCACCACCTCTGGAGGTGTTTAAAAGATGTATACATGTGGTGCTGAGGGACATGGTTTAGTGGTGCCCTGGCAGTGCTGGGTTGACAGTTGGACTGGATGACCTTAAAGGTCTCTTCCAACCAACAATTCTATGATTCTATATAATAGTCAAGTATCATCTTAGTGGCATTTGCTCATTTGAAAAGTATATAGGGACTTTTCCCCTTCTGATTACGCCAAGTCTGCTATTCAAGAGTTATTACACACTAGGTCAAAATATTCCATTTATTCATAATCACTGTCATATCCATAACTTCATCACTTTCTAGTGGGGGTGTTTATTCTTAGATACAGATGCTAAGGACTTTATTATCCCAAAGATATCAAAGTCACTTAGCAGGTAAAAATATAAAAGTTCCATTAAAAACCTAACTCCAGTTTGGACACAAGCAATATTTATAATAGGGAATAATGTACAAACATGACACAAGTCAGAACTGAAAACACTTTCAGGTTTGCATACTGTAATACAACCTGTCATGTAAAGTGTTATGTGCATTTTACGCCTTTTCCACCTCATGAGGAAAAAAGCTTCTTCCATGTGAGAGTGACAGAGCCTACAACAGGCTGCCCAGGGAGGTTGTGGAGTCTCCTCCTCTGGAGCCTTTCAAGACCCACCTGGATCTGTTCCTGTGTGACCTGACCTGAGTGTTCCTGCACTGGCAGGGAGGGGCTGGACTTGATGATCTCTAGAGGTCCCTTCCAACCCCTACCATTCTATGATTCTAAGTGAGGGGTATAATTTACATAGTAAGAAGGTAGAAGCCGCAGAAAACAGGGGTTGTCATGAAGAATTGAATAAAGGCATGTAAAAAACAAATTTCTGTGGACTGGCATGCTGGGGATCTAACAGAGAGGGGGCATTGCAGAAACCTTCACTAGTATTTTTCTAAGTGTTACTCAACTGTAAAGTTCCCAGTTGGAAATGCTAAAGACTTGTTTCCCAAGCAAATCGCTCAAAAAGAAATGTAGTTTCCCTCCATTTATTGAAACAAACCTCTCAAATTAAGTGCCTAAATCTAAGTTCAAGCAAACATAATCAAGATAAACATCTTGATTATCTAATAGACTGAACTTGCAGAACCATTGAGTAGATTTCTACAGCACTTTAAGTATCCCTGAAAATTAGGCCATTTATTAAAGATGTGGAGAAGCACTGCAAGCTTCTTTTTTAAAAGCGTTGGACAAGAAACTGGTTTAAAAGAAAGCAACAGTAAGACTCTTCCTTTATTTTTAAGCCAGGAAAACTATTACATCCTGTATCAAATGTTTTGTTCATTAAAAAAATGTTATTGTCTTTTGTCCTCTGCAACCATCTCTGGATGTACCAGCACAGGCAGTTCTATAGGATATCCTTAAGTTTTGCTGCAAAAGTCCCAGCTTACTCAAGATACTGGAGATCCCAGAATAGTTTGTTGGGAAGGGTTTTCTGTGCTCAGATTTCTTGCAAACTTTATGTTATAGTAACCATCAAACCTTTTGCTTATTCAGTCAAGTGGAGCAGCTATACTTCTCAAATCCAAATACAGATTATGCATCAAGAAAAACAGCATTTAAAACACATTTATTTTCAAATAGTCAATCTGTTAAATATGGAAATACTGGATTAAAGCTTAAATTCTTACTACAGCTGCCTTGGCTGCAGATCAGGCACCATAATGTTCAACCTCCAGGATCTCCTCCAGAGACCACTGAAAGATCCGGGACAGGGAAAAGGGCATGTTGGGAATGGGACAGCAGCAGCGCACGCTTTTGCAGAAAGGGTTATGCTGTGCTTTGTAAAGACTGAAGTTTTACATAGTGCTGACTCAGAGGAGGGTTTTACCAGTTCTCAAATCTACCCAGGATTTCGAATAAGGAGAGGGCATCCCTTTCCTCTTGACTGTGACATCCACATTACATCTGTTAAAGACAAGTGGTAGAGTCACTCTGTGAGTTAATGCCCAGGAGAGGAGGAGAAATTGTTTTCCAAGTCAGTCCACTTTCAGGCCATTAAACTGCATGATAATGATGGGTTTCTTGAGGAGCAACAAATTTCTTTAGAACTTCAGTGGGTGCTGTATTAGCCAAAGGCTGCACTGTTGTGTTATTTTATATTTAAACATATCCTACTCCAATGAGCCTCTCAAGTCTTTAAAGTCTTCTCATCTTTATTGCAGACATTACTTTGATCTCAATGCCAGGAAAGGTCAGCCCAAGAACTTCAGAATTAGACTTGTTTACATCCAATGTACAATACAAATAAGTGAACGCGGCAAGGACATCCCAGGCAGATTAAATGAGGCCGTGTTTTGCTACTTCTACTTAAAATGTTTTTGTTTTTTGCCAATGATTGTGCAAGCAATGTCATCATCAAATCTGATGAAATGTGCTTCTTGAAGCACTTTCCCCCTCAAAATATTCCATCAATCATAGCCCAGAAGGGCTCTGTCATAGCATAATTGCAGCTTGGCGTACCAACAAAGAGCATCCAAACGTCCTCAGCTTCCTTATCTGTACAATGGGCAGGGATGACAGACGTTTTATTAGCTGAGATATTGTTACCCCCCATCAGATAAAATAGGGTGTTTTGTTGCTTTGATATTTTCTATCGCTATAGCAGAGCTGTCTTTTTCAACCGCATGTTTAAAGACCTGCTGCAATTGCAGCTTCTGTTCCTTCACAACAAGGCTGCCTACAAACAGCTCACGAGAAGAGGCAAGCAGGGGACTAATTACACTTCATCAGAAAAAGATGGGAAAAAGCAAAGAACTTCTGCCGCAGTTATTTCTAGTCAAGACACAACTATGGAGTCATCTCTCTTGTCTACATTTTTTTCCTCGAGGAAAGAAAGGTCACCAGAGACCAAATCCCCCCTGAATTGACAGTCAATTGAGAATCCACCTCAAAATTATTTCAACCATCCCCGTTCTCCTGCCTCACAGCGTGATTAATCTACAGAATTTTTAGTGGATTTAAAAAAAAAATACATTTGGGGTAACTGCTTATATTTAATGTTTCTCCACAATGACTACAACTATTACAGCACTCAGAAATACGTATCTTACTTCCACATGCTTGGTTAAATCCTGCAGACTTTGAACGCTAACAAAAAACCTGTCATGCAGAGCAATATGCAAACTCATTTAATTTTCTTTATAAATTCTTCGTGAGAGAGTGGACTTTTCTTGAATTTCAAAGCGGCAGGCCTGTTAGCCAAACTCTGAAGGTGGAAAAGTCTGCTTGTTGACACCAGGCTTCTCTCACTGTACCATCACCTGGGCAATAATTATATGAAGTTCTGTAGACACATTTAATAATTCAACATTTGCCAGCTTCTACCAGAGACTTCCCATCTATACTAAGCACGGGGAGGGGCTGTGGGCTCTCCAAAGGACTGCAGGACAAATATTGTCCACATCTTTTTATGTCAGCAATACTCCAGCACACTGATTTCTGCTGAGGGATGTTGTCGGGATGATAATGGGAACTATATAATTAGAAGTCATCAGCCCATCAGGAAAACTCATCTTCGGTGGCTACTTAGCAAGCAGTTGCCCCTGATTACAAAGGGCAAAGTAGGCAAGAGCAAACTGCTCTGGCAAATACAGTCATCTCAGCTGGCCTTCACAGTCCTACAACATGCCTCTGGAGAGTCAAAAGGCATTTTCACTGGTGCCAAATCCAACAGCTCTGACATAACAATACCCCCTTTGCATCCCATCTTGAGAATTAGTAAAGTATTAAGAATTACGCAATTGTGCTACCTCGTTTTGTTGACATATTTTTTAAATCCTCCTCACAAGAAGATGACAGATGATAAACTAACAACAAAGTGAAAAGAGACTAGCAGATATTACTAGGAAATTCAAGGGCAGTAGAATACTCATTTCATTACCTGTACATATTCCTTCAAACAACAGCTGCTGCCACACCAGACTTAAAGCTCTAACACCTATTGACAGGCTTAGCTTATGTCTGCCTACCTGCTTCACAGGGAAAGTAACTGTGTAATGGTCCCACCTTGCTGCCTGCATTTAAAAACATGGAAGCACTTACCCTTGCCTGGTTTTTTTATTCCTTCTGCTGCTCATTGCCATGATATCTGCCTGTATCCTGAATTAGACTGTCAGCAGAAATCTCAGTGCTGTTTCTACTTCCTTTCCTCTTACTAGCTAGCTCTAGAAAGAGGCAGTAAATTGGCATCTGGAGTATTGAGGCCCAGGAAACTACTCAGCTGCAGTTGAAATCTGGTGTGTGTCAGGTGTGACGAGTTGTGGGATAAAACCAGAAACTTCCACAAAGGAGCTACAACTGCCAGAATCACAGCACAGTGAGGAAAGGGGATCCTCAATCAACAGAGTGTTTCTTGGTCACTTACAAAGGATTATCAATTAGCTAATAAGTAAACCTTCAGATAATTAAATGTATTTTAAAAGGAGGAGGGGAAAAAACAGCAACAAGGACTTTGCTTGAGCAGATGTAAAACTGACACATCTGCCTCCCTCGATACTTGCAAACTGGCACTTTCAATATGTTTCGCTTGTTCTCCTGCCAATTGCTGATCTCTTGTCAATTTACTCTCTAACTTGGAAGAAAATTAAATAGTTTGATGATATACTGGTTTCTTTATATTATCTTTGAAATGCAAAATATGTATTTCAATGATCTTAGAAATGTTCCCTGTCTTTTAATTCCTTGTAATTGTAAGATGTTGGGCTTGATCCCCATCTGGAGCATAAAGGCATAACTCCATCTAACTAAATTAAGCAAGACAGTTTATCGTAGCTGGTGATCTTGCCCATAGTTTTTCCACAGATTAACACAGAACATGTCATATACTCATATATTCTGCTCTAGTTGTGTCCTGCTCTGGCAGGGGAGTTGGACTTGATGATCTTTGGAGGTCACTTCCAAACCCTAACATTCTGTGATTTAGAAATGTTCAGTGTGAAAGGGGGTGACTACCTATATGCTTTACGCATGCTTGAAAATACCTATACTAGATGATTGCCTCAAAATGCTTCCTAATAGCCTTAAATATTCAAAATGAAATGACGGAACTGTCATCACTGCGAATCACACAAGAAAAATGATACCAGCATTAACTGCATCAGCCACCTGCTCTACAAAGGTTGTTAAAATGATGGAAACAGTATGTTGGTTATACCATACATGCAGGTTAAAACCCCCAGCAGGTCGAATATCCCATGCTACAAGTTGCAATTCATATGTCTATAATTTATATTATGCTATAATATATAGGACATTTATCAAAATGCTGGCTGGAAAAGACTGGCTACTGAGCGGGGTACTCTGAGTCCTTGCTCTGTGGTTATTTCTCTAGTCACAACCTGACAAAAGGGTTTTGGCATCAAAAGTGGGACTTTGACAAATGCCTGTGTTGTGCTTGTTAATGAGCTTGGGACTGCCTTGACCCCACCAACAACAAGCAGCCCAGCTCTCTTTTTCAGCGCTGCCTCAATTCCACTGGGATGGGGTCCTATAAACCTATATATTTCAGCCTGAGTCTTTCAGAGATAGTGTTTAATGTTTACGTGTTTAAACCTAACATGCCAAACATGCCTACAGGAACCTGCACTATGCACAGTTACAGTCACTTTTATTCAAACACAGGTAAAAGAAAAGAATAAAGAGAAGGAGGAGGTGGTAATGCCCTCTCCATAAGCAGTGTTTTAGCATGCAGGAGTTTAAAGGCAGTCCTAACCAAACCTGCTGGCCCTTGTCTTGAAAGGCACCCTAATCACCCAGCTGCTGGCAGTACCTGAGCAGAACTGCACCCCATCCCTCCTACTGAAGCTATTCCAGTTGGCAAAAGTAATTCAATCGCCCTGAGCCCAGGAGCACATCTCCCCAGCCCACAGGTAGCGTCTTCATGCGGGAGTCTTGATGTCAAGTGCCTGCCTTGGGGATACCTAATGTATTTTATCCAAGAATTGTTTACAGCAGAATAATCTGTCATATAAATGAATGGAAAGAGGCTCATTTTCAGAGCCACTGCCACTATGGATGGCCAATATAGATGAAAGTGTTTACATTTAGGCACTCTTGACTGAAAACAATGGCTTCCCTCTCCTTATGCTAAGTTTACCCATTTGTAAAGCAGACACATTACAGTTTATCTAACTCAGAGAAATGGGATAATACAACTTTAGCAAAAGAAAGGCTCCATCACATTGCTTTACTAGACATAAAAAAGGTAATATGAATATATGATTTTAAATCAACATTAAGATAGTGTAGACTCCGGGACATTTCTGATATTGCTTTGGGTAGATAATGTAATTCATTTTCTAACAGGTCTCTTGCTGTGCTTGATATTCCACAGAGCCAGCCTGAGTTACAAGATGTACATAGCTAATCTGCTGAGAAAAGAAATCATAAACAACACTTTATCCTGCATTATTTTATTCATGAGAGCATTGTTCCAATCTGTGCAAGCTTGAAGTATGGGTTGGATCCTGCGATCATACAGCCACGCTAACATACTCCAAGTTAGTCTGCTTTAAACATTCTTTAATTCCAGTGGAGGAAGGTGGTGCAAAATCTTTAAGGCTGTCATATCTGGTTTAAAACTTCCTTACATTTTTTCCTTTTTAATTTCTTCTTTTGTGTTTGCATAGTTGTATAAGGGAAAATATCATCATGCTATTAGCCATACTTTCCTGAGTATTCTGAGCAGGGTATTAGCTGCATTAGCAGTTAGTTTCCAGGGTGGAAGTGACACCATCTGCCTCTCTGATTGTCTCCAGAAAGTTTGGCTTTGAGGAGCTCCCAGAGCAAGCACTCAGCACCACAAGAAACAGGAATCTCTTCAGAAAGTTTAGGGTGTTGTTTTTGGTTTGTTTTATTTTTTTTTTCCCAGAAGCTGAAATTTTTGTAATAGGTACCAAGTGTCCACACATTCCTTACAAGTCAGTCATCACGTATTTTCAGTAGCATTGTTTTCACAAGATAAACCTTAGTGACATACAAAATGGAACCTGTTATCTCTTTGACGAATGCATTCTAACGTCCAAGGATAAGCATGGGTAAGAGACACAAAGAAGACAGTGAAGATTTGCAGAGCGGTGACAAGAGCTGGAAGAAAGGAAAACTAGTTTTTTTGGAAGTAGTTTCTCAGGGGTCATCTCCCAGTGTAATTTAACCATACAAATCCACACTTGTGCAGTGTATAAAAACTAGTACTAAAACTTCATTAGACACCATTCCTAGAAATTGTTTTTGGGATGTGCATCCCATGGTCATGCAGACGTCGACCAGAAGATCTTGCTAGATCAGATGCTGAGAGCTGTCTCCTACGACAGTCCTGGATTCTAAGTCATTGTTAAATGTCTGCTTGTCACAGATTTATTCTGTATGTGCTTGAAACTGAACCATGTCACATATTTGGCAGGAAATGTAATCCCTCCACAAACAGGATTTGATCCTTGGTGCACCATTCTTACGCAAGAATAGCTCTTGGTAAAGCAGTGCGAGGTCTGTCCATGTATTTCCATTTGAGTAAGGAATATGCCCCAAACACAAGGTTCCAACAGCAAAAGCTCCTGTCCCCAGTAATCCACAAGGCCCAGATGGCATGAGATGTGCTACAGAGACAAACTGCACAGTGCACAAACATGATGCCTACATCTGAATTCATACAGATAAACTGGATTACTTCTGAAATTGTTTGCCAAAGCCCCAAGTGGCCTGTGATGCAAAGAGCAGCACAAAAATTACTAGGAAAGACAGCCAGGTGTGCCTCCTGGTGTGAACAGCACCAGACAAAATCACTGAACAACTGACAGCTTAGGGATCCTTCCCTAGAGCAGACAGCTCCAGAATGCCCCTGCCAAATCCACTCCCACTTTTGACACTCTCTTTGACTTTCCCTGCTGCTTTCTTCTGTTCAGCCCATCATGGAAGTTCTCCTCCCCCTTCTAACAGCCATGCCACTTCTTTCTATCCTTTCTCTCTGTATGACTTCAATTATAGCCAATCCACCTCTCTGCCATTCCTTGTGCTCTGGTGGTATTCCCCACGTGGGACACCCCATTGCTGAAGGGTATGCATCTGGCACATGCTGTCCCCTTTGCCTTCAATCCCTAGGTGGGTATCTCAGCAGTTTCTTGAAGCCTTCCAAGAAAAAGGAGAAGAGAGGGAGAGAGTTACAGTAACTACAGTTATCTTTCTGGTATGATTGCTCTCCCTCTCTTCTAAAATACCAGAATAAATATTATGAGTGTAAAAATAATCTGGAAAAACAGGGGAACCATGACCAATAAATAGTTTGTATTTTCAAAGAACAGATAATGCCAGACAAATGTAATTGCTTCTTCACTGTCTTCTAAGTGTGAGGAAGGAGCAAAGTGGCTGCAATATATCCAGACTGTAGTATAGTATTTGATACAGTGACTCATAAAATCTTATTAGAAAAATAATTTATAATATCTTGGATAAGAGTGTTGTCATGTGGATTGAAAACTGGCTGAAGGAATATAAACAAAGGATAATGAGTCATGACAAACAGCACTGTGCTGAGCTGTGAAGAGGTATCCAGTTGGGTTGCCACAGGAGCTGGTGTTAAGCCCAGTTTTATTTTACATATTTATTAATGCTCTGGAAAAAGAGATAAACAGCCTGAGAATTAAATTCACAGATGATACTAAACTACTAGACATTGTTGACACCAATCAGGACAGAGATATTACTTAGAGGGAAAGCAGAGAGGATGGGAATGAGAAGAGTCAGTGACCAGATTTACCTATACAAACATGCGAGGGAGGGTCTTATGTCCCAACTGATAATAATGTGAGCTCACTGGCAGACTAAGCAAAAGCAGTTTACATCTTGTCTGTCAAAGGCTGGAACAGAGAAATAACAACAAAACCAGCTAGGAGATCATTAAAAATTATAACATTTCCTTAAAAGATCCCAGAAAAGGCTTCATTCACATTTCTTAGTCAATAATAAATGTCAGTGTTTGGGATTTTCTAAGAGTATGTCTGATTGCATGCTATAGAGCAGTATGTAGCAATGTAATACAAAGTTATCTGTCTTCACATCACTAGATCATGTTGCTTTTCTGAGGAGAAAACAGTGGTAAAAATCTTGCCATTTTCTTTGTATACCTTGTTTACTTATACTATTAACATGAAGAGAACAGAAGTAGTAAAAACTGCCACAGAAGTAATAAGCTCTTTCAGGTGTTTCACTCTCCATGAGCAACTCAGCCCACCCAAACTGGCTGCCCAATGAACCCACTAATAGAACCCCTAATAGAACCATAGAATGAAAATAAAGAAGACTTTTTTTTTTCAAGCACTGTGATCTGTGTACTATGGAAAAACCTGTGTAAAGTATTCCACTGTCCCCATCTATTTTAGTGAAATTATATGCAGAGTGCTTAACTTTAGCATATTTTTATTTATTACCCATTTTTATGATTAACTGGATATGGATCTAAACTTTGTGTATCAGAGTTTTGCACCTTTTTATGTAGATTAAAGGAGTTCAGATAGTGTCTTTTAAATGTACATAGACAGTAAGGTCTATATATGTATGTGTATTTATAAAGAATCTTTCCCTACTACTTTATAGCCCAAGGAGTATAAAAATCTAAATAGGCAGTGAGTCTAACCAGACTCTTCAGTTCAAATAAAATTTTGCCTCTTAAGATATTGTATTACTCAAAAAGAAGCCAAGCAAAATAGATAGGGAGATCTCACATCGAAATGCTTCTGAATACTTGCAGCAAACAAAGCATTCCACAAGACCTGTAACTGTTGAGCTCTGGCTTCCTACCATTTTTTGTCTTGAATTTGCTTGACTTTGGCGGCTAGGGAAATGCAAACTCACAGTCAAATTATTTTCACAGCTCAGTCCAAAGTAACATTACCCTTCCGTGTGGATTTTTCAGAATATGTGAGTCTATAGGAGAACTTTTCACATCAGGTTATTTATGTAAAACTTGCAGCTCTTTTGGCTCAGTTCAAAAGGTACTGAGGATGATCACGCCTCAGTATCACTTACACAAAAAACCTTAACACACTAGCTAAGATAAAGCCTGCCATTAAAGATTTCATTAGTCCCTACTTTCTTTTCTGGCTGGTGAAGATTGCTACGCAAAACTGGAGAATAATCAACCTGAGAGGGAGTAAGTAATGCACACGAAGGTGCCTTCAGGTTGCTTCAAATTATGACAGAGGACGACTTCAGCAAAGGAGTGAGAACCATGCCTGGCTCCAAGCGCGGATCCTGAATGCTTGAGAATCTGATTTCAGATGCAGCATGGCACAGAGGGGAGTCCATCACTGACTGCTGTAAGACATGAAATAAATCACTGCCAGGGGTGACTATTTTTTCATGTAAGTATCCCCAAAGAGACTACTAAGGGAGCAAGGTTAAAAATTTCCAGGATGAGTTTAGTTGTAGTAGTATCCAAGTAAACATAAATTTTGGATTTGTAGAACACATGACATAAAACAGTAGTGTGTGGAAGCTTTACTTCTTAAGGGAACGTTACTTCTCATAAAACTCTTAGGACTGGCAAGGGAAAAATCCCTGGGCCTGAATCTCATTTGATGAAAACTGGTGTAGTTACTTTGAATTTAGAGAATGTCTTTCAAAGATGATAAGAAGTCATTTAAATGGATTTTCTTATATTATAATTGTATCTTTTGTCTCAAGAATTGAATATATCTTTTTCTATGGAATATTTGCAGAGACTTTTCCATTCACCAGAATTTGCACAGAAGTTAAACCCAAATTTGCCTAGAAAACTTCTGTTGAGCATGTTTCTGGAAGCGATCCAGCAGCACCTTTGTATCTGCACAGCACTGTGATTATCTCACCAATTCGCAATACTTAAATTCTGAACTACACTATTTTCCATAGAGGCAATATCCTCAGTGCTACTCTGAATGTTAAGTGTCTGGCTCTGGCTGGCTTCTCGACATTTTCTGTCCGTGAACACGTAGCACATGGCTCTTGATTACTACTTTTAAATTGATCTGTGTCTGCTATGAAAATATATTGCTTCATAAAAGTCTTTCAGAGTATCAGCTTCCAAATTAATGATTCTTCTCTCAAGCTCTGACTTTGAGAGCTTACAGTACAGAATCATGCAGTCCAGCTACTTGAATCAAATTGAAATCCATCCATCTGCAATTCAGATCCAAATTCTTTCAGTGCTGTTGGCTCATCTCAAGGTAAAGAGCAGCTGTTGTCCTGTTAAAGTGACTGTAAATAATTCTAACTTCAAGCTTCAAGAGTGAAATTCACCCTACTTCACTGGGGACCGCTTAATCCCCAGGATGTTTCTGGGTTTGGTCTTCAGCTGATGGGAGCTGCGTAATTCTGCTGCAATCGATGGAGCCGTGCTGCTTTCCACCAGGGTCACTCTGCTGAGCCAGGAATGCTGACTCGTTATGCTAATTGCCCAGGGCACTTGCACCCATATACTCCAGGGGAGGAGGTGACAAAGGCTAAGGCTTCTTCCTCATGCTGCGACCACCTCTCATTTTTCATCCCCAATGAGCCTGTCACTGTGCTTTTTGGGAGGACTGCATGCCTTCCGTAACACAAACATCACCACACCAGCGAAAGACTTGTTTACAGCACAGATTCAATAAAGTGTCTAAAGGAAGAATTTTCCTCTGAGAAGAGATGGGCATTAACCAAGAAGGAAGGTACTTGCTGTTAATGCAACTAGATCAGAACAGCAGATGAATCATGATGTGACAGGGCTATTTGAAAGGATGTTTTGAATGTATCTGTCAGCAAGTATTTTAATAGCAAGTCTTCAATTTCTACTTTATGGGGTTTCTAACAATCAAGAAGAAAACATAAGTAACAAGGAGGGATTTAAGAATTGTTTAGCATTGCGCTGTTCAAAGAAAGAGAAAGAGCCCTCCACATGCATTGCAGCTAATGAAAATTGCCATTATGGGTTTTTTCCTCCATTTGTGGATGTTAAACACTGTAATAATGCAAAGTCCTTATGATTTGCTAAATCTTCTCAATAAGGAGGATATTATCTACTTATTTAATTACCGAATCTCCAACGGCAAGGAGCTGCTACCACCAGCAGCTCCAGCTCATTCACAGAGCTCCCCTCCCTAATTGAAGGGTCTTTGCAGTTAAAAATAAAGTAATAAATCAGTCAAAAGCCCCAAATGCCAACAGATGACAGGAAAAAAAGCACTTCATGGACAGATTTTCAACTGCTCAGCACCCACAACTGGGATTATTCTTTTGAAACAACTCAGTCCTCCTTTAGGCACCTAGGATAGAGCCAGACAGTTGAAAAGTGCTCCACATATATTACTTGTGAAAATCCACCCCTTACCGTGGCTTTGTGTACCACAACCATTGCTGGCTTGCAAAAGTCAAACCTAAGTCACCTCCCTGTCAGAGGAAAGTCATCAACTTCACCTCTTCTGCAGGAAACTATAGTAAAATACATTACTTTACTCATCTGTGCTATTGCCACTGCTTACTGCAACAGGAATAGAGGCATCACGTGTATCAAGAGACTATTTTTACCAGACTGCCAGTGAAAGCAGCAACAGCCCTGCCCTTGGATTTCTGTTGCAGCACTCGAAACCGGATGTCCAGAGCCCTTATTAGTTTGAATATCAGGCTCAAACTTGAATGCTGCTGCCTGCATGGCATTTCTTGACAATGTGCCATTGTCAGGTTAAAAGTTTTCTGAACGTTCATCAGCCTAAGGTCTGAACTTGAGCAGTAATTCAAGAGCACTTTACAGCTAATAAAAGCCGCAATGGCTTTCTCTGAGAGCAGTGAATATAGCCCAGAGGCCATTTAGCACATCCCTCCCCTCCAACAAGAAGCACTTGGCGGTATTACCATAGTACCTGTTTATTCAAGAGGTTGTACAAAAAAGTTCAGTTCACAGTTGTTTTCCTTGCAGCCCACAGCTGTGTAAATATTATACCAGCCTCTCCTTTGATATCCATCTAAGTTTCAGACCTCGTGTGCAAAATGATGCAAATGGAGCTCAACAATTCTGTAGCCCACCACTCTGTCCAAACACACTGAGCACAGACTATATGTCTTCTCCTGTGAGAGCAGTGGTGCTGGCTGATGTAAAGGCAGCTTTACTAAGGCTTTCCTAGATTTTAACCATGGAGCTGAGTATGATGAAAGCTTTGTGGAATCAATGTAGCAAGATTTGCACGGCAACCCTAAAAAAGTAGCCAAGTCACATCTCTGCTTCGTTTACAACGGCCACCCCATGTAGTTTCTATTTGGATTGGCCTAGATGAAAAGCTATGTTAAGTTCTAGAAACTTCACCACATCTCTGCTTTCAAGTCTTTCACTTCTGAAGGCTATCTGCCTTTTCCATTTTCTCTGTGATACTAAGGAGATGAAATACTTTCTGGATGCACCAGATATCCTTTCCACAATAGGACAGAAATATCAATATTTTTATATTGCACAGTGGGTCATATTTATGAATTGATGCAGACTTTGTCATAGGTCTAAATAATGAAACATTTTGGATGGGTACAAGGGCCCCAAGCCTGATCATCTGAGCACCTCCAGCTTCTGCTGCTCTCCCTTCTGAACTTCTTACAGGCTGATTTTGAAAGGTAGAGCTTCCTCAGGATCAATGCTACCCACTAAAATGATTTATTCAAGACAAAAAGAAAGGCAAAGCCTCCACTGTAATACAGTTTCCCATCTGTTCCTTTCCCATCACCACAAAGAACTAATGCAAGGCTCAGAGCTCCTATTTAAGCCCACAGAACTTAGCAGAAGTTCTCTTTCAGTCCACGCCAACATCCCAAAGAAGAGTTCATGTGGCATTTTTTAGGGCCTCTTATGCTACAGAGTAAGTGATGAAGACATTCATGTAATGCAGAGGTCACTGCTGCAATAAGTTCCTGCCCCCCATGAGACTCCTGATGCAAGCTGCGTGCCAGGTCTGTGCTGTCTCAGCTCAGTTGACCTTTGGGGATACCCTAAAACCATTACAGTATTAGAAGTCAGTGAGGAACACTAGCCTGTCTCCCAGCCTGGGACTGAAGAGGAGAAGGCAGCGCAACAGTTGTGGGAATGGATCTGCAGTTCCTCTGTGCAAATGGGCAGGAGAGAAGCAGTAGTCTTCTGGTGTGGGATGAATTCACCTTTACTCTCAGTCTTCATTTGGCACATTTCTGGGGAATGACAACTGCAATACCTCGGCCTAATTTCACATTCTTTAAAACTGAGTTTCAGACACTTTGCAACAAATAAATATGAAATAGATAAACATGCAAGTCACCATCTATGCTTATGTTCTCCCTCACTGTAACATATGTAGATTGCCGCCTATGTGCAGAGCTTCCATTACAGATAAAACATAAAAGCCAATACATATCCTGAAGAGCTGTTTTTCTTTATTGCAGCACCATTATGTGAAGCTTACTATCATAAACGAAGATTGGACTTGGCTGTTTTTGAACAAATAACCATTTATTGTCAAGGCTTTTCAGGGGCTTTCATTTTCCTTTTGAAAAACATGATCCTATGCCAACCTAACAAATGTGTAGCATTAAGCAACAGGCAAAATAATGGGGCACCCTGCCACAGTAGTTTATAGACCACCTTAGACTGTCACAGTTGTATAGGTCTAAGCTAAGACAGAAACCCAGTTAAATAAAGCAGACATATTAAATCAAAGACCCACCAGCGGTGGGGCATAGCACAGGGCATAGCAGCTACTCTTAAAAGCTACAGCTGGCCTTTTAAGCAGGAGGATGCACAGGAATCACAGTCCAAGGGCAGAGCCACTGGAACAGCATGCAGGAGAGAACAAGAGTGCCTCTTCCTTGGATCACAGAGTCACAGAATGTTCAGGGTTGGAAAGGACCTCGACAGATCATTGAGTCCTACCCCCTTGCCAGAGCAGGATCACCTAGAGCAGGTCACCCAGGAATGTGTCCAGGTGGGTTTGGAATGTCTCCAGAGAAGGAGACTCCACAACCTCCCTGGGCAGCCTGTTGCAGGCTCTGTCACCCTCAACATGAAAAAGTTTCTCCTTCTGTTTACACAGATCCTGCCATGTTCCAGCTTGCACCCATTGCCCCTTGTCCTATCATCGGATGTCACTGAGCAGAGCCTGGGTCCATCCTCCTGATACTCGCCCTTTACATATTTATAGACATTAATGAGGTCCCCCCCTCAGTATCCTCTTCTCCAAGCTGAAGAGACTCAGCTCCCTCAGCCTTTCCTCAGCAGGAAAATGTTTAATCCCCTTCATCATCTCTGCAAATCTGTGCTGGACTCTTTCAAGCAGTTCCCTGTCCTTCTTGAACTGAGGGTCCCAGAACTGGACACAATATTCCAGATGTGGCCTCACCAGGGCAGAGTAGAGGAGGAGGAGGAGAAACTCTCTCCACCTACTAACCACACCCCCTCTGATACACCCCAGGATGCCATTGGCCTTCCTGGCCACAAGGGCACATTGCTGGCTCAAGGTCACCCTGCTGCCCACCAGGACCCCCAGGTCCCTTTCCCCTACGCTGCTTCCCAACAGGTCAGTCCCCAGCCTATACTGGTACCCGGGGTTGTTCTTCCCCACATGCAAGACTCTACATTTGCTCTTGTTATATTTTATGAAACATAGAATTAAATTCCACCTTGGGCTGGGGCTTTCCAGCTGTGTCGGGAGCTGTCCCTCGGCCGGGAGCGGCTCCGGGGTCCCTGGGCGCGGGGGGTGCCCCGGCAGGTGGCACTCGGGCTCTGCCGCCGGCCCCGCAAGGACAGTGCGTTCGTAAACGCGTCGTTTCCTCCCCGGGATAGAGGCAAATTGACACTTCCCGGGCTTCAGTCGTCTCGTCGTGAGCTCCCCGGCTTCGTGAGCGCGTTGGTGTCGCTGCCAGGACGGCCCGAGGGGGGGTGCGGGCAGGGGGCTTCAAAGTATACCCCTCCTGGAAGGGGGAGCCGGGGCTTAGCGCTGAGCATATGTAATATCACAGCAAACCGTCATGGGTAGAGAATTTCAAGTGAAGTTATTATCCTCAGGGGGAAATCTCTGCATCAAGAGGGGAATATATGTGCATACTGTAACTCCTATTAGCGTTAATGGGAATTATGTGTGTAAATCCCCAAATCCCATTGAACGAAGATGAGAGTGTCCCTGTAAGGGTCTGAAATATGCTTTGAATTAAGCCTGGCTGTTGGGAAACTCATAATGCTGTGGCTGTTATTTTAAATTTATACTTACTAGGACTAAGTTTCACCTGAAACAACAGAGCCTGAAGTGTTATTTGTTCCAGCAAATTATTTAGTTGGATGTGATAATCAGTTCACAGCAGGACTGTGAGAGGCTACTCAGATTGTTGACAATTCTGGGTCCCATCCAGCTTTAAGCAGCTTCTGAAGTGGCTCCAAGGGCCACAGAAGGGACTCCCAAACCCACCTTCTCAGGGAAATGTGGCCAGGGCAAAGCTGACGGTCCACAGACACTTCCCAGGGGCAGTTACCTGCTCTGCCAAGCACACCCCCACCCTAAACCACAAACCATAGGTGAGACTCAGCAGAATTGCTGCTGTTCTCAGCCCCCTGTATTTTGCCAGGAGGATGACATTTTTTTCTTATGAGCTAAGTGCTTAAGACACAATCTGAGGTAGAGGAAGAGCTGCAAACCAGTTCTTCTTGACTTACTCGGCTACTCTGTGGTTTATTTCAGGAATGATGTGACCTAAGGGTATGCCTTCCATTAGCATCACCTCTGAATTAGTAAAATGCCTCTCACAGGATCTTTAGTCCCACATTACCATCTCGACCTCAAAACAGATTTAATCCCAGGGTATCCCTCTTCTCAAGGCTGCACATTTTCCCTTGGGGTTGGGAGGAAGGAGGCAGTGTCCTCACCCTCATGGGTCAGCAGCTGCATCGGGTGAGTAGTCATGACACTGCAGGAGGGATGCCATGGGGTTGGGGGGGGTCCTAATGGGGAAATGTGTCTAAAGAAGCCACAGCTGTGGCTTCAGCCTGCCCTGTGTCACCTTCATCACCTCACTATATGGCCCAACACCTAAGGGGACATGAAAGCACAGAGGACAGGTGTGAAGGGCCTGAGCCAGCAGTGCATGTACAGAAGGGAGGGGGGCTTCCCTTCCAGGGCTATCCAGTTTACATGCTTCAGGGATGCAACAGTGCTGGGTGCCAGCATGAACTTCAGGAACACTAGGACAGGGACTGCCACAGTCATGGGGGGAAAACACCTAGCAAACAGCCCCTCACCCTCTCCCACTTGGTCATATTTTCTCCTCCTTCCTTTCTCTTTTCATATCAGTGTCCAAACTCTTTATTCCCCTTCATTAGCCCACTTGAGAGCAGCCATCTATGCCCTTCAATCCTGTGAAGTCCCAAGGTCAGGCTGAAGTAGACCAGAATGTAACACCCCCCCTAGATTTAAATACCACTTGTAGAGACAGAGAGTTGCTTCATTCTGAAAGATTCCTTGATCTATCGAGTTGTTTGGAATAGTGAAATACTTTTTAAACCCTGCTCTCCTGCTTTAAGCCTGGGTGTGACTCCAACAAATTCCCTTTCAAATCTTGTAATGGAAGAGCAGCATTGCCAGTCCTCATTAAAAACACTGCAAAAGCCACAGTCAGAGCACTGCGCTCCTTCTAATGATTTGTTTCACTGACAGACCAAACAGCCTGTTGACAACGGTTGACTGCAAGTGACAGCCTCTTCTAATGAGATAAAGAACTTGTGCATTTTATTGATTATAAAGCAAATTGGGCTTTTATCCCTTTAATTTTTTTTATTGGCTTTGAAATCATAGCTTGCCATGACATCACAATGAATTATTATCGTAACCTATTCATGCTTCCTCAAAGGCCTAACCCATTTGCCTGCCTTGCAAGCATGTTGTAAAATGCCCCACATTTACATACATATTTTCAGGAGCTTTTTATTCAAGAACTGGGGCAGACTCGAGGAAGGGAAAGGAGCTGAATGGGCAAGAATTCTCAAGATCCTGGAATTTTAAGAGTCTTGCAATAAATCATCACAAGCTACAAGCTGGAGGCAGACATTTTTGTATAAGGTTCTTTGTTTTTCATTACATGGGATGTGAAGTTTTTAATCCCTTCTGACTCTGAATATCTATGTTCCTGAACACCCAGGGAATGGAACTCGTGTCACCAAAATGAATCTAACACTTTCTAGATCAATATTTAAGGTCAGATCTTACAGAAGCTTAAGGCACATCAGATAGCTCTTTAAAAGCCAACCATCAAAACCAGGTCCCCAAATCTGCTCTCAGCATCTCTCTTGCAACCCCAGAGATCTCCCTGCCTGACCCCAAGCTCTGCCTGTGCCTTTGCACAGTGTGGAGCAGGTACATGGGGATCTGTGGCAATACAGTGCCCTGGTGGTAACTAATCCCTCTGCACGGTGTCATTCAAAGGGGGAAGCCAGTGAACACCTACAACCATCACAGCAAAGTGCCTCAAAAATAGAGTAGTATCAACTTTACTTTTCTAACATAATGAGAAGAGGAAAGAGAAGAGTTGCTTGTCCCTCCCCTGATGATTAAGGAAGCTGGAGCACTTGACTCTCACAATAAAGCTGTGCAGTTGAGACAGTGGCAGGAATGAGCCCTAACTTCTGGTCTCAGGGATATTTGTCCTCTTTCTGCTCTTTTTCTGCTCATCCCTAGCAGCTGGACAACATAAATGCACAAAACCAAGAAGTTTTGTAAGGAACTGTCATAGCACAGGCTTCCACATCCTGGCTCAGTGCACTTCCAAAGGCAGAGATGTTCAGGCCACTCTTGACCCTGTGATTTTTTTGCCTCCAGTAGGTGATATTTGTCAGGAAGACATGTCCCAGCTCGTGGGTAAGTGTCTGGCAAATGGTGCCACCAAATAAGAGATGTAGATCTGAAGCCTTACAGGAGCTGGAGGATGCCCTACCCAGATCCACTGCTCCCAGCTGCTGAGCACTGTGGTAGAAGCAAATCAGCGTTGCCATTGCTGTTGGTTATGAATTAAGAGAGGATAACTCAATCCTTGCTCTGTTACTAAGCAGCTGAATGTAGGTTATATCTGCCAGAAGTGCTGGATTCAGCACATATTGTGGCAGTTGCCCTCCTAGCAATCACCTCTGTGCTGGGAGGACAAACTATCCCTATGCTCCCTCTTTTTCATCCTTGCTCTGATTTACAAGAAAAATCAAACAAAAGCCAAGATACTGCACCACCCTGAAAAGCATCACTCTGGACCAAGCGTTTTATCCACCTGACGCTTTGCATGTTCTCATCTTCAGCCTCTTTCACACGCACACTCAGACATACATGGAGTCCACAACAGGCAACAAAGGAAACTCTGCAATGGAAACTCAGTTTCCAGTTGCTTTAGCAACTCATTAGCTGCTGCCAGCAAAGTGCTGAGGCACCACAAACAGATGTTACTGGCCTGCAACAGCCATGAGGTTTTCACCTCCCAGAGACCTCCATCACCATGTGGAGACCAGCAAACCGATCTCAGCACATCTGGTCTTTCAGTCTGGAAACTGGATCTGAAAGACAGCTCTTGAAAGAGGCACTATTTCCACGAATGGTGACCAATGGATTAAAACCATACTTTGGCACTTATATACCTTATTCTATTTTAAAGTTAGTGTCTGAAGTGGTTTAGTACCTACTCCATTGATTTCAGTGCCAATGTTTGAGCTTAGGAGGCTGGTTTGAAACTGTTGGCCCAAGAACATGGTAAAAGCCATTGACTCACAAAGAGGATCAGTTAAAAGAGGCTTGCAGTGCAACAGTTCATGGTATCTCTGCCCTGCAGGGATTGAAAGTCCTTTGGTTTCCTGTTTGTCGATCCGGTGCTTTCACCAGTTCTCATCAGTCAAAGGGAGAAAAAAAAAAACCCAACAAAATAAAATTAACAGGGCTTCATAGAAATATTGCATTCTTTCTGAGAGTGGAGGCAAAACAAACAGAAGTTTAAAGTAAACAGTCTCTCCCAGCAGATCTATTCCCCTTTTATTGCATGAATTACAATGCCCTTCAGCCAGCAGAAGGCAGAGAAAGTTCTGCCAGGAAAAAGAGTTATTTGAAAGAGTTTACTTTAAACTTTTGTTTGCTTTGCTGTGTGGAGAGAAGGGAGAAGAAGAAAAAAAAAAGAGGATGAGAGAGACCCTTTCTTCTACTTTTCCACTTCAGTAAAACGAAAGTGGATTTTTCTTTATTGACTGGTATATGGGTTGCAGAAGTAAATGCAAGTTTCCTCATGGTCGTGCCTCTGTGCTCAAGAACATTATGAGACACAAAGCGGGACTGTCCTGTTCACCTAGGACATACACACCAGTGGGAAAAAAACCAAAACCAAATAAGAGCATCTCTGATCATTCCACTGACACAAACAAGCACAAAGCTACAGAAGTCAAACTGCATCATTTTATTCTAATAAAACTGCTCACCAAATCTTTTTCTTGCAAATCTCCGTCCCTTTTGTAATGAGGACAAAACTTGCAGTCTGTTTTTATTCACACTCCTGTAAATCAAAAGTAACTGGAAGAGAGCTATAAAAGCTCCAAAATTGGTCAGGGCAGAAATTCTAAGTAAAAAGTAAAGCCATCTCAAAACCACAGCCATCACCTTTTGCAAAGAAACACTCCCATTTCTGAGCAGTTCTAATGTTTCTGTCTGAAGGAGCCTCCTCAATCTGAAGTTAATATGAGCACGGTATCTGAAATAACCATAGCACTTGACAAAACGTAGAAGAAAAATAGGGGTGTGTCCTGAAGACTTTATAACAAGCAGAATAAGAGATAAAAACAGGCAAAGGACAATAAAAAGAGATTCCTAGCGATGTCTAAGAAAAGCAGGATAAAGCTGACTAGCAGCTGGATTAAGCGCAGCATAAGTTTGTTTTTAACGTACATCCCCTTTCTGCACTTCCACAGTCTCCCTTCTGCTTCTTGGCCCTGACCTTGTTCCTCCCATTTTCAAAACGGCCATCCCTCCTTATTTCCCTTCTGACCTGCATTCCTCACTGTTGGCTGTAATGTGGTGATAAAGGCACTAGTAAACCCAGTCAGCTTGCCTAAGATCAGGAGATACGGAGGGTGATGTTAGCAAATTA
>WUAM01000359.1:12208198-12244033 GCA_024336885.1 Actenoides hombroni | reverse complement strand
ACCTCACCTCCACATTATTCTAGAAAAAAAAAAAAAAAAGAAAACAAAAAAAAAACAAAAAAAACAAAAAAAAAACAAAACCCCCCCCCCCCCCCCCCCCCCCCCCCCCAAAAAAAGTCAAAAAAAAGGAAAACCAATCCTAAAGACAATACTTTTCTACTATCGAACTCTCTGAGTTATTGAACAGGGAAGAAAGTAGAACGAGTATGCCAGATTAGTGGGATATTATATATAAATCAGTGTTGCTGGGCAGAAATGACATCATTGTCTGTGTGTAATTCCTTACGATACCCTCCTTGTTACCCGGGTAACACCAACTTCATAGCCCAAAGGCAGCTGGAGAATCCAATAGCGGTAGCGGGCTCTACTGCATGCAAACCTAGGTACAGAAGATGTCTCATGGAAGTGGATTTTATGGAAGCAATTTCTTTCCAATAAATCCTGGTGTTCCCAGGATTTCAACTACTTTCAGCTAGTTTCAACTATACAACCAAAGAATGAGCAAATCGGACAACTTTCAGATTGCTTTACATTGTTTTTGTCATAGAAAAGGTTGCTTTTTATTCTCCTGCCTACTTATACATAGGTCCCTGCAGACATGGTTATGTACATTTAACACGTGTATGAGTATACATGTTCCGACAAAACCTTCCATCCTTTTACTTCAGCAAGTGAGAAGAATATATTGTTACTGTTGGACGTTTTGGGACTGCTTCAGATGCTAGTGATGCAAGAAGCAAATCCTATCTCTGTTAGACACGAAGTAAGCAGACTCTGAGATAATAAGTTTAAAGCTCCTTAAATGATTTTTCCCACATCCTCTAAACGTGCAACATATTGATTGATTCTTATTACCATAAAGCAGGATAAAACCCCCCTATTTTCTCAAGAAAGGAAATTAGTGTTATTTGGCAAGGGTTAAAACACATTTTGGATTAAACAAATAAGAAACCACCCACGTGCTGCTGATCAGAATGAAAGTTTGGGTACATTTTTCAGAGAGACAACTGTTTTCTACCACATCATCTACACACAGCTTCAAAACTCTTTTTAGATGCACACAGAACTATTTTAAGAAAGAGACTGGATATGATTAAAGATGTAGCAAGAGGAAGTTTTGTTTCTTCCTGGCCCATTAAAAAAAGGCATCACTGTGTTTTAGTCATGCTCAAAGTATCGTTTCAAGAAAATGTAAACAAAATATATGGAAAAAAGATAGAGCTGCCTTTTTTTGTTGTTGTGTCTCTCCCCTCCTCCCCTTTTATTTTTTTTCCTCAAACCTGTGAACATAATGAGCCTACCATGGGCTTGGTCCAAGGCTCATTAAAGTCAGGGTCCATTTTACAAATGGTTATAGTGGGCTGTACCTGTGGCCCAGACAAACTGTGTTTTCTGGTAGTAAGAAGGAGCGATAACTCTCTGAAGATTTCCGCCTATCTCCTTCAAGTGAGAAACCGGGAGGGATTTTTTCATCTGAGAAAACTGGATTTGGCATTTTGAATATATCAAATGGTGAGACAGAATTTTATGGGCTCAGCCATTTACTAGAGGTAAGACAACTGGGGTAAGACAGTCTCCACTGTGTTTCATTCAGCAGGATTTTATTGTTACTTGAAATGTCCTGTGTTGTTTTCCAGCTGACTAACGTCCTCATGCATTCACCACGCACTG
Organism: Actenoides hombroni; assembly: GCA_024336885.1. Classification (NCBI taxonomy): domain Eukaryota; kingdom Metazoa; phylum Chordata; class Aves; order Coraciiformes; family Alcedinidae; genus Actenoides; species Actenoides hombroni. The sequence goes on along the minus strand of WUAM01000359.1, from coordinate 12,242,362 downwards.
TTGTAACGTGCTCTCCCCCTTCAAATTCCCAATCCACCCTTAAAGTACACCTAAAATATACTTTCAGTAGTAGCTAATCACAATAAACAATTTCAGTTATAAAAAGTAAAGTCAACGCCACAAAACCAGTGTTAATGAACAATGTTAGTCAAGGGTATGGGTTTTATTTTCAGGAACATAAATACAGTTCTGTCCTTTGCAACTGGAAAGCAAGCAGGGAACAGCTGGCTAGTCCCCAGCAGTCTACATGCATCACAGCCATCAAACCCTGCCCAAATTCACAGAAAAGTGTAACATCTTGCACATGAAAAGGCCAGAGCCGTACCTAAAGCTGTACGGAGGTCTCCAAGTGGCCAGGAACCTGCTACACTAACACCCACAAGCAAGTGGACTATCATGCACCACAATACCAAATCCTCCTCACTAATTTGTCCAGATTTTTCAATGTCATGATCTACCCACAGGTTTAATCCAGAACGTGGTACCTAGATACCTCAGTTGGAAAAGATCGCACAGCTCAGCAGTTAATCTCTACACTTCAAGAAAAGGTGAAAAATCTTTAGCTACATTATGACTGATGACACGGAAGGGAAGAAAAGATTTCTGGCCCCTGAAGAGGAACCCTGGAGATGGAGTCTTCGTGAAATACAATGCCTACATATGCAACAAACAGGATAGTATCTTCTAAGACTCCTTGAGATTACTAAAAAGCCAGACATCTAAACCTGCAGTAGAACTTGTGAATATGAAGATGGCTTCTGGCCTTTCACACAGGCTGTGCTCTGCTTTTACCATGCTCCAAAACATGTCAAAGATCCAGCAGAATTTGGAGGTGAAGCAGCAGAGATTGGGGAACACAGGAGGAGAGAGGGAAAGGAAAAAAAGGAGTGAGAGATGAGCGCAGAGTCTCTGAGGAGCACGTCAAAAGGGCTGGGGGTTGGTGGTAGTGGTAGTACATCCCTAGTCTTCCAAGCTGTCACCCACTGTGTTGAGCCTGGTTGAGTGTGTTTGGCTAAGGCATATCTTTCTCCTGCTGTGCTATGCTAGAGCAGCTGCAGTTTGCCTTTTTATAGCTTGTGGTAACTGATAGCAGTGAAATGAATTTAGGGAGTGTGTGGATTGGATCTTCCATATCAGTGATTTCATACTATTTGGTAAACACAGAAGTGACATCCAGTGATGTATGCCTGCTGATAACAAAAAACCCCACAGCAAGTACTCTCTGGTGAACCAGCATTTGGATTAGAACATTTTCTATTGATGGACGCTTCTGGATAGAATGAAATGATTATACACTGTGTATTTACATGGCCATCTTCATTTTAAAGGTAAAAATTCCGTTGAAATTCTACACTTACTGGGTGCTGCAGAATGGCAATGGTGACACCAGTGAATCAAAACAAATTCAGTGACTACAATAAAAGTTGATGGTGGGACACAGCAGTATCACCTTATAGTAAGGAGCGGATGTCTCACAGGAAAGCTCCTTCTTACAGCTGGTAAAAGCCAGAGAGTTAGCCGTATGACCCTCAGTAAAACAAGAAAATATGCGTATGTGTGTGTTCAGATACTGAGCAGGCTTTCAGTTTGATTCATCTGAGTTTACAGAAATTGCCCTGTGTTCTAGCAGGGATTCTGTATTTTGATATAAAATATCACATTGCATTGATGTATTTTTTGCCGCTGGAAAAGGATAAATCCTCCTATACCATACTTCAAAAAGAGAGTTAGTGCCTTGCTTCAATACCAAGTTTCTGTGATGGCCCAAGTCCTTGCTCCCTATTTCTGGAAGAGCTGTAACTATTTTACAAGTAAGACTGATTAATTTTGCAGTTTAATTTGCAAGTGACATTTACAAGGGAATATTGTGCAGGGCTATCTGGGAGGGATATTGTGTTCAGACTTTTCCTGCTTGCCTGTCTACCCTCCTGGAACAAACATCACTGCTTCATTTTCCTTCCGTATTTTAGAAAGTTAAAGTAAACACTGTGATCACACTGTTTACTTCAATTTCCTGCAGTGTGCCAGCAAAGCAGCAAATTGGCAGTCAGCAATCAAGAAGCAGCCAGTATTGAAACAGCAGAGCTGCTTAGGAAAGCATCAATGATGCCAACTCATTTTTCCCTCTGTTTTAAAAATAAAATACTGGCTTCTATGAAGTTTTACTTCCACACCAATCCTCTCTAAAGGATCTGAAATTCTGTTTGTTTCCTTTAATTTTCTTCTGGAAGAAAGCTGAGATTATGAGCAACACCTAATTTATATGCCCAACTCTTTTTACACACAGAAATGGATTTACAAAAGTGGCAACTATACATTATTTATCTGTAAAGAATCAACAGCATTTTTGCACAAGAGGAAGTTAACTTGTCTATGATTCACGTTTATCTGGATATATTTTTATTTTTATGCCAAGAACTCTAGCTGTGGTACTTCAATTAGGTGTATGATAATGTGAAGCTAAAGCCTCATGCATTGCATTCAGAATACACATCTGCACAAGAACAGAGTCCTAAAAGGCAAATAGTTGTATTTTCAGAGGCCATTCTCTCTCATTTTGTACTGCATAAAGGTATATAAATCCAAAAGAGGTAGTAAGAAGAATGGGACAGTATTTTGTACCTCAGAGATGTAAAGCTTGACAAGGTGACTCATTTATGTCTTTCTGGAGGATACTGTACAGAAGGAATATATTGCTATTGTAAGTTATAATTCCAATATATAAAACAGGCCAGATCCTATAATCAGTTATTCTCCTGATTGTGCATTCCTACACATATTCTTACTGAAGACAAGAAGGGTTATGAAGAGGATTGTTTTGGGGTTTTGTTTTGTTTTGTTTTTGTTAGACTGGCCAAAGTATGCCTTTGGAAAGTCCAAACCATGACCTAATTTAAAGTGGTTGAAATCTTGTGGGAAAGATTGTAAGAGGATAATTATTTTAAAAGCCATGACTCTGACACCAGGAAATTAAATTCATATCTATATGTCTTTATCTACACACAGCAAATCCAATAATCTTGAGCTCTCTGCAGTCACTTAGCCAGCTGGCAAAGGGAGCAAAGTAAAAACTAACAAACCCCATTCCTAAGGTATGCTGACATCAGTGATTCATGATTCATCAATAATGGTGCTAGGAAATAAATGTAACAGGGCATTATTGCCTTTTGCTGCACAGTGAACTCAAGGGAAAATGTCTAAGTGTATCACATTGAAAAGACAGAGCTAGCAAAGAAATAACTTTTACAAGTATTTAAGAGGTGTTACAAGCAAGTGAAAGTAGAGAAACAAATGTAAGCCTTTTAAAAACACCGAGAACGTGCCTATAAATAAAAAGGGACAGTTTTCCAGCTATAAGAGGACTAACCCAAAACCCAGAATTTTTTTGTTGTTCAATATTTTTACAAGGAAAAAGAAGTTGAATTGCTTGTTCCAGAATAAACCTTCAAAACAACTGCTATTCTGGTTTAATTGTTTACCAGGATAAGCTGGTTCTACACCATGCAAATTACTAATGTTGTTGTCAGTAATTACGACTCTCACAACCTGCCTAAATAACTAGAAGGACAAGTAGGTAACACACGACGTACCATATATACTCTTTAGAAAATGCTCTTGTTAGGACATAATTGATGATGTCCTTTGAAGCTGACTGGACTATCGTTGCAAAAACCCAAGATTAGGAACTGAAGAACAATGGGTAGCTATCTCCAGAACAGCAGATGCACCTGCTGCTATCGCCGTCCAGAACAGCAACATCTCACATATCATTAAATAACTGAAGGTTTGCTTTATGTTTCTGTAGCTCTAAACTATTTATGAGGTTGGAGCAAGGAGGGGTACAGCCTCTTCTTCCTGGTGATGTGTGACAGGACAAGAGGCAATGGCTGCAAGCTGCACCAGGGGAGGTTTAGGGTGGATATGAGGAAACATTTCTTCACTGAAAGGGTTACCAAACATTGGAATGGTCTGCCCAGGGCAGTGGTGGAGTTGCCATCCCTGGAGGCATTTAAATGGCGTGTGGACCTGGTGCTCAGGGACATGGTTTGGTGGTGAGCTTGCAGTGTTGAGTTGAAGGTTGGACTGGATGATCTTGAAGGTCCTTTCCAACCAAAAACATTCTGTGATTCTGTGATTATAGGGTTTAGCCTATAGTTCTAATCATTTTTAGAGCCCACCCAATTAAAATTCAGGTGACTTGTTTATGCTATTAGAGGACGGCTGCACAACATTAATAATGCACTGTGTAACACGCTGCCCTAGAGAGATGTCATCTCTCTTCCGGGGGCAGCAGTTCTGATAAAAGCTTTGTTGCTTAGCTGGAGGGTAAGTGACTTTGGTGTTTGTTGAGATATTTTACCAAAGAAAACGTTGGTCTCCTGACATGAGGCTTGCTTCAAACCATTGCCACTTAACTGCAAAGCACTACAAATAAATCCAGTAGCTGGTTTGCCTGGACTGAGATCAGAAATTTTATTTTAAAAATTGAGTATCCAAACAGTATAATTCTTAATAAATGATTAATTGATTCACAAGATTTGTGAATGTATATCTCACTGTACTGAATTTTCTTTACATAATCAATAAATGCTTTTATAAATTTTGAATTTAGATTTCCCTAAGAAAATGCAAGCAAGAGGAAGCAAGAAGAAGATACTAGAAGAGAAAAAAAAGAACATGGAAAGTAAGATAAATCCATCTTCACACAAGTGGATTTAATAATGTCATAATGGATGGATTTCAGAACATCAGTAATGTCAGTGAAAGACAACAGGTATCTTTAGTGTAAATTTAATTAATGACTCATAATCAAACTTTTCTAGAAAAGTACAGTAAATGTAGTGGATACAAGATCATGGTAGATAAGTAAATGCTGGTTTGATTTGTTCCAGGTAGTATTGCTAAAAAGTGACTGGTTTTTCTTCTTTCTCTGCATTTTTCACAAGTGTAGGCCCTTGACTGCAAATGTAATATGTACTTAACTTGCAAATCAACTAGCTTGCTCATGGTAGTAAAACCGAAGTAGCTCAAATACAATACTAGTGTGGTGAAGGCTGTTTCTTCCTATTTTCTTTTGCCCAGTTCAATGCACAAATAATGATTGACCTATATTTAAGGAAAGGATAGCATTAAATTAAAATAAGTTTAGTGACTACATAGCTCCTGATGCACAGAAGAGGCTGAGAGAACAGTGTTTGTTCAGGTTCAAGAAGATAAGACAAAGGGGAAATCCTTGCTGTCTGCAGCTACCTAGTAGGGGGTCACGGGGGTTTACAGAGGAGATAAAGCTAAACCATTATTAGAAGTGTAGAGTGGTAAGTGGACATGAGAGGCAACAGTTAAAGCTGCAACAAGAGAAACTGCAACTATATATAACAAAAAAAAATGTTTTCAAAATTATGGTACTGGGACACTGGAAGAGGGGCACAGAAAGGTGTGTAGTCTTTACCCTTGGAGATACTCAAATCTTGTCTGGACAAGGTCCTGGGCAACCTTCTCTAAGTTGGACCTGCTCTGAGTGGGGAGTTGGACCAGATGACCTCCAGAAGTCTCTTTCAAATGAAGTTATTCTACGATTCCTTACTGTATTATTTTAGCCAGCTATATTTCTCTATAAGCACTCCCAGCTTATAAAAGGGTAGGAAGCCTTCTTAGGAAAAAAGTCTTCAAATTCTAAATTTCCCTAAAACAAGCACACTTCCAAGTACGCCATGACAAATGAGATATAAATCTTCAAACTCAAGGTGGGCTGCTTACCTTTGCTCAAACCAAACCAAAGTGCCTGTTTCTGATAAATATCCCAAGATGCATGAAATACAAAAATTGACCAGACAGGTGGTCAATATTCATAACTACTTCTCAGAACACTGAAAACTGACAAGATTCATATGAATTTCAGCCTGCCTGAAGCTGGGCATAGCTATAGCTAAGAGCAGAAATAAGTACTACGGCTATTCATAACACCTCAAAGGCAAAGGCAGGAAGATTATCCTTTTCTTTGGATGGAAGATAGGGGTATCCAGAGGTAAACCTCTTTGTAGGACTTCTGGCATATTTCCCTTCCAAGCAGCTGTAGTGGCCTAGCACTACGTGTGTGTGTGTGTGAGAGATGTGAGGGATGTAAAGTTGCAGTCATTGCCAACTCCAAGCTTCGGAAGTCCTGAGTCACAAAGGAAATTGCTGAAGCTAAATCAAAGGAGATAGCATCTCTCATGGAAAAGGAGAGTTGGAAAACAGGTCTTACTCAACTGAGATGCACAATATTTTATATATGAGAGTAAGTTATAGAATTTCTCAGAAACTGCTGAAGTTTTTTGGTTTTAAGAACATGTTAGTGTAAGGTGTTGTGACATAAAGTTTAATCCTTGAGCTAATGGGCTTTTGAGTGAGTTTTTCAAGCAAACACATTACAAAAATGTATACAGGTAAAATCTGTTTACCGTAACAGAATGTTATGCCATTTCCTGTATATCCTTGGGAGCAATAGCAGCCTGTTGTCCCACCCTGAACTTCACACCTGGCATCTTTGTGGCATGTCATGTTGCAGCTTGCGGAAGTGCAGCCATAGTCCAGCAGACTGGAAATCAGAACTGGAACAAAGGAAAATCAGACTTGTTTCTTTATCTAAAAACTTCATTCTGAGCTCTAAAATCAGATCTGGGCAAAAGGTATCCCCAAAATTAAGTAAACTTAACCACAGACTAAGCTGGATCGCAGGATGGGGCAATGATGACCAACTACGGGGACTTCTTTGGTTAAACCACCCAGGGGCTAGAAACAGCAAACACTGCTTTGGATTAAGAACATGTGTACGTGCTCAACCATTATAAAATTGGTAAACAACACAGAAGTTACTCAGCGATCTGAGGAAAACATTTGAAGGGCTTTCAAAGCTCTCTAGTGCTTTCAAGTAAAGCACAAGACAGTTATTTGCACTCTGAATTATGTATTGAGAGGAACCTAAACTGCCCTACACATATCAAGTGAAAAATACTGAAGAGGGTTCCCCTGATCAGAGTTTTTATTTCTATAAGCACTTCCATACTTGTGTAGCTAACACAAATGCATAGTCTAAGAGATTAAAATGACATGTCGTGGTATTTACAGCATTATAACATTAGGGTTTTAACAGCTTATCCAAATTATTTAAATTTAATCTCTTAAAATACTGTTTCCATGTTAGGAAAGTATTATCTTCTTTCTTCTCCAGTGATTCCTAGGTGGTATAACTGCTTTCACATTGTGTGAATGCATATGGTTTTCAACACAAAGGAAAAAGGGATCTCTCTCTTTGAGAAAACTAACAGTTCACTGAATAATTATACACACTCTGTAATAGGTTGGAAATGAGGTGGTTAGCTTGGAAAGTAAGCTTTTGATTTAAATAAATGAAATTTTTAGCAGAACATAACAAAAGTTGCAGAAGATGGTCTTTAGGATGCTGCCTTCCCTTGCACTTCTACTTTTCTCTATCCAAACATTATTCTGAATACTTGTTTGCCTAGTGCTACAATTGCGGGTTTCATTGCTTCAGGAAATCTCACTGAGACATCATTTTCTTGGACAAATTAAAATTTTATGGAAAAAAAAAAGACTAAAAATTACACACAATTTTTAACAGTTAAAAATAATTCAAATAATTTTAGGTATCATCAAGTTTCAGCTTTTTTTCTCTGTTTTTGAGAGAGAAGACAATCTTTCAGAGATTAAAACAGAAACCTGTGGGATTCTGTTGTCTTTTTGCTGTTCATAACACATAAAATCTAAAAATTTCCCAAGCAGACAGAGAGAGAAAAAAACCCCAAACCCCTGAAAACCCACAAAGTTTCTGTTTTTCGCAGAACAAAGCTCACAGTGAGATAAAGACTAGCATTTGTGGGATCCGGTTTTGCGGTGATCCTAACCATGCAATTACTGAACCTGGCAGCGGCACTGACCAAATCTATGGGGACCTAATCTCATGTACTCAGCAGCTTAGACCCCACTCCCTTCCCACCTGCCACTTGTTCCCCAGGGAAGGAGATTTCACCTACCTAGGAATGGCAGCAGTTTCATTGGTGATGCTGTTGCTGTACGGTGCCTGGTGCAGAGCTCCTGTGTCACAGAAAAAAACTCCCTGCCTTAAAATGTATGACCATGAGCAAAATAAGCACACATGCTTATCAGGAAAGAGACCTCCGGGTGCAGGCACAGCCCTGACGCTGCCCTTTGTCCCGTGCTTCACGTTTCCAAAAGCTCCTGAGACTCACTGGCAGGACAGGAAGGGTCAGGAGGGGCTGAGGACCTGGCAAGTATGGAAGAAATGAGAAGGGAATAAGTAAGAAAGTAAAAGAAAAGCAGAACCCTGAGTCTTGCAGGGAATGTCAGAGAAGGTTTGGGGGTCAGTGGGTTAGAGGAGCATGGACTAAAGGAGATGCTTGGGAAGTGCCTGGGGAAGGGGTGAGCTGAAGCCTGCTGGCAGGAGTAAAGGAGCAGCAGAAGAATGGTGAAGTAGATCAGGGAGGGTGAGGAAGAGGTGGAGGAGATTAGTAACTAGTTCAGGGTTTATGAGCTCAGAGGTAACGGTTTACATGCTTCCTTCCACCTTTTCCTGGTGAGCTGGGTATATATGAGCCCAAAGACCCCTTTTTTTTTGAGATAACCTTGGATGACTGCAGTTCTTCCTACTGTTTGCTTTGGTTTTGAGAAAGATCCTTACTCTGGTCGAGAAATGTTGCTTTAAGGGCAATGGCCTGTGAGGAGGTACAGGAAATCCACTGAACTCTGCTTTGTGAGGAAAACAAAGATGTATAGGCAGAGAGGAAAAAGGCAGGAAGGCAGTTGTATGGCTTTGAATCTCAGGAGCTGAAGGAGGCAAAGTTTCTGAGTTTATGGGACTGAAACAAGATGTTGTGTAATAGGATATATCCAATATAGCAAATCTGGTAACACATTTGGCATGTCTTTGTGTTCCATGTGAGAGCAATTCTACCCTCATTATAGCATCATAATGAACGTGACTCCAGCACATACTTATGTTATGTATGGACATGGCATCATGTGCTCTAATCTTCTTATGGATGATGTACACACCATCACTGTCCAGGTTCCTGGAGATGACGACTCATACACTGTCAAACAGAAGCACTGATGTAGGTATGCCTGTCTTTATAGATGGAAGCAGAGGGATGTGCACAAACAGGTGTGCTGTTCTCTGAAGGAAATAAAACAGATGTGAGGCTGTGAAATGTGGTTGTGACAAAACATCTTTGGAATTATCCACAGATGTGGATGTGGCACCATTTTTTTCTAAACTTGTTAGGTGTTATTTACTTGACATCACTTTCCAGCTTCTTGATGGCTGCTGGTTGAAGTTCAATGGGTTAAACTCTACTCAGGGCCAGGGAGACATGAGGCGTGTAGAAATAGCACGTAGGTGTCTAGTTGGCACAAAGTACTTCTGTAGCACCTTGACAAAGAGAGAGGAAGCTCCAGTAAACGGATGTTCATTTCTGATGAACTGCAGAATAATGAACAAAGGGTCCAGGTGTAGGAAGACTCTTTTATTCCTGTTTGGTTTTGTGGGAGGGGGAGGACTGAAAGGGTAGGAGAGGAAGGGACTAGGAGTTAGTTTGTTTTGTTAAGTTTTCCTGTAATCTAATGCACGGAGACACAGAGGAACAGAAAGTCAGATGAACTGAGGGGAAGGAGCTTTGCTCTGCATGTCCTGTGCTTCATGCTGACATGTGCTGGGCTGTAATATGGGCTTGTCTGAAATAACTTACAGATCCTGCTGCTGAATTTCAGTGGACTAATATGGGCTGGGTTTGGAAAACCTGTAATGCAGAAATTATACCTTATTGTCCCATGTCTTTTTACTCCCCAAAATCAAGCTAAGAAGTGTTTAATAGTAAGGAAGTGAAGAAAGCAATAAGTTACTACCTAAAATTCAGATCTTAAGAGTTTGAAACATATTTTTGAAAAGTTAGAGATGTACATTTCAATTTAATATAGACATTAGCTTTATGCAAGGGGTGTTCACATAGACTGCTTGGGGATCAATTTGATCGGTCATGTGATAGTAAATTTACAGTAAAATCTTTAATTCCTTCTCCGATTCCAGGCCTAAGGACACAGGAGAAATTGTGGATGACTCAGAAAAAAACCAACATAATCTCACTATAAGACAAATTCCTCCTTTCTTTTTGGCTAGGAAGGCACACAATAATTTAATTTTTAGTAGTCAGTGGTTCGAACAATATCAAGGGGACTCTCTGCCAATCATATCAGGATACTTTTCATCTGGAATAGTATTGCTGAGCTACTTACTCCACCCACAGGTATAGGATGACATCAAAGGCAGTGCACAGGTCTAATTGGTGGATGGTTTACACTGTGACCAGCAATGAGTGAGGATGGAGCACGTAAAGAAGAAAGGTGTGGAAGAGCAGAGCAAGGACAGAAGAAGGAATGTTAGGTCAAGAGGAACTCTGGGTGATAAAAGGAGCTTCGATCAGATTTAGAAGGCAATAAGGAGACAGTGAAGAAGAGGGATTTAGGAATATCTTAATAAGATCTCAATACTGGGAGCAGTGGATTACTTTTGCATTAGACTACTTCAAAAACTGGCTAATGTGAGTGTCATTTAGAGGCTGAAGACAGCAAGGTCGCAGTAGATGTGGAGAAGGATGGACTTGACAAAGATTTTACTGGGAGAATGAAGAGGAAAGGGGAGATTTCTGAGGCATTTTGGAGATTAAACCAGGAGGATTTACTGATAATATCTACTGGCATATAGAAATAAGGAGTTAAACAAATGGAGATGAGCAGGTGAACACATAAGAAAGCAGACACTTCCAAATTTGTACTGTCAAAATTTTCAAAATATGCTGAGAAAAAATATTGAGGTGTCAGAAAACTGAAGTATTAATGGGTTCCTGTCTTTATAGGCAGGGAGGAGGGACATGCACAAACATGCATCTTTCTGGAAGACTGCAGAATATGTCTAAACTAAATAAAAAGGGTAGAAGAATGTGGAATTGCAGAGCTGCAGAATCCACCCCTGCTTGCCTTAAAATAAAGAAGCATTAAAAATAAATGATTTGTGGAAACACTCCAAAAGACAGCCTTTCCATTCTTACAGATGGGAAGCAAAGCCACAGTTCTATACTTAAATGTGTTGTTCGTTTCATAAATGGGCTCGTTCATCTTTGCAAGGCTGATTTAGGAGGCCATAAGTAAATGAATATACACAAGTTAACATGCTTGACTTCAAACCACACATTTTTGATTACTGATCACTGCAGTAACAATATCTTAAGTGTGAATGTAGAATTCTTAAGTTGGGTTGGGTTTTTTTTATTATTGAATTGGTAGGAAGACATCAGCCTGCTCTTAGAAATACTGGGTATTTTCTAAGCTTTGCATCATGAAGAAATGCATTTATTCTCAGTGGTTTTAAAGGTAAATAGGAGACTGACTATGCAGACAATGCTATGAAACTAACACTCCTGGCTGACAAGGGAGGGAAGTCAACACTTTCTAGAGCTCAGTCTTAGGTGGTTTTCAAAAGCTAAATATAGATAAATATAGAGCAACTGCTTTCATTCCAGAAACTGCCTATCATACCAACAAAGGAACAAAAGCTGAACAGACCTGGTATTAGATGTGTTTCTTTTAATTTAACATGAGTATGAGCTACTGTATTAAAGATATTTATTCCTTTGGTGTGATCAAATTGTACTGCTAGCTGAATATGTACCTAAAAATCTCACCATATTTGCAGTTTGATATTACAGTGGTGAAAGACAAGCATGGTGTATCAGGATATGTATTTCTTTCTCAATTTACAAGTTAAGTATGCCAGTATATACTTAGCAAGAGCCCAAACAATGTTGTCTGATGGTCATCTTACGAATGTATCTGCCATAGGTTGCTGACTGTGGTTTCAGACCACTGTGATGAGAGGAGTGAAAGATCCTGAACACTCCACATAGGGCTCATAAATCTTCAGCCTCCTTGCTGTTGAATTCCACACACATTCAGCACCCTTAGATTCCAGTATCTAACCCATCAACAGCACGCTCCAGGATCATCCACTCTGTATGTGCAGAACAGCCACACGTGTGTGTGTGCACACATTTATCTCTAACACATAAGCACATTCATATGTCTGTTACTGAATTGGGCTGATAAATATTTAATGCCAATAATAAAAATACTATAATGATCTTTCCTTTCAGCCTTTGATTGTTTTGACAAATGCCTGTTCTCTTCAATCTCCAAGTTTGCTGCCAAAAGGAAAATGGCATGCAAAACAGACTGAGGATGCACAAATGCCTTGGATAAAGATTTTTCTCTGATGCTTGCTGAGATTTTTTTAATATCAAATAAATTTATTGGTGTCAAACCAAATTCTATCACTTCAAGAATGGAGATAGTCTTTATACTATTTCAGGAATGTTTGATTTATCCTAGTCACTACAGCAATTATAGGAGTTTTTTCTAGTCAATAAAATCTTGATACAATCGAAAATGTACTTAAAAGTCAGATCAAAATACTGAATTTCCACAGTTGGTTAAAATTATTTTCAAATAAAATGCAGGGAAAACATTTTTTTAACACAGACAAGTCTATCACAGAGCAGCCTGCCTCAGAGGGCTCTAGCCCAAAAAGCAGTGCTAGCATCTGTTTTATAACTGCCTCACCTTCCTGTCTGAATGCCTCACGAATCCTTCTAATTTTATGTGCAAACATCATATTCCATCTGAGCACACAGGACTGAATATATCTCTTGAGATGATGTAACTCTAGGCAATTCTGAAGCAATAAAGGCACAAACACACACAAACATATGCATGCACACATCCCACTAAATCTGCCTAACTATATCCATGTGAAAGAAATGGCACATTTCAGCATTCAGAAACAGTTTCTTTCTGCTCTTTGCTTTACCTTGGATGAAGTCATGAAATGAGGGAATTTAAAAAGTAAATGCAATGTTTCTAAAAGCTGGATTAACTGCCCTGAAATTGGGCTCTGTTTCCACATCTACTATAATACCGAAGAGATGTACAGAATGAGTATAAAGACCCTCACAGCCAAAAGGGATAAAGTAATTCAGTTTTCATGTCTGTTTATGTTCTCGTGGGGCTGGTCATGCTATGGTAGTTATAATGATAGTCACATCTCTGCAGGAGGAACCGAGTGAACCCCACGAATAATTACATCAATGAAATGACAGATTACCACTTGCTTTTAATCCACACTCATCTTATACCAGATCTTAACCACCAATAACCAGACTAGCTCCTGGAAGATCACAGTTACTTCTTTGTTGTTTTTTTCTTACATGGGAGAAGAGTTCTGACACTTCTCATCTGTCTCTCACACAGACTTAGACTTGAAGCAGTGGCAGTCACTGTCATAACCTGTCCAGGTGTTTATCCTCACAACATCCCAGTCAATATTCCAGCAGATCCATATCCCATAAAGCCATCCTGGATCTTTTCTCTCTAGGTAACAGGCTGAAAAATGGTTAAATTATGACATAAGTTTCTATCCTTATTGACATCCTTGTCTATTGAGGACTGTCTAGATCCTAAGCCAGGATCTCAGAGTTTGGTCTTCCCAGGAACCTCCAGCTGCCACGGGGTGGTATCTTGCAGAGATGTAGGCCCCAATGATGCAGAACAAGAGCTGTGAACAGCTAGATGTGTCCACAGGGATTGAGACAACTGTGGTCTGATGAGGTATACACAGTGCTGGAATAGAAGATGCTCTTTTCCATCCTCTCAGTCCCGCACAGCAACAAGTGTCCTGCTTAAAAATAAAACAAACCTAATAACTGAAAAATAAACTGACCTCCTAGAAGCGCTGGATCTCTGCTGCTTTTGTGTTCAGCCCCCCTTCTCACTGTCCTGTACAGAGCCCTCTTCCCTCTGCCCCCATTCTTTCCTCACCACCTTCCCACAGCTGCATCCCTTCCTTCTTTCTCCCAGTGACCCCTCAGGAATTTGTGCATTTCCTATCTGAGAACTCTTGCAGAAGGAAAAATGATTGAGGACTGTGGTGAGGAACAAAATAATACTCAGAAGAGGAAAATATTGGATGATCATTTAGGATGTAGAGTGGAAAGTTCATCTTGTGAACTGCCAAGAGTGCTATAAGTCAAAACAAAACACCTGCATTAAAAGCAATTGTATTATCACTGATTTCTTGCATTATCCCTTTCTAGGTGGAAGGTTCTCTAAGATGCATGGGCCAAGAAACCAATTATTCTGCAATATTCTTTCTCTCTGATTCATTCAAGCTTTCAGGAACGTGGTAGTTCACTGGGAAGTTGTAAAGTTTGTAGAAAAGTTGGCAGTAGCCCCCAGCGCAGAAGTGAAGTCACTTCACTCAGTGCCAGCATAGACAATGCTTTAAGAGACCGAAGAGCAAAAGGAAGAGGAAGGACAGGTCCTCAGGCATTCCAACTATCATCTGTTTGCTTTTCTAGCATCCCAGTCAACTGGCAAACCACATTGTTCATCTGGATTGACTCCAGAAAGAGCTTCCTCTAGACCCCAGTACTACACAGCACAGAGTTCATAGAAGGTGCAGGCAAGTTTTGGCTTTCTTGCTGCCTTGGATGGTGACTAACTTCTTCCTACTTAACTTCTTCCTACTAGAGGAACTAACACCACTCATGTTCCTGTGGTGTTAGGGAGTTGATGGCTGAGCTCTGGTGAGCCCTGTTGAAGCAATTTAAAATGAAAGCCTGCAGTATGCTGGTTTGACTCTCTATTAGAGACCACAAGTACAACAATTTATCCCAGTTGCTGCAAAGAAAAGCTTAGTATCTTAATTTAAACTTGATTATTCACTGCTAAACCTTTCTGTTGGTTCTGTAATGCTGGCTCCTGGATTGTGGTGTGTCTTGAAGAAAATCAAAACATGCCCATCCTGGAGTTGCGTATGATTTTGTATGATGCTGATGCTCTCTTGTCTTTGAAAATAAACTGTTTGTTTAACTTGCATCCTTCAGACCACTTTTCACGTGTCTGCCCTTTCCTCTGGAGTTATTTTGACTGCGTCCTTTCAGAGCTGCCTTTTAGCTTAAACTGGTGTAATTCCATCCCTGTTATGAAAAATTAATGATAAATTAATAAATCCAGTGCTTTTCTTTCCCCAGCTTGTACTCCTGCACAGAGGTCTAGAGGTCACTTTTTCTATCTAACATTAGCCCTAGTTATGGCTGAAGTAGGATTGAAGAGATTTTTCTAATCTGGACTCCCTCTTCCCCAGGACTGGATTGCAGCTTTTTTCTTCCTTGCTGCCACGTCCTCACCTTCTCATCCATCCTAACCCAGAGAGGTTAGACCTAATTCATGCCCCATCATCCGTACAAGTAGTTCAAATGATTTCTTCCAATGTTCACTATCGTGTACTTGTCTGCACTGAACTTCATCTGGTATCTTCTTATTCAGTCACTTTAGATTTTATTAACTTCTCCTGAAATTCCTTACTTTGCTTTCTGGTTTATATTAACTTAAATAATTGTGTATTGTCAGCAAATTTCAGCACCTTGTTATTCATCCCATTTCCCATATCATTAAATATGAGTGGTGAGCAAATAGCGGACGAAATAATTCATGAATATTCATTTGAAGTTAAAAGTAAATTCCATTTTGACAGTATTCGTGACTACTCCTTGTTCACTTTCTGCAAACAATTGAGTGCTAAAGATTTACCAGTGCAAGTGCATTCAGGAAATTCACATTTTACTCCCATATACAAATAATCCCTCCAAACAAAATTAAATCTGCATGTTTCTAGGCAAACCTTACATTTCAGGGGTAGAGGGGAAATCTCCAGGGAGGGGACAGAGAGCAGAAACTAAGAGCATGTTTTGGAAGACCTCTCCCTTTCTCATGCAGAGAATCTGACACAGGACAAGTAAGGAGAGACCTGCATTTCTGACATATCTCTTTTGCCATCTGTATTGGTGTCCACCCAATGTCCAGCAAAAACTTGCAGTCCTGACCAGCCTTCCATTGCCATCTGCACTGGCTCCCGACTAATCCTGTATTTCCAACTGGTTTGGCTTATGAGTTGGCTGCTCTATGCATCCTGGCATTCTGGTTCAGTCCCATCTGGGATTACGGACTCCCTGCAGGTTTGGTTGTGAAGATGCTAACCTGGTCCACTGAGACTTTCACAGCTCCCACAGACAGGCTGCCAGACTCACCCAGATGAAGCCCCAGGCAGGTAATTGGACTTTGTGGGACCCTCCCAACTTCATCTATGTCAAGAATTAACAGTATCCTTACCCACATAGCAGAGATTGCACTGCTTAGATGAGGCACAGCTTCTTTTTCAACATTGCCCAGTGAGTTTCTCAAACATCATGAGATGAATCATACAATCATAGAGTGGTAGGAGTTGGAAGGGACCTCTGGAGATCATCGCATCCGAGCCCCCTGCCAGACCAGGAACATCCAGGACAGGCCACACAGGAACAGATCCAGGAGGGTCTGGAAAGTCTCCAGAGAAGGAGACTCCACAACCTATCTGGTCAGACTGTTCCAGGCTCTGTCACTCTCACAGGGAAGAAGTTTCTCCTCATGTTGAGGTGGAACTTCCTGTGTTTCACCCTTCAACCATTACCTCTCATCCTATCACAGGGCACCACTTAAAAGAGACTGGCCCCTTCTACTTGACACCCACCCTGCAGATATTTGTAAACATTCATAAGCTCCCTTCTCAGGCTTCTCTTCTCCAGGCTAAACAGCTCTGAGGCTCTCAGCCTTACAATACATCATAAATCAAGATCATAAAAATATATGATATTTCATAAGAAGACATGACATATTTATAATAGCAGTTAAGAACCCGTCCAGTCCATTACCACTTCTGTTACGTGTTGCACGGAAGCACTAACCTAGATGAAAGTTACCTTTGAAATCCATACAGATGCTAGGAAAGGAAAACAGAGAAGCAAAGGCTCTGAGTGAGTCAGGGAATTTGCAATATGGTGAGACAGTGCATGAGAAACGTTGCTGTAGCAGAGAGATTAAATTGACTTGACTTCTGTATGTCAAAAAGAGGCTGGATCGAGGTAGCTGGTGAGCAGTTTAATTTGATTCCTCCCCATCCTTTATTCCTTATTATTTTTAAGTAGCATTGGTACTATGTTAAGTGTGTATATAAGGACAAGAGCCTCTTTAGTTACTTCAGTGAATTCAGATCTATGCTCCACATTAAGCTCCAAGTGAACACAGTATCAAAGTTCTCACACAGACACACTCACAGAGGACTGTTTGAATGATTAGCCTAAATTGTTTTAAGATCTGTTCTGTTACTATAACAAAGAAAACACAACGGCATGTAGTCTGCAATGTTCAGAAAAAAAAGCAGGAAGAAATATGTATTTAGCTCAGTAATATACAGTTCAGTATGTGAACACTCAGGCATGGCAGGCAGTTCCTGTATAAATTCCTGCCTGCAAGCTAAACTCAGTGAAAATTTTGCTTGTGCATGGGACTTGGTCTTTACAAGAATTGAAATACAATGAGTCTGTTTATGTACTGCTTGAACCGCTGCACCGAAGTCTTCACGTACTAATTCAAATGGTTTCAGATTAACCATTTTAAGTATTTTCAAAATACACTGCTGCTATGTGTACATGGCACAGTCAGTGCTGATTGTACCATATGATACAGTCTTTTTCATAAGGTTGCAGGAAAGGAGACATGCAGATATTCCTATGCAACTTCCTTCACAGAAATGCCTGTATTTATAGTGAAAGGAAATTAAAATATGATTCTGCTGATTAGATGAGCATGTGCAAAGGTTCATGACTAAATTAATGTAATTCTGACTTTGACCTTTAGACAAAGCAATTAAGAGCTTTCCAATAATGAGATCATATTTACTTTATGCCTTAGTTTGCACTGTTTTAATTACATAAAGAATAAAACAACTATAGAATTATTGTATATACATATATATGATAAACATAAAAGTCCATCACAGCTGCTTTAATTCAAATTGGGATATGCTGGACCTCAGCTCACAAATCCCTTCCCTACAGCCTTACAGCCACGATCCCAGAAACATCTGGGCACACAAACAGATGTTGAGAAGTTCCAGTGTGTTTCAGGGAACTACAGAGATGTGGAAGATGCATGTGTACATTTTGCTATTCTATATTTCACATTGTTTGCCAATCTCCATTCTTTAAAATTCTCCCCTAGGTATCTTGAATTATCTTTTATTTCAGTATTTTCAAAGCCTCCCTATCAAGAAGAGGGTTTCCTTGGAGATTTTGAGAAGATTTTGAGCTCACTGAAGTCAAGGGAACTATGCTGCTTTATGCAAGCTGAGGATCCAGTTTGATAGTCTCATCTTTGTGAATACAGAGCAGAATGAATTTATTCAAACTTATGCAAGCCACATGAATAACTTTGTTTGAACAATTCTGTTGTATCCCCTCTGCATTTACAGTGTAATTTAGCAGACCAAAATTAATTTTTCTTCCCTGATTATGTTTTCTACAGACACTGGAAAGGTTGATGAGTACAATATAGTTTCAAACGATGTGCCCTGTTTATGTGTTTTTTTCCTTTATGGTCCATTACTGTAAGATTTGAGTGGAACCATATGATTATAGTCTCAGGTTGTCATGCAAATGGACTAATTTTGTTCAATTTCCCATTCTCCTTACCGTCCTTGTCAATGCGATGGATAAATCTTGCACTGTGTTCTGCTCCTCATAGACTTGCGAGGCTGTCATCAGAGTGGATTAATCTTCTGCTCGTGTTATCACAAAATTCTCTGTCCTAACAATGACTTATCACTGAATTTAAAGCCCGATATACTTTATACTCAATCCGTAAACTTAGTTTTGCAACAAAAATTGTAATGAGAGCTAAAAATGGTACAAAACTAATCCATTCTTATCACAGTCTTTGAATTGTAATTTCGTGGATTTCCTTAAATACAGCATTTTACTGCACAATACCAAGAGAGAACACAGTAGAATAATGTACTTGAAATTTCAATTTTAAATGTCAACTAAAGTAAATTTCCAAATTGTTTAATTAAGTGACCATAACTGTGTTAGAGGTTATTGCCAGCACAACTGCTGCACAAGCAGTTCCTTCAATGAAAGCCGGAATGTGGACAAACTATTACTCACCAGCATATAAAAACACCATTAAAAATAATTATAATGGTGGGACTTAAACCTTGAATAATACAAATTTTAGAGTTACTGCTTCCATATACAGTGCCTTAACTCTCCCCTTTAGGCATAGCTCTCACATGGTTTTTAAACTGATGTGTGGTTGTTATGCAGACTTGTAATTTATTCTTTTCTCAGGGTTCTCACATTGGTCTACATTATAAGAAAAAGATGTTTTAAGCATTTAATATATACATTTATGTGTATGCTCCAGATGCTAGATGAAATAAGAAATATTTAATATTTCTTGCTGTCTGACGTAAGGTATAAAAGGCCAAAATAAGCTGATTTAAGTCACTCTGGATAAAAATAAAATCTTCCAAACTTTAAGCAATCTTAATGTTTTATGAGCATATTAGGCTTGTCTACATGGGAAATTTAAAACGAGGAAAAGAAGTCAGTGCTAGACTATGTTAAATGGAAGCAAGGACTTCTACACCACTTCCGAAAGCTGATTTACAGAAATTCCCATGTTAACCATTTCATTTACAGACTCTGTTTGTTTGATTTCATTGCTGGCAATTTTGGCAAGGAACCCAGCGCAAACTTTTGCGCATCAGCTCTGCGATTCTTCTCACTGTGCTTTATAAGATGCCTCCTAGAACTGGCAGGAGGCCTGAGACTTGCTGTTTTAAACTGACATGATGCTTCTCCCATAACTCAGCTGTGTTTTGCCAGCTTCATTTCTAAACTGCCATGAGAGCAGCCTGGAAGACACACTGCTCACTTACAGCAGTCTTTAATATAAACAGGATAATGTCTCGTATTGGCACTCACAAAGTCAGATGGATTTGTCTTTGTAGTTTTGGAGGAGTAGCATTATGGTTTCAGGAGAAGGAAATCTGGAGGATGAAGTAAAAAGCAGTGTGTGATATTTTTTTTTTTTCTCCCTTGGAGCATTTTTCTGCAAATGCTTTCACAAAGTGCAACATCACTGCTTTACTTGGTGAGCTGCAAGTGCCTAGTAGGAGGAAAGGTAGTGTTGAAGAATTTTATGCTGGAGAAGGTAATGATCCCACTAAACTGTTTGATGCTCATTTGAAGTGACAGAATAACCACGTGAAAACCCTTTTTCTCCCCAAAATTTAAAGCACTGGGATACCCTTGATGCCTACAATACTGGAGAAGGAAAAACTTGGAAGGCAGCAGCAACAAGCAGGGAATGTACTGGGTAGCCTGGGTGTTTCCTACAGGCACTGCACAAATTCAGCTAGGATTGTAGTATTTCATGCTGCCACTGGGCGAGAAATGACTGCCTCAGAAATGGAAGAAGACGACTTGGTTAGAAGGACAATTCTAAGGATAAAACCTGTCTTGAAATGGGCACACTATAAACAAACCATCTATTTTACCGTGAGCTGTCCTTCATGACACCCACACATCTCACTTTGCACCCATAGTACAAAGAATATTTGAAAAATTATTACAATTTCTTAAGCGTTCCTAGTTCAAACATTAGCCCGCATCTATACATTCTGATTTGTGGATGCCACATAGCATTTCAGCCCCAATGCTTTCCCTGCACTATAGCACTGACACAGTTCAGTCTTGGGACCCAACTTGCATTCCTGGCTTTTGAAAGCTCCACATCAGAGGCTCAGAAATGACTGTGCATGAAGAGCTCTCAACTTGTCTGCCAGGTCATATGATCACTCTTTAAAATCTCATTCTGGTCAGACCTCAGTATGTATGTAGGAAGGGTGTTTTCTGGGGTGCCTGACACCTTTTCTTGGATGCCTGTTGAGAAACTTTCCAGTCTGCTGGCAAACACATTGTATGTGTGCACTGATAGAATGGCTTGCCAAAGCACTCTCCATTTCCCAAGCAAATGGACAGGTGTTGGGAGCACCGACCAAGGCTTAGTCCTGTCCTGTGTTCAGTCGCTATCACAGAGTCTTTTTACTTGGCACTGGGAGTAGAAGCAGGAATTACCATCTTGGTTTTATTTATTCCAGCAACATCTTGTAGATGTTTGCTTTTCTGACACTCCTCCAGATGGGACTGAGCATGCAGCTCTTTGAGTCCCAGAGCTCTACAGATGTCCAGATGGAAGACTAGGGAGTGCAGCAATCAGCGTGTAATTGGGTAAGTGATAGACCTGCTGCAAAGCAGCATTACCTCAGCCTTAAGGAGGATTAATTACAAAAGACCTGTGATGCCAATTAATTCTCTTTAGAAAGTTGTGTGTAGATTCAACACATTTTAAGTCAAAGAAGCTGTAGTTAATTCAACATAATGCGCCTACATAAATAAGCAGGTGTTGCAAGATATTAAGCACTTTATATATCACACAAATAGCAGTATCTGAGTTATTTTTTTGTAAACGTATTCTGTAAACGGTAAGAAACCGATTCTGCCTGCCACCAGATATGGTGCTCCTAAAGCAGACTGTAACCTCTAGTTTTGTTTCACATACAGCACCCAGTGCTGAATACTGGATGTGAAGTTTGATCCCAAAGTGCTGATAAAATACAGCTGATTTATCAACTTAGGCTGACAAGATTTGTTCATGCTTAAAAAAGCAACACCTCAAGTGACAAGCCCTCAAGATTTCAAAGGAAGCCTAAAAGAGTTTTGTTCAATCAGAAGGTAACAGAGATGCTCTTCCTGACACATCGCTGCGGTCTCACTGGAATAAGTCAGACACTGAGGAGGGGGAAATACTACTGATCAAGGTAACATGAAAACTTTCATTGCAAGCGCTAATTGGAATGCAGATCTTGGTACCATAAAAAAACTTGAGCTACGAATAGAGCACTGGAGTTTAATTTATTAAATCTGTCAGCTTCTCAAAAAGCATGAGGTACATGCTCTGATAGATTTTACTCTCAATAGTTTTATTCAGAGGTCTATGGTGCTTCAGCTTCCTTAGAGATGCAGGTGTAATACACTGTATACTTTTACACTTAAGTGGATTTCCTGTGAAAGGCACACAAGAAAGAGTCTGATTCATAAGGTGAGCTGGAATATGCCTGGCAATGGGGTGCTGGCACCGCTGTTACCAGCTGAACTGTTGAGGCAGCAGATATACAACAGCCAGAGGTGGGGCTGGCAGCAACTGAATATCACTGAAGCACAGAAGTTTCCATTGTTCCATGAAAGAAATGACAATAAATCATATTATACATAAGATTGTGAAATACCAGGAAGTCAAAGAGACAGAGAGAAAGAAAGGCAGAAAGGCAGGCAGGCAGAAAGGCATGCAGGCAGGCACGAAAGAAAGAAAGGGAAGAAAGAAGGGAAAGGAAGGGAAAGGAAGGGAAAGGAAGGGAAAGGAAGGGAAAGGAGAAAGGAGAGGAAAGGAGAGGGATACAGACAGAAAGACAGACAGAAAACGAAACAGCACTACCTTATGCTAATTATTGTTTAAATCTCAATGCCAAGTAAATTTTAGCACTAATATGATGATATTTTTCCAAATTTTCTGCTCTAAGAAGCTAACAAGTTTATGAACCAGGGACTGAGTGCTGCACTCACCTTTGGATAGTAGGACAGAGTGTAAGGGTATACGTGTGCAGGGACAACACTGGCCCATCTTCCCGCAACTTCCCACATAGCTGCTTTCTCATTAAAACTCAGGTGGAGTACTTTCAAAAAAATCATCTATCCAATAAGTCACTCTACAGATGTTCACTTTCCCCTTATGAATCTTCTCCCTTATTTCCTCAAAGTGAATTATATTTCTCTCAAATCCTGGACCAACGTTTATCTGAGGATGAATCAGAACTTTTAAAAATTGCTGTAATTAATGGAAAACCTGGAAAATCCTTACCCACCGAAGGGCAAATACAAAATCTTGCAATGAAGTGTCATTAAAAATTATGGTATAAATTAAAGCTTTTGTCAATCTTCCCTCCAATCCCCAACAACAACAACAAAAAAAAAAGACTTCATGATCCTGCAATCCAAATTAACAGAACTCAAGTATAGAGCATGATGTATGGTATCATACTGTTTCATTAATATGACTACTATAAGACTTGTGTTTTATTACTGGAATAATACTTAATAGATTATGCTTGCATTTTGTGTTGCATACCTGGTCTCACATTATAGCTCAGAGATTTATTCTTTAAAGAAGAGAATATGAAAAGAGGAAATAAAATGGGTAAATCATTAGGCTTATGTTTCTACTCTGTGTATAACCACATGAAGCTTTTTCTGATTTTCCAGCATTTCCAAAAAGCCTGAAACCATTCCAAGAAATCTGAGTCAAAATGAGAAAGTATGAACTGTCTGAAAACATATCATTTTGAAAATTAAAATAGTAAAGAAAAAATCTTCAAACAGAAAAATCCTTTCAATTTAAAATACTGAAACATCAAGATATTGAATCAGAGCAAAGCATTCTGACTTCTGTTTCAGTTTTTATTTAAATTTCCATCCATCTCTTCTTGACAGAAACAATTCAGAGAAATTGAAATGAAACCAAGGAAAAATGAATTGCCACCCAATCAGTGTTTTCCAACAAAATCTGACCTACCTCTAGCTTTCTCCTGATACTTGGCAAGGCAATTAATTTATTTATGAATTTTTCAAGTTTATTTTTATGTTTTTCTAGGAAAAAACCTCAACCACAACCGGGGAAGTAGTGCCAGCATAAATACATTTGACAGCTCATGGAGAGATAACTTGCTGCTGTTAATCCTGCTGAGTAATAACAGCGTAAATTTACCCTGCACAGAGTCCTCTTCCTAAGGGTATGAAGAGTTAGGTTTGGGGAGATTAAGGAAAAAGTGAGTGACTTGTTACCATTCAGGTGCATTGAAGCTTTGTGGGTGTGGGGAAGGTGTGGGCAACATCTTGGGGATCAAAGCCCAAAGCTGTGGTGGGGCTGTGGTGCCCGAGGGTGGGTGATAAAGAGCTGGCCTCAGCCAGTGTTTCATGGTCAAAGCCACCACGACAACATGACATTTCTGAGTGGCCATTCACCCAAAAGTCCACCACTGACTTCACCCAAATGAAGCCTCAGTGGTTAAAAATGAGTCATGTGGGGAGGTGGTGGGCAGAAAACCTGGCTACCCAACAATCCTTGCAGAGCAAGGCTCGGCAGGGACAGACAAACCAGAAATGTGAAAAAGTACAACATCCATGCCTGTTAAAGGAATCTGGGCCTGGAACTTGTATAGTGTGACTGTGTTCAAAATGAGAGCAGCCAGTTACAGGGCGCAGAGCATTTCAATAGAGGAGCAGTGAGTATAAATATTGCAATTTTGTTAATGTTATACATTTCCTATACAAGCTGACATAATTGTCTATATTTCAAGTGGTAGGTTTATATAGCAATGGTTGAAAAATGAGCAGATTTAATGCAAATACCACCATAAATAAACTTTCCCAAATCAACATTGGTTTATACAAACAAACAATTACATCCCTTGTCTGAAACACAGCAAAAAGCAAAATTGTGGCAGGTGTGATACCTGATAGCTAAATTGAAATTTATAGAATGCATATGACCAGATTTCTTTTTTTTGTCTTCATTTAGTGATCAAAAACTAGATGACAGACAGTGCAAAATTATAACAGATGAAACAAATTTCCACATGGATCCTGCCAAGTTTCATTTTCTCCAGAAGTTCTTGGAAAGCCCAGAACTTATTCCCACGTGCACAGCCAGAATTTGCAGATTCTGCGCTTTACCTCTTCATCCTGCCATCTGACAGTTTGCCAAGTCACATGTGCTGCAGAGTGATTGTGAAGACAAGGCTGTTTATTATGGTACCAAGATCTTTCTGTCAGACTTGATAGCCTGATTTTTATATGGAGTATAAATAAATTATAGCAATATATAAATATATATACATACGTGTGCACGTTAGTTATGAAACTTTTCAAAGTCGTTGTTATTATAATGCATTCTCTGATGAAAGTAGAAAGAGTGGATAATAAATGAAGTGTAACGGAAATTTGATCTGAGTTTTTAAATGTCTGCTGAGGTAAAAGGTGAACCTAGTTAACTAAGCAACAGATCCTTTTACTCGTCCGATATGAAACAAGATTCTCTGTGGAATACATTTCAGACAGGCATGGAGAATTTAGTTTTAATCAGCTTTAAAATACAGTCTATAATAAGCGTGCCCTTAGGCACTTATACTGTGCATGCCATCATAAAAAGAAGAGAAAAAAAAAAAGCTTACAATAAGCCTTAAGAAAAATGGTCAACTGGATGCTAGTTTTTTTTAATCTGTAGTTGTCTTTGCCCCTGTTGAGGATTCCTATGGCATCTTTACATCAGATGAGTCTGGCAAAGCCACTCAGCGGGTGCTGCATGTTGGGACCCACAAAAATCGATATAGGGAATATGAAGGTGATTTTTAAAAGCTAATGTGTGAAACATTAAAAATCCACGCAGTATAAATGTATAATCTTACCAACTCCACAGCTCAAATGGATCAAACACAGCAGAAATTGTGGGATATTGCTCACTAAAGTGAAATAACCTTTAAGGCTGAAGATTGATTCTTTTGGGAAAGTTTTTACAATATGGTATATTAAACACTTCAGATAAAAACCCCCTATCTTCTCATAACAGAGAAAAACTTTTGAAAGAAAATATCTGGGTAGTGATCTTATGGGCTAAATGAAGGGAATTAAGTTTACAGGGGGAAAAGTTCAAATTTTATGCCTTTGGTGCAAAGCATAAGAAACTTACCAGATAGAGATCTTTTCAGAGTGTCATTCAATTCCAGCTCTGAAATTAGGATGTGCTAGTTAGGAAAACAGTGTTTTCTTGAAGACCACATAATTCATAAAGCATTAATATTATTTTGGTTAAAGATTTGTACACCTCTTGAATAGCTCATGATCTCTAGTGCTAGAAAAAGTATTGCCTTTGACAGAGTTTTCATGAACTGAAGTAACATCACTAGAATCAAGTTCTGGGGAAAAATCAAGCAAAACACATCAGCAATCTACCCCAAAAAGGTGAAAGACAGGGAGTACTTCTGTCCTGGCTGGGTAGCTGGGAACCTGTAAAACAGAGAGATGAGGGGGACATGCCAAGATTTTGTAGGAAGTCTTTGGCAAAGCAGTATCTAAATATACATCTTGGGAGTCCTAGAGGGCACAATATTGTCTCATTTTGAATCTAAGTACTCGAATTCTGTGTAATCTTCCAAAACAATTATAGCCTACAGCAGCTGCACAATATCCTTGAAAAAAATTACATGTATTTTGTATACAATTCCTAGCACAATTATCCTCCTAGTACACTAACATGAAATCAATAATAAAAAAGCTGTATGTAAAAGGAATCAGCAATATGCAGGAAATATTAAAAACGGGAAATCTTCACCAAACTCCAATCAGAGAATTAAAGTATTGCACTCGGCCCTGTCAGCTTGTCCCTGTACTGACCAACTGGATTAACAGGGCAAGAGAATCAAAATATAAGCCTACATGGAAATTATCTCTGTTCCTGTGCAAATACATACACAATGCCTCAAAAGAGATGTACTTTGTAAGTCTGCCATAGGAATAATATATTCCATGGTTCCTTTCTTAATTATTCCATTGAGAACTATGGAAGTCCCCTGTTAAAACTGATGTGAAGTCACACTTTTCATTATTTAACATTGAAGAATTTCAACTTACAACATTAAAACCTCTCTTCAGAAGTGTATTAAGTACAGAACAGATTAAGAATACCCCTAACACACCTGAAATACATGCTAGCAGTGCTCGAGAACTGAAGGGGGAAAATGAGATGCTTAAAAATATAATGAACTCCTGTGTGTTGTAGTGACAAAGAAAAAGGAAAATAAGAGTTTAAAAAAAAAAAAAGAAAAAAACAAAACCAACATGCAAAACAAACAAGCAAAACATCCAGAGGAAAGAAAAGAAAAACAAAAGACTAAGTAAGGTTTCCAAATAACAGAGGAGAAACAATCACTGAGGAGTTAGGCATGGCAAAATTCCTTTAAATACTTCTCTTCATCCTTCTAATGGACAAGAATCAGAAGCAGTGATGTATTGGGAGAAGAATGCAAGAAAACAAAAGGAAAATGTAAAACTAATCTTCAGTAAAGAGAATGTAAACATATACTTAAGAAAAATTAACCAAAGAAGACTTTAGGACTTGAAGGTCTTTGCTCCTGGGGAAAAGGAACTAGCAGGGGCATTAGGAGGGGGCATCCGATAGATTTTGCAGACCAGGCTCCAATAGCCAAATGCTGAACAAAATGTAGTGCTCTCGTTTAAACTGAGAGGAAGAGATGAGTGACCAGGAAAACTTTTAACCTGGCTTTTGTTCCAGGTGAAGAACTTGAGAGTATCACAGAGGAATTAATTTATGAGAACTGATGGAGTGGAAAGCATCTCAGCAGAGTTGGCCTGGGCTTGCTGAACTCAGGCTAACATTACCAATTGACTACTTCCACGTGCTAAATTGGGAAAAAAAAGGATGAGGTAAAATTAATCTGGACTTCAGCAAGATGTTTTGATCTAGTTGCAATCAGAAGAGCCACTGAGATAATGGAGATAAACTGCTGGCTCAAGATGATGGTTTGGTGGATGGTGATTAGTTTTCAGATAGAGTGTTCTCAAGCCGAGTCATGGTTCAGCTCAGCCAGTACTGTACTACATAAGCTCTAATGATTTTAAGGCAGTGATTAATTTGGTCTTGATCAAATCTGTTGTTGGAATTGGGAGCAGCAATAAATAATTGCTTCCTTAGAGTTGATGTTACATACATTTAAATGTGTCCAAGAATGTGTTCTGGGTCTGGACAGAGCATCAGTTCTGAGCTCTTATGCCAAGGACTGGAACAAGTGACGAGTCAAGACTTAGAAAACCATTTTTTAGGTGTTATTTAGAAAATTATTATAAAGATAGTGATGGAGGAAAAGCAGTGGATAAAGCAGGAGAAAAATACACATAAAAAGGCCACTGAAATCCCACTTTCTCCGGGGATGGATACGTGCGGACATAAGTTATGCTTATTGCATAATAACATGTACCTGTGTGAGCAGAGTACAAAGCACTACCAAGCAGAAGCTGCAGTTTCTCACCACTTTCAGGAGTACGACAGACTACTTGTAATACGGAGTGGGAGAATTCAGGTCAGCAACATTCCTCGTCCAGAGGGAAGCTTCAAAGCAATTCTAAATTGCCTCAATTATATTTCGAATACAACAAAATATGCATTTTACATCCAAGTGGATTATTTTGTAAATGACATCACAAAGGGAGAAGCGGTTCATGAAAAGGAAATTTAACATGAAATGCAGATCACAGTTCCACGTAGCCCCATCACAATACCTAGGCTAGGATTTAGAGAAGGTGGAAAAGTATTACTCTTTGGAGAGTCAAATAATTCATTTGCACTTGCACAAGGGGAAGGTTCAGTGGTGCATCTTGCAATGCCCAGCTTTTGTTACTGCTGTGGTGGGGTTCAGATGCCTCTCCCAAGGTAGGGAACAACCTTTTGGCCTGTTGGTCTTATAGTTTCCCACACCAGTCAGCTTTCTGTTGTGCAGGGTACTCCCAGAAAAGCAGATAACAGCTCATAGGAGACAGTAAGCACTTTACAAAAGATCTGAACCAGACCAGCTTTCTTACAACCACATCGGTTTGATGGAGAAGAAAATCTTTCAAAACCAGGAATGCTGCCAGTAACCAAGTTACGTTGATTTGCCTCAATATGCTCATTCGGAAATCAACCATCCTGGTTCCGGTCCAAATCTGCTGGAACTGGAAGACTAACTTCTGTTGGCTGATGTTGACTTGATTTTTCCTTTTTATATACAAAATTTTGCATTCCCATCCCTCTATCAGGATGCGGTTTTGCTTCTTCCAGTCTTCTCTGCCTGGCAGGAACCACACCAACTTCTCTGAATTTAGTGTAAAAAGAGATTAAAAAGTGAAGACTGGCTTTGGCCAGTATTTTGCCAGGCTTTATATTATCAGAGGTTGTAACTCGACAGTAGGTACCATTTCCAGAGTATATCTCTCTGCTCTTTTTGTGTCTTTTCTCCGTGAAAATGAAAAATAACAACAACATTTTCTTTTGGAGCACCTGCCATCCTGACAACAAAAGAGAAATAAACCAAGATGGCTTTATTTTAGCAAATTAACTCTATGTCTGACATTAGTGGAAGATGTGCCCCATAGAGAGAAAAGAATAGCCTCTGATTTTATGGAGATCTTTGCCAGGCTATGGGTTTGGCTTCTCATCTGCACACAGGACATTTATGGATGTTTACAGGTTTGTTGGAACTTTTCCTTATGCTTATGCTGATAAATACCGAAGGAGATGAGAAAAAAAAGAAACATTGCTTTAGCCTTACCTCCATAGAAGTGATATATCATATCATATCATATCATATCATATCAACATTATATAAGCACAATATTGCAAGATTATGGTCCAAACCATGGAGATGTTCCACATTTTTTGATACAGCTGAAAGATGGAAACACCTCCTTTTCCTGTCAATTAGAACAGACAATCCAAAGATTCTGACCCCAGAAACATTTGTGCGCATGTTTACATTCTACTACTAATAGTAACGAATCCTTTCCACTGGCCTCATCATTTATTTAAAGTTGAGTGTATGACCAAAGAATTCACAAGGCTAGAAATATGAGTCAGGGTTTACACAGAGACAACTGAGGTCCAGGGGGATTAAGTGAGTTGCCAGGAAATTACTATGTATCAGATGTAAAACTTTATTCAGACTTCTGAGGCTCAGTCATCCAACTAAAATGCAAGAGCATCTTTCCTCTATTTAATCATTAGATAAAGAGTGAGTTTGAGGCAAAACTTAACTTCAATTTGTTTGGAAACATATTTGCCTCCATTTGTGGGCCAGATTTCAAAAATGGTGTATTTTTTCTATACCTAGACCTATCAAGTTCAGAATGGTACATGCTCATGGAAAGTGTCAGTGGAAAACTGAGATTTTCTGCTTGCTTGTTTGTTTTTTTCTCTCCTAGAAATAATTCCTAAAATTACCTAAAATGTCTGTTGTTTATATCTCAAGTAGACCACAGTTTGCAATATGTATACCTGTGTTTCTAGTGAGTTGGAATCACAATATAAGTATGATTTTGTTACCGTATCTTTTGTTCTCTGGGTTTCTATTTCAAGGGGTTGATCAAAATTAATGTGGTCTCTGTACCCAATGGCATTTATTTTGGTTACAAGATTAGAAATGTAAATTTGCAATAAAAGAAGAAAATAGGAAGCTGTTTTTAATGAATATTTTACACATGACTAATTAACAGAATCCCCTACAGGAATTTGGAAGTAATAAGGAATTGACTGAAAATAAATTAAAAATTAATAAAGGGGTCTCCAAACAACTTTGTTTATGAGTATTACCAGTTGCATTCTTAGTTATGAATATTTCAAGCTGCTTTGCTATTCAGGAAGTTTTATTCTTGGAGTGTTCATAATTTTAGAGGTGATTAGACAAAAAAAAAAGAAGAACACCACAAAACAAAATGTCTTGAAATGATAAAACCTACCTGGGGAAAACTTGCTAATGTACAGATAATAGCTTAACATCCATTGTTTTTGTCTAATAATACCTGCAGTATGATGTTCCTCTTAATCTTCAGCTTCTAAACAGGGTGAACAGAAATGCTCACTTATTCATTGAGAAAAACAAACAAAAAATTCCAAGATGTTATCTTAAGACAAGAACTGCAGACATGCAGCTGAACATAGTCATGAATCATTAGCTGAGCCTGGAAAGGGGCTCTGGCGTGGGCACAGCCAGTTGCAGCAATCAGAGCTGGTCCAACAGCACTTTGTGGATGGGGGTACAGCATCAGAGCTGGGAAGCCAGGCAGCCATGGGCAAAACCTGCACAAATATGCTTTGGTAATGTTTGAAAGCATGGCTACCACTTAGCTATTCCATTCCCATTTTGTCTACTAAATCTATACATCTAAGTGTCTTGCAAGACAATGGGACAAAACACTATCTTCCCTTGTTTACAGTAAATTCTTCATTTATATCAGAGTAAAGCAGAAATGGTACTAAGGGGGATAAAAAACAAATGAATGTCAAATATTCTCAAATGTCTGTAATATTTTAGCTTGATAAAAATCGTTCAAATAAAAGTGATTTGAATTCTGTGGTACTGCCTCCTATACAAAAATTGATATAAAAACTTCGTCAGAGATCTTAAGCTAAACCATCCAGCACTTTTACCTATTGAAGGTCAGAACATATACTGAAGAACGGAAAAGAAAAGGAAATAAATGACCACTTCAAAATAAATAAACAAATCCACTTCACTGTCAGATGATCTGAGATGATCCAATTGGTCTTGGTATCCTAATACCAAAGACAAATGACACCAAAACTAGAATAAATTAATAAGCATTGATTGAGGGTTTTGCTGTTGTATTTGTTTGGATTTTTTTGTTGTTGTTGTTTCGTTTGCTTTAGTTTGTTTGTTTTGGTTTTGGTTTTGTGGGGTTTTTTTTAAATTCAAACTAAAATGAAACCATACAATGTTTTGCACAGCTGGTCAGTTCTTTCTCTCTGAATTTTAAGGACCAAAACATCTTCTTGGGCCATATGCTATCACCAAAAACAGAGTTCCAAGTAAGCGACACAGACGATTTATTTTTTTTTAAAGCATTGGTATTTCCTGAAGGTATCAAATGTTCATAGAGAAAATACCTGGATATGTAAGTTGGGAAGCAAAGAACCAACACATTAAGTGTAATCTGTGAAGACCGCATGAATTTATCCCCACAGTGGGTAAGCATTAGTAAAAAATGTCTTTGTTGTTGTGGAAGTAGTACTAAAAATAATAATAGGTTTGGTCATATACAAAAAAAAAAAAAAGTCACACACCTTAGTGTAGGAAATTCTAACTCTTCACATCAGTGCCACAGTTTCTGTGTGAGACAGAGATTCTTCCTAAAAGATTTTTCCCAGCTAAGTCCCTGTGAAGTGTTTGGGAATGTGTCACTCCCATTTTGCTTCAGATTCCAGGCAGTCATGTCTGTGGAGGGTGCGTGTCCCTAGTATTTGATGTCTCTCTTCAAAGGCTTTATCAGACAAGATGTCATCTCAGCTTTTCCTCCCCGCTCCAATAGATAGATGAATAGCAAGAAGATGCTCCTACCTGCTATGCCAAAATTACCTTGATAGAAAACATGATTAAAAATAATTATGAAAAAACAATTCCACCTTCTTTCAATTCACAAATTGCTTTTACACTTTTGCTGCCACCTAAGAAGTCTAAGGTAGTTAAACCGTGAATTTGTACATAGGATGTGAACTCTTTCCTTGGAAAAAAATCTGCAGAACTCTTGAGAATAAAGGAAATTACAACTCTATCATGGTCAATACAAAACTTTCCTTAAAGTCAGTAAGAACTCAGAGCAGTTCTTACCATAAAATTACAAGTTTCTGCTCTAATGCACAGAGGCACTAGGACTTCTCCATCATGTAGAGGAAGACGATGTATTTCCCTGACCAACAGTGCAGACTAATTAAATCTGTTTAAGCTTTCTAAAATAGAACTTCCCTGTGTCTTTCAGGATGGGCAATACAAAAATCATAGATTTGAGGCACACTCAGATGAAACCTGGAAAAGCTCCTAAGTCTGAATTCCTACCTGAGCATCATAAACCTCAGACACCATCTGCTAGTAGTTCATAATAGCAGTGAGTAGACTTGGAAAGCCAAGGAATTCTCTCCAAGTGTGAAGACACTGGTTAGACTCTGGTGCCCTCACCTAACAAAGAACCAACTAAATAAAGGTTCAATCAGTTTTTACCAACCTGAAAATGTGAAGTGTTTCTTAAAAATAAGTAACTGATTATGATTACCTATCACTGAAAGATTTTAAATAAAACCTAAAATACATCTTCATTGTAAAAATAAATCACAATTTCCAAGGTTTCTTGATAAAGCCATTTATTAAGGACTTCTAGGCTGATTTGCTCTTTTGAAGATAAGCTCTGAACATTTGTTGGATATTTATTATATTCTCCACATTGTCTATTTAAGTTTTCCCCTTCCTAGTGGAAATATTTTTTTCCTTTTTCTTCTTCCTCTTTTTTTTTTTTTTTTTTTTTTTTTAAGGTCGAAAATCACCTCAAGCATTTCTGACTAGTTTGCAAAGACTAAACCAAAAACTGGTTGAAATTTAAACACCAATAGCTGCCAGGAAACATCGGCAAGGACTCCAAACATTGGCAAGGACTTCCCATTGAAAGAAATAACGCTCTTCTTGTTGGGAATTAATGCCTGTAGCTGCAGTCAGAGTGGAGCCATGCGGCAGGAGCTGACTGGGAGCGCAGTGTAACCATCGGCGTTAATACGGCTGCAGCGCTGGAGGAGTCGGCAGGTACTGAATGAACAGCTGGGAAACAGTTTGATTCACAGATGCTTCAATATTGCTAGAAAGACCTGTGGTGAAATTCATGGATGTTTTACAAATAACAAACCCAGAGCTATTCCAGCTGTGAATAGTCAAGTTGCAAATAATAGTTGGAAGGTCCAGGCCAATTTTCCCCAGAGCTACAACATATTGTAGTGGATTGTTTTGTGGCTCTGCAATACATTTTCCTCACTACAGTGGTGGAAGAAAGGAGGTGCAGTCACTCCTCCTCTGCCTTTAGCACCCCAGACCATGCACAGTTCCCATCAACCAGCAGAGAAGGACCAAATTCAGCTGCCTCTTTACACAGCCAGCTGCCAGATTGCAAAAATATTGAACATCAAGTCAAAAACTAGATCAAAACTGGATCAAAACTAGAGGTGGGTAGATTTAGATTAGGCATTAGGAAGAAGCTCTTCACCATGAGGGTGGTGAGAGACTGGAACAGGTTGCCCAGAGAGATGGTGGAAGCCCCATCCTTGGAAGTTTTTAAGGCCAAGCTGGATGGGGCTCTGAGCAACGTGATCTAGTGGGAGGTGTCCCTGCCCATGGCAGGGAGGTTGGAACTAGATGATCTTTAAGGTCCCTTCCAACCCTGACAA
>WUAM01000359.1:12193121-12208098 GCA_024336885.1 Actenoides hombroni | reverse complement strand
TCCCTGCCCATGGCAGGGAGGTTGGAACTAGATGATCTTTAAGGTCCCTTCCAACCCTGACAATTCTATGATTCTATGATCAAACCTTTCAAACCATTCTACCAAAGAAGAAAACTTTTCCTTCAAGTAAAGGAAAAGCCAAAAGAAAAGATCAATCACAGTTCCTGACTGGTTTTTTGCAAGAGTCCTTTTTCAAAAAACAAAAGCGTAATTTGTATATATTTTCTAGAGTTTTGATGTATAAATTCCTGAGAAAACTCTGGCAAAACTTTCTCACAAGATGTGTGTAACAGGGAAGTAAACAATAAACCAGACTTCTCAGGCCACATTGTTTAGTGAAAAAGAACTGGAAACAAATAGAATAAACAGTGAAAAGTACATGAAGTTTTTGTAGTCACTCAGGTATAACTGCCTCAGGTTCTCATCTTAGAATGGGTCTGCAGAGCAGATATTTCAGGGTCCAACGCTGTAATTCAAATTTATAAAACAGGAGCAAGTAGGTGATCAGTAAAGACAGCAATAATTTGCCCCTGTCATTGTGGAAATCTTTAGAAATTATAATTGCAACACTCTCTTGTTATTCAATAATAAAAATTATTAAATGCTGGAAATAATGGCATGCAAGGCAGGCTTATACATATATACACTGAGTCATGCTCCGTAGAAGCAATATAATACAGTTCCTAAAAAAAACTAGAAATAAGGACTAGCAATAATTTGAAAAGTAGAAGTCTGTCCATGTATAGAGTTAGAGATTATAAAAAACAGATTGAAAAATGTGTTTAATTGACATTTCTAGCACCTGTTTTATTTTCATCTTCAATTAGAAGCCAAATTCAAAGAAAAAAAGTGTTTTGGCTCTGAGTCAAGTTAGGTTTTTCTGGCTTTAGTTCATTTTTATCAAGAGCAATTGTACGGACTCCTGTTTATTTAGGTTTTTTTACAGCCCCGTGTTTTTGTAGCACATTTTTATCTTGCATATGTGACAAATTTTATATAAGTAATATTTCCACTGGAAGCTATAGAAATGCCATGAAACTGACATTCCTTCCCCTTCCCCCACCCCAAACCAGCAGTAATTTATGGCAATTATTTCGATCCATTGTCCCTCCAATGCATAGAGTCTTGAGTCCTGGCACAAGCAACAATCAAAAATAATTCAGTCTTCTACTTCAGTCTCCCAGCAGAACAACCTATGACATTGCCTACAACAAAATGAGCACCATTTCCTTCCCTATCATGACTCTAACTCCTAATATATTTATCTCTCTGCAGACACTATTCTTTCTTCTGTTCTTTCTCCAGATTTCCTACTTACATGCTGTCAAGACCAACAACTCAGGCTATGCTTGACCTGGTTGGTAGTCTCCCTTCCTCTGGCTGGTTTTCCAAAGCCTAGTCCACTGGCAGCCATCCCTCTCAAAACTTCTGGGCATGCAGATAGTGAACTGCCACTGACCACAGCGACGGCTGTGGTGGATCCTGCAGCCAATTAGAAATATTTCAAACTCACTGGAGCTCTACAGCTCAAAATTCACACCCTAAATCCATTCAGGGGCCTGTAAGACACCAGTACCTATTACCTACTACCAGGAAGCCTTGCTAAATGGGCAACCTCCTGCACGCAACAGTTTAAATACGATTTAGGTAAGATACAGCTGTGTGTTGGCTTCTGGCAGAAACAAAGGTTTGGATCAGAGAAATGGGAGCCCTATTTGAAAAGGCCGTAAGACGTATGTAGGTGCCAAGCAATTTTTATCTTTAATGACAGTACACTGACAAGGACAGAGCTTTTTAAAATAAAGCCAACTATTGACTGTAGCAATGAGTTCAAATAAGGTGTGTTTTCTTGCTTATTTTCCTTGTTGCATTACCCAGGGACTGTAATGTAATTTGCTATTGCCACCTGCCCTACTCAAATACATTAAAATAAGGATTCTCTGCTGTTTTCTGAAGAATATACCCACTTTGTCCTTTGATCTCAAACTTGTATTAAAAATCATGTTTGAATGTTTGATTTGTTTTCCCAATGAGTAGGCAGGCAGTGTTTTGCAGTGGGTTTCCGTAATCATATATTCACTTCTATCATTTACTTTTAAATAAAGTATAAAGTGTTGGCACGGAGAGAAAGTACAAAGCTATTTTAAAATGAGTCGCACTGATTAAAAATGAATAAATATGTTCAAATAATGCATCTGACTATAAAAGAAGCCAAAATCTACATTCCAGTGCAGGCAATGTATGAGGAACACAAACATTTACCTTGGGTTCTATTTAACTCTACTGACAGCTATTCTCAGTAACATTGAAACAATGATACACCCCTTTCATTCTCTTTCCGTTATATATGTGCATATATATATGTATTATATGACAGACAGATACTAGGAATGGTATTTCTTTTGAAAACTTAACTCTGATTCAAACCTCAACCCAGCAGCCTGGGAAACTGAATTACCTCATCTCAGTCTTTTCAATGAATGGTATTTCTTTGCTCACAGGAGCTGAATCCCAGGAATCAAACTGTCTTGCCTGGGACCATCCTGCTTTGAAATCATATATAGATGATTATCAGATATAATTAAACCCTAAAAGCACCTTCAGTAAGACCTTTGAGCATTCATGTATATCAGATCAGGACTGGAATGTGCAGCTTACTGATCAAGTCCCTTTCTCTCATAATGTTAAAGTCTTTCCTTTTTATTTCACAAACAGTCCTTGAAACTGCTCGTCTATCCACTAAAAAGTATAGCAGAGTACATTAGGCTGCCATATCAAATTGATTGGGCATTAAACTGAAAAATCTATGTTTAAAGTCTTGCCTTCATGCATAGCTGGCTCTACGCTTAGACTGACCTATAGCAAACAGTCAGGACTCTCAGAAATGGTATGATAGACCATTGTATAAATGGAAACCTGCAATCAATCAGAAAAGTCTGCACTTCATTGATCAGCTAAGATGAAAAAAAAAAAAGAGATCTATAAGTGCAATTCTGAGAGTCAGGAGAATTCTTACACATCTTGTTTACCTGGAGCAGAAAATAAAATGCCTGCATTCCTCAACACTGCGGAGCTGAGTTTAAATATTCAGCAATCCACTGAAATACTGCCCTAAAACAACCTGTAGGCAGCCCCTGAGAAATAGGAAGAGCTAG
Source organism: Actenoides hombroni (assembly GCA_024336885.1). NCBI lineage: Eukaryota > Metazoa > Chordata > Aves > Coraciiformes > Alcedinidae > Actenoides > Actenoides hombroni. The sequence goes on along the minus strand of WUAM01000359.1, from coordinate 12,204,943 downwards.
GGATCTGCCTGTCATGAGCATTTCTGGACTGTTAACGCGATGAAGCAAAACCCACCTTGCATTTCACACACATAGTATTACTTTTTGCCTAAATATCCATAATTCTAAAGGTACACAGTAGGTATAAATGCTACATACTTGCCAGCATGAGTTATGCTGTCAGACATATATAGCAGTTAAAAAGGTATCTATCAGAAGAAAGAGGAGAATTTCATGTAAAACCAGTATAAATGATAGGATTGGATTTTGGCCAGTAGCATTTTTTATCCAGCACTTTATCAAGTAGAAAGCTCTCCTTCCTGGTGAATGGTACACTGAGGGAGGAAGGATGGCAGGAAAACTGAGTACTGCAAATACTCTAAATGATTTCTTTTATGATGGTGTGTTGCTAATGACTCCCCAGTTCAGATTAGATTGAGATCTGCATTTAAATCAAGGCTAATATCCCCTTGTTTCACACTTTAATGGTTAAGTAGTCTGTAAGTTTGGCACAATAAACTTCAGAGGAGAATTTCCTTGTTGTTTCCTTCAGTAAATATTTACTGCACAGTTGTTAAATATTTGCAAAAGAAACAGCTTTTCTTTTGTGTCTCATTTTCTTAGGTTTCACAGTCTTCAAGCCCAGCAAACTTCACAAATAACATAAGTGCATATATGCGTACATACACACCTTACATTCCTTCATGTATTTTTTACCTGCTAACTTAGTGTCAACATAGACCATTCTAGAAATTCTAAATTAAGCACAAACCACTATTTTGGTAAACCAACCAACCTACCGGAGCTGTACAGAGAGACCTTTCATCCTGACTTTTGTTCTGATGAGAGCAAGTCCCTTGGGTTAACAAGTCCTTTATTTCTGTGTGCAGCTGGCCAGCTCGTCATATATATAATATTATTATTTTTGTATTAAAGCTTGCTGTTACATGAATTTTTGTGATTGCATACTTTGATCCATAATAATGGTGCAATCATAACAGGTAGGGGAAAATAATGCTTTGTTTTGTTTTAGAGATGTAAAGGTGACAGAATTAGAGAATTGACCTACAGTTAATCATAAGGACTGGAAAAGTGGCTTGTGAAATTGTATAGAATCTTTTCCCCTTTTTTATCCCAATGGCCAAGCTCCACACTGCAGGACAGCTCCTATCCAACAGGTTTCATCACTCTGATACCATTTGTTTCCTTTGTACTAAGCCAGAAAAGATTCACCAGATTCAAGACAGGCAAGAGGTGAGGATTTGAGTTAGACTAGGTTAAGAAAGTTAAGGTTTAAGGAGGGAAGGATTAATGATGAGGCCAAGGAGAGAAATAATAAATTACATGCCAACAGAATCTTAGGTAAATTCAGAGCTTATTTGCCTTTCACAGCTTGCATTACCGCGATGTACAATCTAATAACCTAATCTATGGAAAAGAAAACAAACAACAAACCTGTACGGACTTCACACAGTATAGCAAATATTTGGCTTAATATATAATATTGCAATTGGATTATGAATGAAGGGTGGAATTTCTCTTTGATTAAGTAGAGCTGGATTAGTAAAGGAGTAGACTCAGATCAAACAGCTTGTGGAAAGAATTAACATGGTTCCTGAGAAGTGAAGCAACTACCGAAAAAAAAAAAAAAAAAAAGAGAGAGAGAGAGAAGAGCACAACTAATAGTTCCCAACTTCAGAGGGAAAGGGAGACAGACAGCCTCCAAAGAGCAGTGAACTTCAGGTGCAAGTAAGAGGTTGTTGCATCCTGCCCCATGAGAAGAAGCACTGAAAAATCATGTACCAGAGGGATTTTCTCCCGTGCCCATCGTATTTCCTCCAGTTTCTCCACTGTTCTTCTGCGTGAAAGACCCTTTTTTTCAATTACATAAAAGGACAAGAAGAGATAAAAGCTGGGTTCAGGAAGTTATGCTGTCCAGATAATGACCCTTCCTTTGTTAAAATTCCTAAATGTGAGATTTCAAAGAGAACAAATTCAGCCTCTCATCTTCTATTTCCGCTCCTGCTTTTGTTCATGTTGCTGTCAGTCTCTTTGACACATTCTTCTTCAAACACTCCCTATCAACTCTAATATTTCCCAAGAAGGAGACTCTTCTATGTTCTTCATCATCATGAAGACACCATACATTTCTTCAGGTCAATGAACAACTCTCTCTCTGACCATTCAACCTGACAAATAAATTACACTCAGACTTCAGAAGAAAATAATACATCTATGACCAAGATCAAACAAAAAACATACTAACAGTGTATGACTCACCATGGGCCCTTTACTCATTTCAGTGTTACTGGAAATACAGCTTATCAATGTTAACTAAGCTAAACATTTTTTTGTGCTTTTAAAATCAAATAGAAATTTTAAGATACCAGTTATCTCTAATCTAGAAACCCTTTGATTATTCGTCATAGCTTCCACTGATACAACAGCATTTAAAGATAAAAGCTGCCACACCAAGCACAGACCAAATGAGTAACACGTGTAAATTATCCATCCAGGAGCCCTAACTGGCTCCAAAAGAGACACCACTGGTGCACTTTATGTGAGCACAAGTGACAATGAAGTGCTGCAGGTCATGGAAGAGAAAGCAAGTGACAGTCAGAAAAGAGCCTGATGATACAGCATAGGCAAAGTAGTAGACAACTGAAACAGTAAATATTTAGACCCAGGAGTGCAAACAAATATTTCCATGGTAACTTAATTATTTTTGATGGAAATGTTTGAAAAGTATTATGGCTGCAACAAAAATCGCACAGTATGTTTGTCTTGAAGCCTTTATTTAGGTTAAAGGCTTACACTTTAATTCCTGTCCTGCATCATATACCAAAGAGACAGCTAAAATGAATAAATGTGTTAGTATTTGAAGGACCAGGGTCATAAAGGGTGTGGCATACACAAGTAGGTAAATAATATGACTTTAAGAAAACAATGTGAGTTGTATGTGGGATTTTACAGGCTGAAGAACATTTCATTGAGATGTGCATATCTTACCCAGCTATTGCATGCTATGTATAGCAAAGGAGAAATTACAAGGAGGTAGACTAATTACCTGTGGAAAAGAGGACAGTCAGTGTTGATTCTGAATTACCCCCAAAATAAATATGATGTAATTTTTTGTAGTCTTGCACAATATTACTGATAAATAAACATTTTGTTTGTTTCACAGGAACTGCATTAACCAGTAACCTGAAAATGTTACTCTTAAATAATAAACATTATACAATTCCTGAGCTGAACTAGAAAACCTGTCAGTTAAATGCAGGGATTTCACACAGCTAAAACCAAGTAAGTGGAACACCCAAAATACTAGAAAGGACTTAGCATCAGATATTGCATCTTCCCTCAATAAGAACGACAATAACAAAATAATACCAGTGCTTCATGGTTATGCTCAGCTGCTGAAATGTGCTTCATTGCTGTACTTGTTGCATAAAGACTTTGAAGACTTAAACCTTCAACGAAGCTTCTTAGCTCCCAGGGATTTTTAAGTAATTTGTACTTGAAGATTTTTCAATTTTTCTCATGTTTTCCAAATTCTGGAACATTTGTTTTTCTTCTGTGCACAGAAATGTTTGCATGCTATAGAATCTGTGGGGTAGAAATAGAGTACAGAATATACATACCTTTTGGGGGAAAATTTTGAACTGCTGAGACATGGAAATTCAAACTTGTCACAGTTTGTTGTCCAGCAGGATACATAAGATGGTTTCTGCTCACACTTTAATAATCAAACCATTCCCATATCACTTAGTGTACTTTTCAGATCAAGCTTTCTACCTTGTGATAGTGTATTTTTGCCTTGTTAAGTAAAATAACATTTTCCACACCAACCCCCATACACATAGAATAAAATCTGGTTTGACAAAACAGTGTTGAATAATAAATTTGCTGAAAAAACAACCACCACCACCACCAACAAAACCAAACCAACCATCCCTTCTTGAGTGGGAGGAGAGAATCTATTAGCAAATGCAGGCTAACTTGCCCAAATAGTTTCAGTCAAAATAAAAGAAACATTTTGTTTTGACATCTTTTGAAATGAAAATGTTGCATTTTGGAAATGCCAAAAGCTTTCACTTTGACATTTTTTTTAAGTAAGCCCTTCTGAATTTTTATTTTGAAATTAACTTTTCATTTGAAACAGACTCAAATGCAAATAAATGCAATAAAGTGGAAAGAGGGAAGAATATTTTGCTTGGGGTAAAAGAAAAGAATTTTTTTGCTTATCTTACGTAAAATAAATAAAAGGAATAGTTTGAAAACTTATTATTTTAGAACTATACCTTTTCTGTAATTTTTAGTTTGCTATTAAATCTATTCAGTTATAGTCAGAACCTAAAATAACTACTACTTCACTTTCACTGGGCTTGTATCACTTCTGCTGGACCTCAGTGTTTACTGAATGAGCAAAATTTTGGATCCTCTATATTCTGTTTAAAAAGAAGAGGACTGCAGTGAGAGAAAGGGACTGTCATCAGCACTGTGCATATGTATGGCCCTGACTGTCCATCCATCCCTCCCCTCATAGCTGATTCCCCATTTTCCATCTGTTTAATTTGCTTAAGCAGTTAATTAATTTATAGGCAGCTTCTGTCAATACGTTTAGTTTGGAAGTAGCTGTCATGGGACTATCCCATCTTACTAAAGAAGCCAAGGCAGCAGGGACTAGTGGGAAGATGAATTTTAGTTGTTAGATGAGATAAGAATTTAATGATGTAAATGCTGGTATTTTGTCAGAAATCCTGCTTTACCTCACGGGAATAGGCCCGGGAGATTGGATCTCCCTTTTGCTTACAGTGAAAGGAAAGACAGCTGTGTCCTTGTGGGATCTGCCCACCAGACAGAGGAAGGGCAATGTACTTCAGCACTGGCAGATTTTTTCACTGTTTATACTTTTTAGAGAAAAGTTCTAGAAACCGTCAATGTCCCTATGAACTATGAGCTGTTTTCTTTATGCATTTACAGCAAAAAAGAAATTCCCTCACTGATTCTCTTAAGACCTTTCCTCCTGATGACCTCTGGTCTCATTTGATATTCCATAGTTTCCTCTTTCATAGGTACTTCTGGTCCTCTCGCTAGAGTAGGCCCTTCATGCATGGAGACATTTATTGCCAAATCAGGCTTGAAATGCCACTGCACTTTCACTTTTATTAACCGCCTTTACATGATGATCATCATCTTGCTTGCTTTGCCTCAGTACTGAGCATTAGCCATCTATGTGCAGCAGATCACTGCAGTCGGTAGAAGATTTGGGCTTTTTCCTCTCCTCCCTGATAACTGAGGCCTCACTTCGCTGAAGAGAGAGAAAATATTAACACCTGGAAATGAGGGTAAAACAAACAGATCATTGTTGAGCTTCGTTATAACTAAGAGCTTTAGTAAAAGGAACATCAGTGCAATTAGGGTGTAATCCAAAGCCCATTAAAGGTATTGGGAATTGGTCCACTGACTTAAATAGGCTTTGGATCAGCCCCATATTGCATATCAGAAGGCACTGTTATCCAAGGGAGACTGCATTTCCAAGTGTGAATAACACTGCTGCACACAGCTTTGCTGTTAGAAATTCCAGCTCTGTCACATTTTCTGTCGCTGGCATCCTCTTTTCATCAACATTTGTCTCGTAGCAGATTGTGGTTATTATTCTAAATCCAGAGTGCTTTTTGAAAAAGCATCATCATCATCTGGGCAGATCTGTTTGAACAGTTCTATAACAGGGTGGGCATGGCCATAGCTGACATGGTGCAGTAATAAAAAGACACCCTGGTAACACGTCATTTTAATGTCCTATCAATTTTATAGACTTTTTAAATGTTTTGTAGTTCTAACCAAAACAGGCCCTGCAAGCAGAAAAAAAAGGGCTGTTGGGGTCAGTTGCTCAGAACGCCTGAATGTTTTGTAGAAGCCCAGTGCCAAAAGGCCTCGAAATAATCACGTATTTCTCCCCATGATGCTGCCAAGAGAGGGAAGGCAGTAGAAAGTATTCTAATCAACGGTAACAATTTCTCCCCTAAATTCACTACCACTATAGATTGCTGGCCCAGCTATTTATGGTGAGTCAGGACAGGACAGAATGACACATTTGCAACAATCAAGGATAAAAGCAAAGGGAACATGCTAAGGTAGCTGATGGTAAATACAATTCCTTCACCAATGTCTAGCATACAGCAGGGTGATGGCTTTCTTCTTTCTGTTTCCTGGTGGATAAACTTTCTCATAGGAATGATGCCCTGTTAGTTGTTAGATGAGATAAGAATTTAATAATGTAAATGCTGGTATTTTGTCAGAAATCCTGCTTTACCTCACGGGAATAGGCCCGGGAGATTAGATCTCCCTTTTGCTTACAGTGAAAGGAAAGACAGCTGTGTCCTTGTGGGATCTGCCCACCAGACAGAGGAAGGGCAATTTACTTCAGCACTGGCAGATTTTTTCACTGTTTATACTTTTTAGAGAACTACACTTACCATCACCCATGGGTAGGGGACCTTTGCAAAACCATCATGCCCAGGAGATTGCTCAAGGCACCCCTGGCTCATGCTGGGGAACTTTGCTTTCTGTTGTCTACTTCTACAGTTAATCCTACTCTGAGCATGGGAGTTGTTGTGCAAAAGAAAATACAAGTCTAGATGGACCAGAAGGAAGGAATTTTTTGAGTGCTTTCTATGTTCCCACATGAGTCACAGGGCAGTTGTTTCCTGATTTCCCCTCACTAGGTGCATTTCCAGGACATTTCCAGAGGCTGTATTTCGAGGAGAGGTGACATACACGTTAAGAGAGTGATGCTTATTGCACGCCTAACTGGGGACTAGGGAGTGAATGAAAAAAACATTTATTAAAGAGAAGGAAAAAAGCAAGTAAGTTAGCTACTTAGCTTGTCATAGGAGGCTGAAAATGTACACTCTGCACTAAATTGATCAATCTATCGGACAAGCAACAGTTTTGGCTCTCTGGGGTTGAAGGTGGCTGTGAGAGGAAAAGCCTGTGAGGATAACCCAAAGGAAACTGACGCAGTTCACAAAAATAAAATTTTCTGGTGTGGGAGGTGGTACAAAGCCTTGAACAAATCAGACCTGATATTTCAGGCCAGATGAGGCAGTACCGATACTGCCAACTGATTTTCACTTTTGCCAATAGTAGCTTTCAAAGAGATTTACAAAGGAGGTCTGTATCAATATCTGATGTACAGATAAAGCAAAGAAGCAGGACATGAACTACCCTTGAGATGCCCAGACACTCTTTGAACAAGCCAGGCAGACAGACAGAAACAACAGTGAACAGATACACTTCTTTTTCACCTATTTATGATACAATTCAAGATAACAGTTAAACTAATTTATTAAAGCAGGATCAAATTCTGTGACTAAACTATTAGCTATTGGATATTAGAGTTTAAATAAAACCCCAAACTCCCTAGAAATGCTGGTTGCTGAGAGCACGAAGTTTTGCTACTGGTAGGAAGTAATAAAATATGGGAAGCCACAATGTAGAGTGTTTGCTATTCATGCTATAAATATGCATCCTCCTTCACTCAGCACCAAACCTAAATTTAAATTCTCAGTTCTTCAATCTAGCTGCATCATTTGGAATTAATTTCCCTAAAGAAAAAGGAAGGGATCAAACAAGGTTGATCTCTGTTACAGTCACTGAATAAAACTGAACTTGCTGCCAAATATTAATAATCCCTGGGCATAACCAATGGTAGGAATAACAAATTTCTGACTCAAGGCAAAATGTGTTAGCTCTTATAAAAAGGTTTAGACTAAGTTTATGATCTGATTTGCTGATGAAGCATCTAACACAATTATGTTTTGATAAAATCACATGTCAGAAACAGGACATCTTTTTCATGTTTTGTCAGGACAACCAGTGTCTGTCATGGAAGAAGATAAGTAAGAGTTAGCACTTCTGCAGCTACTTTCTTGCAAAGACACAGCAAATGACTTCTAAACATTACTTCACTTATTCAAACAAATAAAGAATGGATAATTACAAGATGAAATAAAACTGCCCCTGGTGTGAAACCCAGAAAGAACCCAATGAAATGTAATCAGGCAGGAAGATTATTCTCCTGTGGAAACTGCAATAGCAGTTAGGAGATACAGTCTGGACATACTTACTTTCATGCAAAGTGGTCAAGACCTCAATTTCACATCTCACATTAAGATTCACATTCAATAGCTTATTACCCCAAATACTTTCCCGCATCTTTAATTAATGATAACAAGTACTGAAATTATGCTCACTGACTAATCAGTAGCACTTCCTACAGCATATTTCTTTGCCCATTTAGAAGGTCAGAGAGTATTACAGTAGAAAGTGGCACGACAAAGTGTTATCATATTGTGAAGGAAATCAAATCAAATTAACACAAATCTAGTTCTGAATACAAGTGTCCACAATAAGTTCTTGAAGTGATTTAGCTCAACTATTTTATTGGCTAATTAAGATTATTTTTCTGGTAGTCATGTAGATAAGCTCTTATCCAATCGTGGTTGATAGTCCTTTCACTTTTGGGAAAAGTGTTTTGATGACAATTTAAAATCAGAGAAAGGTGTTCATTACAAATGTGATATGTGAAGAAAATTTGCTATGTTTACAGTAAAGCTTTGGGAAGAACTGTTTTTTGTTATGGAAAACAAGAACAACAACAAAATCAGAAATTATTATTTTACTGGCCAAACCCATGTATTTACAAGCAAAAAAAGTAAAATCACTAGAGAGTGAACGAAGCATTTTGTTTCTCTTGAAATAGCAGTCTTTTTTTCCCCCTATAGAACACTTTTGTTAAAAGTCAAATGTGAAATGATTTAGCTCTCTCGGAACTCTCTTCTTCTCCAAACACAGAAAATGAGTCTGTCAAATATTTGGGTTGAACCTGCAACTTTAGAAGAATAAAGTTTCAGCCAAAAAGAAACTGTGCAGCTCCAGGTTGTGAAAGAAATGCCCCTAAGAATGAGTAAGGCTTGCAGCAGGTACCTGCTTTACCTATTAACTGGATAAATTAACTAGGAAGCAACAAGATGATTACATCCAGATTACTTTAAACAAGTACTAAATTCAACAGACATGGGTGACATAGAAGGAAGTGGATGAATTATCAAAGCTTCTTGAACTCTGAATAAAAATAAAGGCAGGAACTAAATGTATCAACATGCAAAGCTTTGAAGTATGGTCAAGTTAGAAAGAGATCATTTTGCAATATTAAACAATTGTGATTTCCATTAAGGGCAACTTTCATCTTCCATTTTATCCACTCTGAAACAAGCTGTTTGTATCACGGTGTCAGGCATAGCCCTTTTACAAAGGAAATTTTATCTGTCAGATCTGAATGGAATATTAGCATGTACTCAGGTTCTCACACCACATACGTACTGGCATTCTCAGAACGATTTTGTGAAGAAAATATTTTCAGCCATGATTAAACAGAACAAAACAAAATCAGCTTGTATCTGTCCTCTGTACAACAGAAATTGATTTTGTTGTTACTTCAATGCACAGACATCACTTCTGTACGCTGCTTCCTTTGGATTTTCTGCAAACTCCATCTCCTCTATTGCTACCCAAAAGGACATGGGTCATCAAATGTTGTGTCTGATGCATGTACGTAGGTTGTGTTGAATGGCTAAGCTGGCATCTGCCATAAATTGGTTTGGGTGAACCCTTTTATTCACTGTGCTTTGTTTGTAGCATCTTTGAGATTTCTGTCTTCCTAGCATGTTGTTTTTAATATTAAGAGACTTGAAGTAATTTACCTACGCTAATCTCCAAAAAGACATGGTAAAGGGCCTAAGATGGAGGTGGAGATAAAAACAAACCAGGCACTTTTCATTTGTTATTCACCAGCATTTCTCTCTAGGAAGTCTTTGCTGTATTTTAAAAAAGCAGTACTCTTGCAAGAATTTATAAAAAGACAACTTCACCTTCCTGCTTTCTTAAAATGTTTTCCCAAGGCAGCTGAAGGGAAGCAGTAAAGATAGAAATATAATTGTTTATATTTCAATAAAAGTAACCAATTTCACCTCTCAGGTTAGGTGTTATAGAGTGATAATGCCATTTAGATGCAGAGTCATTTGTAAAGCAACAAGCATTTTTATGGCCTAAGGAACAGTGGTTCAGCTCTTTAGCTGGCATAAATCAGCACAGTTTCACTGAAGCAAATGGAGCAACTCTGATTTACATAAGCGGAAGACACGGGTCTTTATTTCTCAGAACGATACTTCATAATATCCTGAAGATACGCTATGAAATAAATAAATAATTCAGAGCTGTGTTATTCACCTGGCAAACTCAGCTTGCTTTGTAAAGCTAACACTCCAGCATACCCTTCAAAGCAGGCAGGTGCTGTTCACTCACAATTTCACAGTGATATCGACAAATCTTCAGTTGGACTCAAGAATATTATGGAAATCATTTTCCCACCCCAGATCTCTAGCATGGAAGAAAATCAAATCGATACTTAACAGAAGAGTTTCTTCTGAAGAAATTTGCCATTAGAACGACACGTCATGCTTGCAGAGAGCAAGAGACTCAAAATCCTGGTGTAATTAGTGTTTGATTAAGATGGAACACCCAAAGCAGGGCAAAAACAAAGGAAAAGAGAAGAGAGGTGGTGTAAATAAAACTGGTGTACGCTGGTTATCGAGTGCTGTAATTTAACAACATGAGAATTTTCCATACTAAACACAAGGAAGTAGGTGGGAGCCCTTGGTAATTCCCCTCAGGCCCACCTGTATCTTATACTTTAAATTAAGGAAAATACATTGGTTTAAATTTTACAACAATTTTGGCCTGAAGCAAACCACACATTTTCCCCAACACAAATCAGCTGCATTTAATTCCCCAGACAGCTGGCACGAACACAGCCTCTCCACAGGACACCTGAATTACAAAATTAGCACATTCAGAACGCTAAATCACATTCCATTACATTAAGCCCTGAGGTCTAACATTATGGAGAACAAGAATAAATTGCAGAATTTCTCTGGAATTAACCCTCTTAGCACACTCTCAAAGTTAAATTGCCCTTTCCTCCCCTTTAAAGAGACATGGAAACTTAAACACTCCCTCCTGCACTTTCTCATCCATTTCTCCTCTTGACAAGTGGCACAGTTTATGGGCTATAAATTGAATGTCTTCTCAGGAACTCACATTTGTAAGTTAGCCCATCACAAGCTGTTTTGACTCACCTAGAAAATTTGCAGCATTAATGTTTGTGCCTAGTCCTTCAGCCAACACTGACCTCTTCAGCAACACACTCGCTCGCAGCGTCGATGGCATCCCTGGCTAAAAACGAATGCATGTGGATCAGTTTGTCTTGGATACCAGCTGCTGCCAACAACCTAGTGATTCCCATGAGAAGCAATGCAAGTCTGTGAGTTTTCACAGAATCACAGGGGTTGGAAGGGACATCGAAAGATCATAGAGTCCAACCCCCCTGCCAGAGCAGGATCACCTAGAGCAGGTCACACAGGACCGTGTCCAGGTGGGTTTGGAAAGTGCCCAGAGAAGGAGACTCTACAACCTCCCTGGGCAGCCTGTTGCAGGCTCTGTCACCCTCACCATGAAAAAGTTTCTCCTTCTGTTTACATGGACCCTGCCACGTTCCAGCTTGCGCCCGTTGCCCCTTGTCCTATCACTGGATGTCACCCCTCAGTCTCCTCTTCTCCAAGCTAAAGAGACCCAGCTCTCTCAGCCTTTCCTCAGCAGGGAGATGTTCCACTCCATCATCTCTGTGGCTCTGTGCTGAACTTACTCAAGCAGTTCCCTGTCCTTCTTGAACTGAGGGGCCCAGAACTGGACACAATATTCCAGATGTGGCCTCACCAGGG
>WUAM01000359.1:12156660-12188918 GCA_024336885.1 Actenoides hombroni | reverse complement strand
GCCCCATGCCCGGAAAAGCGGGAAAGGCAATGACCAGAACAAAGGGAAGTTCCACCCAAAAAAAAGACAACCCCCCCCCCCCACCCCCCCCCCCCCCCCCCCCCTTTTTTTTTTCTCCTGTGCAGGTGATCAACTGTAGGAACAGGTTACCCAGAGAGGGTTAGGAGTCTCCACCCTTGCAGATATTCAAAATCCAACTGACCATGCCCTGAGCAATCTGCTCTAGATGACCCTGCTTAGGCAGGTGTTTGCACTAGATGATCTCCAGAGGTCCCTGCCCACCTTGACTATTCTATGATCCAGAGGCCAGAGCTTACCATACACTTTTTAAAGCTCCCAGAAATTTCCTGGGTGAAAAAGAATGGGATTTATTGCAGCTTTAAACATTTCTGATATTTGATAATCTTCACCCTGATCAGGTCCTCAAATTCACACTGAGAGACAAAGACAGCACAGTAAATACCCTTTTCTTAGAGATAACAGCATCTCCTAAAAGAACAGATTTATCAAATACTATTTGGGAATATCAACTGTGTTCAGAGAAAAGATACACAAAATCCAGATGAAGATGATGAACTTTGCTGATGATAATAAATAAATGTATTGTCTTTTTCATATAAAAGCAGAAAAAAAAAATAAAATCCACATTAATTCATTCTTCCAGAGAACTCATGAGTTGTCTTGAGGGAACCACTGAAGAGATCTGCTGTGATCTCCTTAGAGACACAGGATGGAAAATTTCTTCTTCATTTCCACAAGGCAAGAAAAGATGAGAGTGAGAGAGAGACTGAAAGACAAGGTGTCAAAATCCCACAAAACTTGCTATCAGAAGAACAGGAGAACTGAACAGCCTGAAACCTGACACACTGATGTGTCAGCTTCTACAGGATGTGCTACAGACTCGGCTTGCAGAAAGCTGTGTATCCTATTATTTTAAAACACTGCATCAGTTGCAGCAAGGCTAATTCATCACATTTACATAAGGCATCAAAAGAGAGCAATGGTGCTGGGAAAATTATTGTATCGGTCTAGAGTATTCAGAAAACAGCTGGTTATCGGTGCAGTGGACATTCTGTGGGCAAGACCAGACAGATTCCCTGGCCAGAAGAGATATCAGAGATCCCTCCTTTGGGAACTTGACCTTGTGCAGCATCTAGTTGCATCAGATAGAGTCAATATGTGCAAATAAAGCTGTTTGTTTTGCTCTGTTCTTGAAAAATAAGCTAATGTTTTCAGAGAAGGCTGCTGTACTTGCATAAACTGAGCAGCAGTGTGAGAATATTGTTCAGTGTAGTATTGAAGTTTGACCTTGGCTGTCTCCTTTGTACTGTGACATCAGTGTCAAGAGAATGAAGAGCTATTTTAACAGGACAGCTGGAAATTTCTTTGATGTAGACAGTTCCATGTTGCCCACAGTCACTGGGAACATTGCAGGGTGGGCCCGAAAGAAGGGCTTTGGGTAGATGCAGAGTGAACTGCACTGGTATAGCACAGCAGGCCTGGGATCTCTCCCATGCAGCATACTTGAAAAGATCCCTTAACTTCCCTATGCGGTTTAGGGATCATTTTCCTCTGAATTCAGCAAGGATCTCAGAGAAAGTCAGCATGAAGCTCACTTTTTTCCTTAACTATACACTTCATACATTATGGCTGGATCACTGCCACCCATTCACACGAGCTTTCTATGCAGGTACTGTACAAGATAATGAAATAGGCAATACAAATTCTATTGTTAGAAAACCTAGAGTACTCCAGATGTCTGAAGAGGCCATATACATCATTTGATATCATGTTCAGATGAAGTAATTTTTTTTTCTTGTTTTATAAAGGTAAAATAGAACAAATCCTTCATGATTGTTGTTTAACACAATGTATGATTATACCTTAGCCACAGAAAACTCTGGGAATGGCTAGTGGTAAAAATCTCCTCCTCCAAGCTTTTTTATTTCTGCTAAACTTTAAGACAGGAGCCCTGCTCTGTCTTTTTCAACAGATGAGTCCCATAAGACTACTGGGTAAAGCAGTTCGACCAGAATGATGTAATATGCAGGATGTTCAATATGACTACATTGTTCCTTATTTATAAATACGTCACTTTTTACTGGCACAACTTCACACATTTTTGATGAAGAGACCTGATCTTTCCTTGGCAAAGTAGCCCAAATTCATTACACCAACATCACAAGATTTCAATGAATTGAACCATCTTTGCATGACTCAAAGCTCTTACTCAGAGATAAGGCAGATTGAAGAGATAAAGCAAGGGAGAACTTTCCTCAAATACAGGAAACTAACTGAAAAAGACATGGATTTTGGGGGAAATGGAAAATGTATATTTTCTGTGGTGCATTGTCTTATTTTGGAAAGAGTCAGAATTCCCTTGTGGGTTTGTCTCTGATCCCTTCAAATTACTTTGATGTATACTTGTACGCTTAAAATTATTTCTCCACCCTTTTATTGTGCTGTCAACGTTAATGGATTCATGTGTCACTTTTTATTTTCATTACAATTTCTGTCAGGAACATGAAAAACTCAAATGTCTTAGTAATTTGTAAACTACCACAATGTACTCTCTTTGGCCTGACCTTGTCATTATTGTATAACTTAATTGGCCAACTATTCTACTTCTTTTCCTTTTCATAGCCTTATTATAGTAGAAAATGAGAAGAGACTTGTCATTGACCAGTCGATCAAAAATACACATGATTTGGAGATGAAAATAACAACCTCTCAATTAATTTCATAGAATTAACACTCATTATGATAAAAGTCTCCTGAGAAAAAGATTGAGATCAGGACTAATAAGCAGACATTTAGCCATCCCTTTGACAAAGCCTGTAATAAAATTAGGAAATGAAACAGTTTAATTCAATCACAAAATTGCAGTTTCATCGTTTCCCCCTCAGATCAGAAGGTATTTAAGAGACCTCCATTTTTCTCTGAACAAAGTCAGAGTCAGGGTACATCTAATTTTGCCCGTTCTGTTGGCTGGAGTGTAGATCTGGCTGTAATTTCAAAAAATGTCTTTCCCAAGATACTTGATGACATTTTCACATTTTGGACTACCTCTCTGATGGGAAGCATAATCATTTCACTATTACACCATTATTTCTTGCAATGGTTTTCATTTTTCTCACGCAGTTTCTGTCTTCAGATGAAGTCATTTTAAACTTGCCAAGTAAAGGACAGTCTGGGGTTTTTTAAATCATTGCCCATAGGGTTCACACCAAGATACTTCATGCACTATCACAACAGTAACAATAATAGAAAAGAAATAAGTAACAGACATGACAGAAACTTGTGCTCCAAAACCGGCCATTAATCAGTGCGATCTGGGGAGAAAGAAGTCACCGGGGAAAGCTGCTTTATTATTACTACAGGAAAATCAGACACTAGTACCTGATTTAAGGTAACTCATGCTTCTAAATGAAAAACTGTTCACGATAGAAGCTTTTTACTTCTGTGAAAAGGAGCACTGTTATCACAGAACTAGTGTTAGCACAAAAAAGTATAGTCATATATAGTGATGAACATTATTTCGTCCAGCATTCTGGACAAATGGTTAAGCTGAAATATTCTGGCTCAAGATTGCACCACTAATTTAAAACTAATGATTAAAATCAATTAAACATTATTATCACTCAGATGAGTTTTTCCATAGCCAGCTCTCTCTCCTGTCTTATAAAAAACTCCATGAAGAGATTCTTCCCAAGATATTCACTGACACTTCACTGATCTTCACAGGCTGCCTCTGCAGAAAGTCATGAGAAAAGAAAGAGAAAATGGATGTAGCTTTGAAAGAAGTCAGCTGACAGTGCTGACTGCCTGATAGACACCAGATTAGAGGACCCAGGACAGGAAAACAGTGATCAGGTAGAAATTACCTTTCTTTCCCCTTCTTTTTTATTTCAGGTCAAATAACACAGATTTGAAATGAGTGCGTGGCCTTTGGAAAATAAGCAGCTAAACCTTTCTGTCATATACCACAGCAGTTCAAGATTATTAGGTTGCACATTATTCTCTTTCTCACTTGAACAAATCAATTTACTGCTTGACAAATAAGCACATAATGCAAAATGCCAACTTACAGATTGGTATCATTAAAGAGAGACCATGGTTTTATTGGCGAGGGACCATATTTTGCCTACATTGCAGATCTCAGGGCAGAAAGCTTTGTTTATACAGGATATGTGACCCATTACATCTGGTACACTACAAAAGAACTGCAGAGATGGTCAAATAGGACTGAAATGAAAGCATAAGTATTAGGCTTGTAGTGCCCAGAACACAAACAAAACTGTCTGATTCTTTACAGGCACATCAGAATTGGGAATTGATTTGTTATAATAGAGGCATAACAGAAAGCTCAAAAAACATTTGTGTAGAAAGGGATTTTAATATCTTGAAATGCAGAAGTCCCCAGTGCTTTTTATGTAGAAGTTCTAAATAATTAGCCAATTTTCTTTTTGGTGCTGAGGACACATAAAAAAATTAAAATCTCATTGATTAAACTTATTAAGGTTGCATTCCAGAAATCTAACAAAAAATTTAATAGGAAGATAGGGAAAATCTGCCTTCAATATAGAGGCTCTATAGCTGTTTTGAAGATTGTAATCAAAGTCTAGGAGGAGGAGGATTAAGTTAAGCTGTGTCTTGAGTGTTGTCTCTGCTGTTGTATTGGTATAGTATGGTTCTAATATAGAAAATGCCATCTACATTTAAATTATTCATGCTCTTTTTCATTAGAAAACCAAAAAGTCAATTTAAAAACTTGGTAAAATTTTTATGAAAGCCAGAGCCCTATAATAACTTTGACTCTGCATTCCAAGGTAAAAAAAAAACAAACCACATTTTCTTCATCACTCTTTTTCTCAATAAAAGCAAATTTTAAAATTTACATCTTCCAGGAGTGATGAGGCCCTGTAAACAAACATAAGTATGCAGAGCACTGTTCCAGGTCGGACGTCTGTCACTCAAATCACTGTCATGCTGCAAGCTACTCCAATACAATCAGAAGGGAAAATGGAGTTAGTTAGACGGGTTTACAGGATGATGTCTGCATGAGTGACAGATGTTTGTGCTCTAGCAACATTATGTTTTATTATAGAACAATTGCCTGTAATAGCTTTTACATTTATGTTCAATGTGTTGCAAATTCACCTCCATACCTTAAAAAAAAAAAAAAAGGGGAGGAATTTTATGAACTGGTTCCTTCCCTGCCCTAAATAAAAGCTTTTTTTTGTTTTGTTTTGTTTTGGTTTTGTTTTGTTTTTTTTAATAGAAAGTAATTTGGGCAGCTGGTGAACTGTGGAGCTCACCAATCTATGAGTTCTCAAACACACACAAACTGTGTCTTCATGGTTCAAGGAAGAACCGACATTATGCCCGAAAGGATTATCAATCACCCACTGCACAATATCATCTGTTGTAAATTGGGAGCTTGATTAATAACAGTGATTCAAGCATGGTTCTTGAAAATTGTCATCTTTATTGACTAACTGGACTGGTGACTTTCTCTTTTCATGTTGTTTGCACTCAATTTGTGCTGCTTTCGGTTACTGATACTGTATATTACTATTTCTGTTATGATTGTTTTCCACATTATATAAAGTCAATAGTGAAGTGTCAGGTGAAGCAGGTAAATTTTTCATCAATTGTGTATAAGACTTGTTGCCCTACTTTTGATTTTCTTTCTCATTCATCAGCAATTGTACTGCACTTCTGTTCTCTTCTCTTGTTATTGTGGGAATATCCAGAAAACTTGTCTAACCCTACTAGTTAAAACAGCTTTCAAAGACGTTTATGTTTTTAGAATTCCCTATTTTTCCTAAAGTACTGAATCAATATTTTTGGAGGTGTTTTGTTTTTAAAAAAGAATAGTTTCAGAAATTTTGATTTCCACATTAGTATATGCACATGGATTTTTTTTTTAACCCTGACTCCAATTACATTCAACTTTTTTTTTTCAAGTGATAAGAGTCAATCTATGGTTGAAGAAAGGGACTTTGCTTTTCTATCCCTCAACCACTCATTACATTTTAGGAGCTTTTTGAAAAGGAATAGGTCCAGCTTAACCTGTTTGGGGTTTTTGGTATTGTTTTTAACTTGGTAAATTCAGTTTTTAACTCCTTCATCTTTATCCTACTTCCTTAGTCTAGTCTTGGAACTGTACCACAGCATTTCTTTCTTGACTGGCATGGGTGAACTGAAACTTGGATTCCAAGATTCCCAATAATTGTTTTTCACAAAACTGGCAGAGTTGACCCCTTTCTCCTGAGGTAATATGTTCAGACTATTTAACCTGTGAAGGAAGTCACACACCCTGCAGGACCTGTTGTAATTATGAAAAGTGCAAGCCCATTTATTAGATAATGGGCAACAGTAAATCTATTCTGTAGGTACTTTACTTTCTAGATCAGCTTCAAAACATCCCAACTGTGGAAGCCTCATTTTTTGATGTGCTTCCTGTCTCAAAAAGAGGGTATCAGTTCAGACTATTATCTGACACTATATTCACCACCATATTTTTTTTAATTAGTAAACATACCAACAGCAGCTCCATCACCCACTTCCTCCTCCTGCCATTCGCAGACACAAGGGAGCTGCAGCTCTTGACCTTCTGGCTCTTCCTGGGTATCTACCTGGCTGCTCTCCTGGGCAATGGCCTCACTATATTCACCACCACATTTTTTTAAATTAGTAAACATAACAACAAAACCTTGCAGTGCAAAAAACCACCCCTAAATCAACTACCCCCCCCCCCCCCCCCCCCCCCCAAAAAAAAAAAAAAATCCCGAATCAGACTTCATCTATTTTAGCATCATAAAAATAAAACTAAAATTGACCCATTTGGGACATTTTGGCAGACTTAAGGAATGACAATCAGCACTGGTCTCTTGAAAAATCTTTAAAAACCATGACCTTGAGGCAAGGTTTGTACCCCAAAAGAAATAAAGCAGATACTGGAACAGAAGCCAAAAGCCCATGTAATTTTTTGCTGGAATGATGAGTGTCCATGAATGGCTTTTATGAAGATAAAATTGATTTAGCACAGATAATCTCTGTTATCTTCAACTGCTGGATATTTTCTCATTTGTAAGAACCGAAAGTCTCAAACTTCATTAAAATTATTTGCAAATGAGATTTCTCTTTTTGTAGTTAGGCAAGTTACTAAAAACAGAGAGACTGCTAGAAAGCAACATCCTCACAACTGAGGGTGCAATGTAATAACTTCAGGTTTGCAAGCGCTGTTTTCTGCATGGCCTGTGGTGCTGCAAGGTGGGAGGAGCTGGGGTCTGTGCATGCCATCAGCATAACCAAACCACTCTACCTCACCTATTTGGCTGGGTAGCCCCCCCCAGCACACAGGTCCTGAGGCTCCATCCTGCCATCCTATTTCGACCTCCTCCAGCCTCAGAAGGACACATCCCAAAAGCTAGCTCCAAGGGTGGTGTTAAGAAAGGATTGACTTTGGTCATACATTCTTTTCTTTATTGAAATAGAAAACAAATACCTAAATCTGTATGATCTCATCACTGTCCTCCTCTCACCTAATCGCAGCAAACTCATTAGACCGAAGTTTTAGAAACATGGTTCTAGACTAAAATGCTTGTCACCTTTCAGATGATAGGTTGTAGCTTAGTGTTAAACCTCTTCCTGAGCCATGGTTAGGAGATAGATGTTGAATTTCCATAATTAAAGCGGAAAGAACTTCACGAGAAGGCCACTACAAAGACACACATGGTACAAGACTGAAGAACAGAATCCTATAATGATTTAAGAAATACTGTAAAGGGACCTCTGCCCACAGGGGACTTGGTATTGGGCAGACTCTCCAAACACCTCAAGCTCCTCTGCAAAGCAGTGAAATAAAGCAGAGAAAGTAAAAAAATACTGAGTGCCTCACTGATTTGTGGAATTTACTGGCAGGACAGAGAGGAGCTGCAGGGATGTCTGGAAACACTGGTGACTCTCTTAAAAGGTCTAAGAGAGAAGTTTGCTCTTTCAAAAACTCAGATCCACTCCCAGGAGACCAAAGGGAGGATTGTCTTCTCTGGAAGAGTGCTGAATTGTGTTTGTGTGACGTGGTTTTAGTAGCAAGGGTATTTCTAAGAAAATATAATTAACTGGAAACAGTTCCCAGATGTGCGGTACTTTGCTCAAAGAGCTAAACTCTATGGTGAGCTCTGTGGCATCAGTGATTTAGGATATGATTCAGTGTCCCATTGAAGTCAGCAGGACGTCTCTGCTGTGTTCAACATGCTTTGCCTTGCACCCTCATGGAATAGAAAATTCAGAGTGTCATTTGTAAGGAAGATCTGCAGTCAGGGGAGGAAAAGCACTGCATGCAACAAACCAACCCACAACCAGGCCAGCTGCCGCAGAAGAAAGAAGAGATATAGCCAGAGTGACAGCAGGCATCTATGGACAGACAAGCAGGTGGGCAACATCCAGGCAGAGTTACTGCCAAAGGCTGTCCAAGGAGCACCAGCCAACATCACAGACCTCCATAAGCAGAGCAGCAGAGGTGTGGATAAATGAACAAACTAATGCTCTTTACTGCAAGCAGCCACACACTAGCTAGTCTGACAAACCAAGGGAGCTGGGGTCTATTCTGGCAAAATAAAGGTTGAGAATGACTGGACCTGTCCTGCCCAGAGTGGAAGGCCAGGTTATTATAAGTCCATAGCAGAATGGCTTAAGAAAGCCATCTCTTCTACTCCTTTCTGAAATGAGAGCAGTTAGGTTAGCACTGCACAAAAGTTCCTGGCCCTGTATTGCCGCTTGGATGCTCAATTTTGACTTGAGGAAGCTGCTTTTCTCTGCAGCTCAAGGGAAAATGTAGAGTCCCTTTCACAACCTGGGTAAGGATGTCTGGAGGCTGCAAGGTGGCTTGACTGGACTTGCTGTGGCAGGAGCTCAGCACAGTTGTCCCATGCTTTAGTTTACCCAGGGATGTCTCTCCTTCCCTACTGCTCCTTCAAGGAAGCCCTGACCTCCCTGCTGGGCTCTCATTTCCTACCAGTCCCACACCACCACCACCACCAGCAGTACTGGCTTTTGAGGCAAACATAAAGCAGAGGGAGCTGTATTTGTTGCAGTGAAAGAAATTCACTGCTGTGTAGACAATACTAGTAATATAATTAAAAAATACCAATGGGGACTTTTACCATCTATTCACAGGCCTAGCTCATTGTGACAGGTTTAAATGGGACTGAAGTGACACCCCACCTGAACGTTCAGAGCTTTACTGGAGCACACATGGGCAGCTTTCATTTCCATCGCTATTCGTGCCATGTTGGAGCTACTGTTGCCCATATTTCTGCGCAGGTCTCATTTATTTAGGATATGTAGTAGGAAATACTCAACTTGGCAATTCTAATATGCAGTCTCCTACAGCCCATGCGATTCATTTTTTCTATCTGGCTGGTATTGCCCTCCTGCTGTACGAGCCTGATACTGCCCTCCTGCTGCTCTGTCCACCTGCTTCAAATGTATTTCCAAAATGCATTACTACTGTAGGATCTTCTCCCTGAAGGGGAACAAGTTAATAGGTTTACTCTTCTTGATGTACTCTTAGATTCCTTCTGCACTAAGATTTAACTACCCGCTATGCATTTTTTTCATCTTCCCTTTCTAAACTGAAGATAAAAATCCCCTAGCCAAAGGAAGATACCTTAATGGCAGACACTTTAATCCAAACCCTGAAATGCGCAAGTAAGAACATAAGTCACGTGCTGTTACAAGTTGTGTTACTTGTTTCTTTTCAAAACAGGAAGCAATTGAAAAAAATACCATGTAATTTTTGAAGCAGATCCTGAACTAGACTAACATTCAGAACACACAGAATGACTTCCCCTTCTGGAGGAGACCTATAAATTTAACAGAGAATGATAACCTCCACATAAAATATTTCAACTACCCCATAGAATATCAGGGAGAATAAGATCCCTGTTATAGAATTTCATGGAATTGTTTAAGCAATTGGTAAACAGGAATTACATCTGTATTAAACCTTATGCAGGATTTTCTGTACAATTTCACTGTTTTCAGCCTTGTTAAATTGGATGCCACTCTTCAAAATGAGACTAACAGCTGCGACTGTGCAGATTTCCTTTCACAGATTACAGAAGTAAATTTGTTGTTAACTTCTCTTTTCTTCTTCTAACCTAAATTATTATATAGCATTTTGCAAACTCTTGTGGATTTTCTGAGAAAACAGTTCCTCACTGTGTCAAAACGACCATTTTTCCTTGTAGCACAATGTCTGTGTGTACACAAGGGAGGGAGGGAAAGTTTCTTATTTTCAAATGTAATTGAATAAGCTCTTACTGGAAAATAAGGATTTGGGGAGAGAATTTGCAGAACAGATGTATGCTTTCCCAAATGAAAAACATGCATCTGTTTCCTAGAAATCTAAACAAAAGCAAAGCAGTCACACAAACAAATTGTGGGTTTAGGTTTGGGCTTTTTTTGACTTTTTCTTGTCTACAGATGGTTTTTATTTTTATACAAATGGGGAAAAAAAGCCACAGTGGAAGTTTCTAAATGAAGCAATGAAGTGCATTCTTATCAATGAAATTTAAATGGTCTCCAGGATGAAATTTCGTTTTATACAAATCTGCCCAATTGTACTTGAAAACTGTACAAAAGCCTTCCTTATCAAAATGCTGCCTTTCAGTCTCCCTGCTTCCATTTAGTCACAGTCTGATCTCCCTATCAATTTTTTTTAATTTTTTTTTCCCCATTTCTGTTACCTGTAGATCGTTTTGCTTTCCGCCTATAATGTTGATTTAAGAGTTTGCAGTCAGGAACTGGTATGATCCAGAGCAAACTCTTTTGATTAGATATTCCCACTCCATGCTCAGACCTGACAGGAAGGATATGCTTTTTTTTATGTCATGAACAGCATTTCCTTCCATCCCTGTAATCATCACTCTTTGCAGACACTAAAGAGGGAATTGAGAGAAGAGAGTTGCCCAGAGTATGAAAAACCCCCCATCCAGAACAGCAAAATATCTTAATGTAATTAAGTATTAAGATTAATTTCCCAGTCCCTGTATTTTTCACTTGTCCATTTGAGAGATGGGTCTCTAATTAAATTTTGCTTTGGTCACTGTAATGAAAATATCATCCGGAAGTCCAGCCACAGTCAGTCTGTGTGGATAGCAGTGATAAGGCTGGGTAATTGCAGGATTAATAACTGGCCTTTTATTGTGTCTGAAAGCAATGTAACAGCATATAGACTTTCCAAGTAACTTGAAAACACAGCCACATTGTACAATATTGCTACCCTGATCGCTCAGTTCTTTCACTTTTTTTTTTCCTTCTTATTTTTTTTTTTTTCCCAAGCATGGGAACAATTGGACTACAAAGGTATGATTGTTCCTAGGTCATATTCTCCTCTAGGGTTTCCAAAAAGCAAGCAATGCTGCTCAGGCAGCTCCAGTAGCTCTGTGACAAAGTAGAACAAGTTTCAATAACTGCTGTTATTCCTCTTCATTTACAGTGCAGGCCACAGGGTAACTGTTTAATGTGGTAGCCAGTTCCCTGAACCTCTTGTACATTTGCTGAAACATGAAGCATTTTCCTAATACTTTGAAGCTCTTGAATAAGTGCAGGATTTCAAAGTTTTTTAAAAAAATAAAAATCTAGGGACCAATGCTCTACTGAATAATCTAGCTCTGGAGACAGAGGCTCTGCACAGTAGCATCCTTCCTTTGTGGCTGGGACACTTCACCCTCAATTAGGGAAAGGTACCTTTCAATGGAGCTTTTCCTCTTTAGGGCTAGATGGTGATGCTGAGCAACTGGTAGGAAGTAGGAGCCAGGCAACCAGCATGCTCAGCTAAGCTGCTATGGATCTTAATTAACATGCAGAACAGGATGTAGGCTTGGGCAGTTTCTCCATGCCATCTGGATACGGTATGGATGCAAGTGAAACTTGAACCTAATCTAATAGGTATCTAGGTTGTGTTGAAGGAGCTGGTAAAAATCCCCATGTAAACCAATCTTGCATTAAACAGACGTCTGGCAGAAGAAGTTGCAAAAGTTGCTGAGGCTGTTGTGGAATCGCCCCCACACCTCCGTGGGACCTGTGGAGAATTTGGCACTGACTGCAGAACAACCTGGGATAATGTCAGGATTTGGCTTAATCACCCTGATATTAAAAAAAAAAACCCAAAGCAACAAACCACGCACCAAAACAACAACAACAAAAATTACCTAAGTAGTAGTGTTTTGGTAGAACAGATTCAATTTGCATCAATGTAGCAAATTTATTAATCCACGGGAATTCTAAAAAAGCATGTTCTGCAAAACTATAAATCCACTTTAAATCATTGTTTGACTTTCTTCTGGATCATGTTTAGCTCATTCACCCTCTCACATCATCTTGAGTTGCCTTTTCCTCATCTCTCTGGGTAACGTTTCCCTGAATTAGGAGAATTTATAGATCCTTCTCACAGCCCTTCAATGTCAGTAAATTAACACTATTGCTTTTCATTTAACCTTCAGGATGTATTTTCACTCTTATCTCTTTTTAAGAGTACTTTAGTGCATGTATTTCCAACACAAACGTACACCTAACCCTGGCAAGGTCCAGAAATTATGCCTCCCATTCAGTATCTTGAGCTCAACTGACTGCAAAGATATAGATCTCTTTAGGACATGATTTTTGGTGACACTGTTGATTGGCAACTGAATATTTCAAAATATTGGGCAACTTAGAAGCTGTTGAGCCTTTGTATAGTAGACCATTTTAGATATGGAGAAGCACAGCCATTTCTTCCATCTGCATTAGCTCTGTACACTCACTGTAGATTGAATTCAGATTGGTATCTTTGTAGGTGAATGTTAAATCCTGAACAGAATTAATTTTAGCATTCAGAGACACAAATTGAGTGCTGGTGTTATGCCTCTTCTATGCGGCTTTTTGATTTGTTTAGTAAAAGCGAACCTCTTAAATACAAAACTCTGAAAGACACGCCACAAGGGATGGTTTTAGGCAATATTTAAAATATTTTTTCTATTTTTATAAATTTTGTATTTTTCATGGGGGAGGGGGAATATCAAAAGCACACCTGAATTTTAGCAAATAGTTCTCTCATTCAAAACAGAAAATCATAAACATTGCTTGTTTTTGACAGTTCTAAGGCATTACTGCTCTTCTGAATGACAACAGAGAGATGCTGGAAGACTGTTGAAGTGACATCCAGTAATTTAGGAGTAAAGCATTTTAATTGTAGAGTACATGACGTGTTGGCAAGTATAAAAGACAGAAGTGTGTATGTGTGCTTGTGTGTCTATGCAAGCCCATACATACAATGGATACAGGGAAAGAGGGAGTGCTTTTTGTTCTCAAATAACACAAGATCCAAACGCTTGAGCTAGAGATATTACTTGGAACATACTGCTAATCCTGAAGCCTCCTGAAAAAAAAATATATAGTGGTATTTTTCCTCTAGAGTTTGTGTATCTCCATCACTCAGAACAGTGTAGTTGGGATTACTCATCATTGTGCCATGGAAATAACAGCAAAGCACTCTCCTGTTGGAGCATGGAAATGGTGACTTTGTAAGAACACTCAAAGTTTGACTAATTTCTACTGATAATCTCTATCCTGACGTCATACCTTGCTGTTTACCCCACACTCATCTGCAGTGAAATAAGATTATAGCAAAAAATCAGAAAAGACACATGAGCACCAAGGCCTGAAACTGTTGCCTAGTTATGGAAGATTTTGCCATGCTTATTAATCTTTAAACCCTTAAGCAATCTTATTATTTCCCCCCCTTAAATACTCCGCAGTCAGTCGAGCTGCACAGCAGCACAGTTGTGTGCTGGCAGAAAATATGCCTCTAAAATTCTTTTGTAATCCAAGCACAAGAGCGTGCACACACAGCAGTACACTGGAATTTTGTGGGTTTATATTTTTTAAGCTGAAGCTCACACATACCAAACATGACACACAGGGATTAGAAAAAGTACTGCAGCATCTCAGCTTCTCTGTGCAGGGAAAGAAGCATCTTTTCTTCACTACTCTAAGAGTGACATGATAGCTTGTTGAAGTTTCCTACCTTAGCAGTCCAGCTGTGAGATCCGTAACACAACCACTGAATCCTCTTGCCTCGTTTTCTTTAGGATTGTCACAATGTGCAGCTTTCTTTGTGCTGCCCACATGCCAGCAGCCTTTTTAAAAGCTGCTGATTACCTTTGCAACAGCAGCAAGTTGATTTCAGGAGAACTACTCTCCTTTTCACTGCTTCCAGTGAGAGCAGAAGCAGGTTCTCTCTCCCCTCCTAAAAAGCACTTGCCAGAAGCAACAGACAAGTTTTTAAATTCCTATCAGCACTTTTGGGAACTAATATTAGCGGTGATCAAATTCTCCCAATTAAAAACTGATGGTGTGAAACAGTCTAACATTTTGCTACAAAGTGATTTATTTAAAAGGCTGGAAGATGAGGAAATGTTAAACAGCACATGCAGTTATCTTCAGTGAGTCTATCAGAATTGCATCGTTGGCTTTAGCTGGTGTAGAATTTCTTCTCAGCCTGGTGGTCAGCATCACGCACAATAAAGGACATAAGTGCCCTAGATCCTTATTTTCTTTCCATAACAACTATTTAGAGTGGGAGCTGCACACATGTTCTTGACAAGACATGAAATTTAGAATAGTTTAATTCGTTGTCACTCGTTTCTGAAGGTATTTCACAGACACTAATTCATATTCTAGCTACCTAAGCCGTGATGGTCCAGGCCACTGCAAGGAAGTCTGTCTCAAAAATAACCAGATGAACTCAATATCCTGTTAGGCATCACTGCAGAATACCATGGAATACTATTCTCAGGATGAAATGTATTCCTGTATCATTGTCCCTCTCTTGGCCATCGTGCGCAGAAGAGACAAATTCCCTCTGCAGTTGTTCAATTCTTCTGTGCCCAAAGGAGTAGGATTTCAGGATACATTAAAACCTCCACAGGGGAAACACATTACATACTTGGACTCATTCCATTAGTTTCAATCCAAAGGAGGAGCGCTTAATGAGGAGTTAGTGGAGCTACTTAGGTGAACAGTGTAGAAGGGACTGAGACTGCTACACTTGAGTCAGGTGGATCTCTTCACATCCAGATGCCTTTGTGACAGTGAGTGTAGTAAAAGTTCACTCCAGGCAAGGGCTAGGTATTCATATCTGAAAGGCCTTTTTGACTGCAAGAATGTGTAGGCGGCAGGAAGCTTTAGAGACCAAAGAAACAAAAACTGAGGGAAAGAAAAGCTCAGTCATGAGTATCCCAGAAACTCAGGCATCAGTATGAATTTACAAGGCTGGACAGCCAGTGAGATGGGAGGCTGCAACCACCTTATGTGACAAAGGCATTTGTGAGAAGGGGCAGGGTAGAGAGCACTGGTGCCTTGCCAGCTTCTCACACTGTTACAGGGAAAGTATGTGGGAAGGGGGAGCCTGGTAACAGAAGGACAAGTATCATCCTTTCTCCTGTAACTAGATGAGATAACAGTTCAGACATCAATGCTCTTCACACTGTACTTCTTGAAGGTGCATGAGGCTACAGCCCAGCTCAAAGAAATGAACGTACTGCAGAACTGAGTTTTCAAATGTGGAGGGCCCAGAGAGAATTAATAATAAATAAAAGACACCTCAGAAGAAGAACTTTGAGTTTCTCTTTCGAGCTACAGGCAGCTATTTGCAGTCAGTAGGAGTAGTCTGTTTATAGCTATGAGCAGAAAGCAGCCCTGTATGCCCAGGCATTATCAGTTCTTTATTCAAGCACACAGTATCTGCTCGATAATGCATACATTGTTTTGTCATTAATTGTCAGCACGCCTCCTAAAACAACTTGTCCCTCTGGGGTTATATAATCATGGGAATATTCTCGGTGGCCCTATCAGATGGGTTTTATTCTGGCTCCAGACATCTCTGGAAAATAGCCTATTGAATCATGTCGGAAACCAGGGCAGAGTTGACTTCCTGGTGGACTCCAAACAATCCCAAGGCTCCCATTGGCAAGCACAGCCTGTGCTGTGCTGTTTGTACAGTGCCACGCTGCCCTGCGGCCGCAGCAATCGGCTCCATCGCAGCAGCTCCACCCCAACCCAAATGTGTGAGGAAATAGCAAGCTATTGTAGCTATTGTTCCAGGAGTTTATGCAAGAGCTTGTTTTTCGTTGTTTTTTTTTAATAAATGTTCTTTAGCCACATGTAAGAGCATAGCTGTAGTGACCTGGTTGCTGAAATGCCTCCTTATTTCCCTATTTCAACTCTGTTTGCTAGAAGCACCAAATCACTGCTCTGTTTACCTGGCAAGCAAAAGAGGAAAAAAAAGTCTAAAAGGGACAGCTTCTTACTACTGTGAGATGTCTGCTTGACAACAAATACAAAAGAAGACCAGAAAACACAAAACAAACAAACAAAAACAAGAACCCCAAAATTTCCTCTTTTCCTATTCTCATATGAAGGAGAAAAAACATTTTCAACTCTGAGGCAGTGCCAAATGGTTCAGCAGATTTCAGAGACTTTGAGACGCTGACAGACTGCAACTCCTGCTGTTTACCAGAGGGATTTAAGAGGTTCTCTCTCTTGAAATAGTCATATTTTTGTCTTCCTGAGGGTCAAAACTTGCCACTTTTGCACTGCTTACAGTAGACATTTAACCATGCCATACTCAGGCATGTCAAGGGACTCTGAAGAGGCTCTTGAGATTCTTCTGTCTGAGGTTAAACACGGAAGGATTGGTTACACTCCTGCAAACCTTCCCACCAGAAACACTAAAATACAGGGGAAAAACCACTTCATTTATATTATTTCACTTCACAAAAAAAAAACAACCCTTCTGCATATTCTTATACCAACGTATCATACTGAATTACACGAGTCATATTTACCTGACATGATGTGACATTATGACATGACAAAAGTACCTAAAAAATCATTATGCCTCAAGAACTCATAGCCAAAATGGAATTTAAAGGCATATTAGTCAGCCTTGCCCACCCCCACTCCACTATTATCCACAACAGCGGGGGACTTGCTATGATTAATCAGAGCTTAGTGATTCTTTCCATGCGCACAGGAAATACCGATTAATTGGAACAGGGACAAAAAAAAAAAAAAAAAAAAAGAGAGAAGTCTCTCTTTACCTGGTAAACAGAATTCTGCAGTAGGATTTTACTTAATGAATAGTATACAGTTAAGTACTTCGATCTGTGGAGGTGAGAGGTGTAGAAAGCTGATTAGGTAGCTCATACCTTATTGCTTTTTCATCTGCTAGAAGCTTGATATTTTTATCAGTCTCCTCACACAGTAGTCACCACAACTGCCAAATTTTGTGTCATGCAGTAATGCAGAAGCAGAAGAAACTTCCACAAATTAAGAGAGAAGCAAGATAGGAATAGAGAGCCTCACTCCATCTGGTTTCTCCATAAATATTTCATTTCTTCACACTGGATACCTGCCACCTCCCAGTCCCTTATCTGTTCCCTCTGTCCTACCACAGCAAGCTCCTTGCTCAGCCCCTCTCCCCGCGTTAGGAGATCCTGGTGGGTCTGGCACATCATGCAGCAAATCAGCAAACAACTCGACTACTGTTGCATTAAGCATGCTATGGGTTAGAGTGCACAGCACACTCTGAGGCATAGTTCCACTCCCAGGTATACTGGATTTAAATTGTTTATTCATCTAAAACTTAATTTATGATCTCTACAAATTCTCCAAAAATGAAAGAGCCCTTTGTTTGTACCATCTTTGTTTAAGAAATAGGGGAAGATTGTCAAGGGCACAAAATGTTTCTGGCACTGACCATTCCTGCTGAAAGTCAGTGGGACTTGGATATATAAGTCTTGTTTATGCCTCTGAAAAATCACTTCCATAATCTCATCAAGACTCAAAAAAAAAAGTACAGAATAAACTCTGAATTTAAATCCTATCATAAATTGAAAAAAAAAAAAAAATTAAAAATGGTTGATAGGCTATGTGGTGGCAGAAGGCTCTATCTGACTGTGGGAGCAGCCAGCAGCCCCAGTAGATATTGACTAGCCCATTTGACCTAGTAATGATGTTTAAAACAAAACAAAAATGTTATCTGACTATAGGCTCGCAAAAAAGAAAATGGGATGAAAGAGACCTGAGTTAGGAGGGCTATCTCAGAGGGCACTGGTGGGACTCAGAGAGAAAAATCCATCCTTAGGATTTACTCCGTATTTTAAGGAAATAAGGCCACTTCATGTTGTCCCAGGTGGTGATACAGGAAGATACAGGAGTCAGAGGCAGACAGTTGCCTGAGGGCAGGAAAACAAGCTAAAGGCTCCTTGGCAAATTCTCTCTAGCCTTTAAGGGTTAAGGGAATATCAAAATACAACTCTTATTCAGGAAAATATCCAAAGGCAGCTGAGGAAAACAACAACAAACATATGACTGTTTATGGAGAATTAGTGAATAAAGCTAGAGCCGCTTCCCTGGAATTCCATTCAAATAAAGAAAAAAACAAACAAACAAACAAAAATCCCCACAACATTTTCATGGGGGAACTGATAGATTTAAAACAAAACAAAAAACAAACCACAACCAAACACTCAAAAGAACTTCATCCTTATATTTCAAAAGTTTCATTCTTTCTACATGAGAACAGCATATGTGGGTGTCTAATAACAACCCAGACATCTGGGCTTCTCTCAGACAAACTCATGTTAATTTAAACTACCCATAAATAAATAAATAAATAAATGTTGCCTGCCTCAAAGTATCTGTGAAAATGTTATGGTCTGCAGAACTGTCACGCACTGTCAGCAAACAGCAAACTTTAGAGCACCTTTAATGTCACACCGCAGTGCTATTGTAGTTGACAATTAAAATAGCTAATGTGCAAGCTGGCCTTTCAGTGTTAGGCTAATCGGAAGAATGGATTGCTTCGGTATGATGACCCCATAGTTGTATCTTAGTCGGTGCTCACTGGACAAAAAGAGATATATTTTTTTTCTTATTTTTGTTAACAGTGCCCAGTTGTGGCACTTGTAATTGTGTGTTTCTGTGGTGGTAATGAGGAAAGACATGATTTACTACCAAGCTGTTAGAGGACCTGAGCGTATTGATGACCTACACAGATATTATCTGAATAAGCGTGGCACCCACAGAATTATATTTAAGCTCATGGTCTTCCAAAACCAGAGGCAGCATGAGGGATTCAGGCCTTCAGCGTTTCTTCCTTGCTCCCATAGACACACAGTGTTTTCAATCCTTCTTGCTATTAATATTTCTCAGCTATTTAGAGAAGGCAGCCTCCCCAGTGCCTACCTTTGTGTGGAATTACAGGGCATAAGGAGTTGTAGTGCTGATCTTGGCCAGTTGTACAAGGGCAAGTGGGAATTTATGTGTTTTCCCCACTTCCCTGTGCTCTGTGCTACACATTCAGCAGCACAGGCAAATTCAGTGTGTTCAGCTTGCCAAGAAAGATTAGTACCTTGGAGTTAAAATCAGGGAAGATTGTATTTCAAGGCATTTTCCCCCCTTCCCCCATTCTCATAACTCATCGACATTAGGCAGGAAAAATAGGGGAGGTAGCCTGCCAAAAGCTAAGCCTTTGCTTTTGCATTCATCCAGTGAAGTTCATCAAAATGGGAATTCATCCTTTTACTCTGGATTAGGATTAAACTCCTGTCATATTTAGAGAGCTGTATAAGGCATACTTGCTCAGAAGACACTCCTAGAAACGTGATATTGACTATTACTGCTATATTATGATTTTAATTATGTGACCTTCTGCAGAAAATCCCTCTTCCAAGCTCAGAGAAGACCTAATCTGGACCTTTGTTGTATGTGTCAGTGGCTGCGTAGGTGTGTTCCAGCTGAGGTGTCCAGCACTACAGACCTTAAACTTACTGAGAAATACATCATTACCTTTAAGTACAACTGCACTAGATGTACAAAAGCATAGATTTGTTCCTCATTTCCAATCCCATGGTTTCCCTTGTCTGTATAAAATCACAGAACGGTAGGGGTTGGAAGGAACCTCTGGAGATCATCAAGTCCAACCCCCCTGTTAGAGATTTTTGTTTGAAAATAAGGCTCATCCCATTCTAAAGCAGAGCAAAGGAGCCCCTGTTTTGTTTTGGTTTTTTCCTTCTAAACCTTCTAAACTTCATTTTTTTCATGCGAGTTTCTGTTTCTAGAATTTAGGACTCATTTTTTTTCTGACTTAAACTAAGCAGTATATGGTTCCCAATACTAGTATTTAATTACAGGGATAAACATTTCCATAAATTATTAAATCTTTTCTGGGAACAATTTTTGACCTCATGGACAACAATAGCATCATGGCAGTTATTTTATTATATCATTCTATATTATCACCACATACTATTTCCCTTCCAAAATGTTTATATAAAATTTATAACGTGATGAAAAGATCTTACCCCTAATTTTTGTATGCAAATGCAAAATCTGGTCCATTTCCTCACAGTATTTGTTCTGTTTAATTGCATTTTAAATGAACATAAAGTAACTACCCCAAAGACATTAGCATGCTTCTGCCAGGGCTCTGCGGATTCTGCTGGCGCGCAGTGAGAAGCTGCTGCATCTCAGATACGATCTGATCTTCACAGATAGCCTGCCCTGAGGGTGGAACCAGAGCAGTCCTAGAGGAGGGTTTGGGGGGGCTTGCCCCCCTCCTCTTTTCTGATCTGTTTCCAGCGGTAGACAATTTAAAGTCCGGCAACAGCTTGGAGAGAAAGAGACTTTTTCTACAATCACCAGTTCCCTCTTCAGCCAGAACAACTTCAGAAGATGCCAAAGACAAAGTTAGACAGGGCTGGTTGACTAAAGTGGCTGCAGGCTCCAAGACATGGTAATGAAGAAAGCACTGGCAGCCAGTCAGCAGAAATACATCTCAGAAAGAAATAGAAAAGAAGTCCGAATTAATTTTCAGAGGTGTTGTGTCTGCAGCAGTGCTATGAGCCCTTGTCTCTCAGAAACCACCTATATTTATCCTCCCAGTATTTGTCCAGGTTGTCCTTGGGTGAGCAGGGAGGAGCATCAGCCATTTGTGAAGTCTGGTGGCAGCGAGGGCAGTGTACCCCGCAGCCTCTTCCCTTTCCTGATTGTTACGAAGGTCCTGGAATTTGCCATTTGCAAGAGTTTTACACTGGGACAGAATTTCAGGAAAATGAGTCAGTAACACTCCTTGGGGAGACCTTTATAGAATCTTGAAGAAATTCCTAGTTTATACACAAATATATAGGGATTATCAGCTTCAGAGGAGGACAGTTAAAAAAGAAAATCAGCTTGCCATGAGCAGATCATTCTTTTGAGGTTGAAGGTGAATTTCTTGGCTATATAACCCCTCCTGAATCTGTCAAAAACCTAAGAAGTTCTCTGTGATTTTGCAGAAGACTAAACACCTGGAGGGCTCTAATAATTGATGGTAAGAAGAAAGCCCTGTACTTTTGAAGTTAGTTTTCAATGTGAAATGTACCTAGTGCTATTTAAATAAAAGATTATTTCTCCTTTAGTGAAAGAGAAAAAAAGAAAAGTATTGAGGAGAATTAGAAAAGTATCAAGGAGATTTTTCAGTGGCTTCTTACCCTGAAAGGGACATTTCTAGTTCTACTCAAGAAATTAATTTGATCTATAGAGCCTTTAAAACCAATTTTAATTCTTCAGAACTTGCAAGGTACTCAGTTATTTTAAATATTAATAAGTGTTCAGTTTTAACAACATTTGAGATGGTTACCAGTGCCTTTTCTTCAAACTTCCTGGCTTATTTTGAGAGTGAAAAAGGGTTTCAGGCTGGGTACAGAAGTGGGGGTAGAGGCAGAGGGTTAAGAAGAGTATTAGATAATGCACACTTTAGAAGTTATAGAAACTAGGTGGCCTAAAGAAAGGTCATATCACAATCTTATCTCCTCTGGAGTAATATCCCTCTAAAGTTTGATTCAGTAAGTCACAGTTAAAAGGGTTAGAAATGTCAAGTATCATCATTTATGCTAAAATACCCTCCCCGCAACACACAACACTGAGCAAAACCAAACCAGTCAAGACCCCCAAATCACTTAACGCTGACTCCACTACATAAAAGCAATGCCAATATTTATCCATTGTATTATCTGGCAAGAAGTGGATCTTGACTTATGCTGCTTGGAGGCAAATTTTAATAAAGATCTGAATTTCTGCCTCATAGGAAATTTCTGATTTTTCTCCCTGAACCAGGATGAAAAGTGGTTTGCTTCCTTAAGGTGTATTTCTGTTTAGAATGGAAAACAGAAATTCAGAAATGATTCCTGTTTTTTGTGGTTTTGTGTTGGGTGTTTTTTGGTTTGTTTTCTTTTTTCTTTTAAAACCAAAATGTGATATATCAGCACTGAAATGTTATGATTCAATAAGATAAGCAAAATGGGGTTGTTTCAGTGCAAAACTGTGTCACTATGCACATCATTAGCAAACTATTGCTTTGTTATTACATTTTCCTTTCTCAGGATGATGCACCAAAAACCCCCCAGATACATAAATGATAACATTAAAGCAATTTAACTTACTGTGGTGGCTCAGACTGACAGATACCTGTGTCAACCTAACCAAACCCAAAGTTGTGGATTCTTTTTTTCAAACATTTGACAAATTTTTTTATTTTTATTTTAGTTTGAATTATTAGTTTGAAACAATGCATCAAATTTTCTAACGGTAAATCAAGATTTCAGCTGAATCCCAGTTTTCTCAGAGAAACACAACTTCTCTGAATTACAGACGAAAACTATTTCAGTTAAAAACCCCTGACTGCTTCTTAGCATTTGCTTCAGTCCTAATTCTCCTTTCTGCTTTTAACTGTATTTGACATGGCATGTGCGCAGAAAAATTGGGTCCTTCCGCCCCCATTTCTGATTGGGGCAAGACTGTTAAAATGGTACCTGTGCTAGCTTCAGTTTTACATACTAAATTTACAGTCTAGATGTTTCTCCTCCTCGGATCACTCTAATATTTCTTTAAACATACAGTGACATTTTTGCCCCTTTTTGCTAGAGGTTTTTCAATCTGTTCACTGCACAGAGACTCGCCCAGCTCTTACAGCTGTGTGCAAAGCCCAGAGACTAAGCTCTGGTATGTGACACACAGGCTGCTTAGAATATACTCACTTTGATAGCAGATTAGTTTTCAAGAGGGATTTGAGCTGGGCAGCAGCATCACAGGAGGTTTAGGCAATCATGTGATAAATCAAGGCAAGTGTATCTATTTCAACAAATCCATCACATCACTCTGATGGTATTTTTTCTTATTGCATTGTTACAGACATCAACATCATGCTCTCAACAGAGCACAGTTAACATGCAAAGGGATATGTCAGATAGCTTATGTTAAATGGACACATTTCCATCAGTTTGTTTTCATAATGAAAGGTTCTCTCCTCTAATTTTTAATATCTGCCTGCAGAAGTGAGTGATAAAGTCATTAGTGGAACAAATATTATCTGCCTCTATTTTTGAAAAGCATCCTCTGAGAGAGCTGGACAAAGGCAAACCTAATGAAGTTCAACAAGGATAAGTGTAGAGTCCTACACCTGGGGAGGAACAACACCAAGTACAGGTGAGGGTCAGACCCACTGGAAAGCAGCCCCATGGAGAGGGACCTTGGTGTCCTGGTGGACAATTAAGTTCTTCGTGGAACAGCAATGTGCCCTTGTGGCCAGGAAGGCCAATGGTACCCTTGGGTGCATAAAGAAGCGTGTGGCCAGCAGGTCGAGGGAGGTCTCCTCCTGTTCTACTCTGCACTAGTGAGACATCTGGAGTATTGTGTTCAGTTCTGGGCTCCCCAGTTCAAGACGGACAAGGAAATACTAGAGAGAGTCCAACAGAGAGCTACAAAGATGATGAAGGGACTGGAATATCTCTCACATGCGGAAAGTCTGAGAGCTCTGGGGCTGTTTAGCCTGGAAAAGAGAAGACTGAGAAGGGACCTTGTGAATGTTTATAAATATCTGCAGGGTGGGTGTCAAGTGGAAGGGGCCAGTCTCTTTTCAGTGGTGCCCTGTGATAGGATGAGAGGTAATGGTCGAAGGGTGAACCACAGGAAGTTCCACCTCAACATGAGGAGAAACTTCTTCCCTGTGAGAATGACAGAGCCTGGAACAGGCTGCCCAGAGAGATTGTGGAGTCTCCTTCTCAGGAGACTTTCAAGACCTGC
Organism: Actenoides hombroni; assembly: GCA_024336885.1. Taxonomy (NCBI): domain Eukaryota; kingdom Metazoa; phylum Chordata; class Aves; order Coraciiformes; family Alcedinidae; genus Actenoides; species Actenoides hombroni. The sequence goes on along the minus strand of WUAM01000359.1, from coordinate 12,164,741 downwards.
CTGGATCTGTTCCTGTGTGTCCTGCCCTGGGTGTTCCTGCTCTGGCAGGGGTATTGGACTTGATGATCTCCAGAGGTCCCTTCCAACCCCTACCATTCTGTGATTCTCTGACTTTGAATCTGATGTTCCCAAAACTTGTGAGTTAAATGTCAGCTGATGGATTAGTGAAGTGTCTGCTGCTGATTCTAATGTTTCTGTTTTAGAGCTGATGGTGTAATACGTGCTTGCTCAAGAGAGAAGCAAACATGAGGCAGCCAGACAACATATTTCCTGAATGAAGGACAGAAGTGCTAAAAAAGAAAGCTCAAGACAAGCTTTGTAAATGTAAGGTGGGGTGGGGGGCTGGGGGGTGTAATAATAAAAAAATCAGCTCTATCATTTTGTTCTTCTCTTTGCTGTCATGACTAGGTCCCTCTTTTCTCTTTCAGCTCCCTACTTTCTATATTCATGGACATGCTCTTTGCTGGCTTCCAGACTGATGTTTTTTTGGTTCCAGAGATGCCAAGCAAATGTTTCACCCTTAGCTTTCCTCTAGACCACAGCCATTTTATTTCACACACACATTCATTTAGTTGGGGTTTTGGGGGGGTTTTCTTTTAGGTGTGTTTTTTGTTTGCTGCTTTTTTTTCCTCATTCTTGCTGACATTTGTGAAAAATGAATGTGTGTAAAAGCAGAACAGTTTAAAAAGAAGTGGCTAGAAGAGAAACCACAGTAGATAAAACAGATGAAATGGGGTTGACTTTTCTACAGGGACTGTAAGACTATAGACTTTGCCCATACAAAGGATAGGAAATAATGTTTATACTCTATAGTCTACAAATAGTGTTCTTGCCTATTAGTCATGACTTACTAGATGGTATTTCCCCATAAAGCATGGCCACCTACATCTGAGCTATTTACCCAGAGCCCTTTGCAGTCAAAGGGCAGAAATTAGCAGTTCAACAACTGTCTTAAGTTTCTGACCTAATATACCCTCAAGAGAAGCTGATTTTTATCTTACAAGTGCTTACTTATTCTAATTTTTTGTGGAGTTTGGTTAACTCACTCAAATAGAGATATCAGCATTTCAGAAATGAAAATTAGGCCAGATGATCTCTTCTGGAGAAGACTGCTCAGGACACAGATGTAGTGAAAAGCTCCTAAATCATCAAGGTGTTTTGAAAAGGAGAGCAGGAAGGACAGTCAGGACCATCCAGAGAGCACTCAAAATATAAGCAATGCAATATACTCAGGAGAGAGAGATTCAGCAAGAGTCATAAGGTAAAGCTGTTGGAATGGATTCATACTGACTTCTGCTTAACATTTTATTAAGTATATGGTTCTGGCCATCTGTTTTTAAGATAGGATTTGGCTTGCTCTGTCCTCGGGCCAGCACGTGTGGAGGAATAACATACTAAGCAGACTGGAGGTGAGGATTAATGGCCACAGGCTGGTGTGGAAATGAAGAATTCAGAAATTTCTCTCTTCCCATGTGTTCATTTCACTAGATATGAGGTAAGCTGACAGAAATATTTGCCACACAGATCATTCAGAGCACCTAGCAAGGCACACAATCTCCACGACAGGAGACACAACAGGAGCTTTCCTGGGGCTTCAAACACAAGGCACAGAGTTTTGTTACAAGACTTTATTGGATGAGTACATCTAAAAGAAACTGAACTAAAACCTACAGGATAACTCTCCTGAAAAAATACAAAATATCAGTAATTTCCTAGCTGCATATAACACATACACTGGTTATTAAAAGCAAGCCAGAATGGTTTCTCTTATTAGTTCTCTCAGAGTTTGTTATTATAGCTATTGTCAGAACACTTTGAAAGAAATTCCACTTATTTCATTTTTTTCTACGGGGCAAGGGCTGTCTCTTTTTATGCACCTATAAATTATACTGTAAACTGGAGACAAGTCTCCTGGATGTGGAGGAGTAAGTAGTACAGCTAACCACACTGGCACTTGGTTGTCTAGTCTATCCACTCACATCCTCATTTTATAAGGTGATGGTGTGGCTTTTGGGGCCAGTTTCTGTTTGTTTTCTTTTTCTTTTCTCTCTCCCTCCCTTCACATTGTAAGCCCTACAACTGATCTGAGCAGCACAGTGAATCTGCACAATCAACACTGGCCGCCTGTTGAGGTTAAATATGATAATTCAAAACCAATTAGAGGGTATCTGGGAAGGAGAGGAGGGTGTGAAGTTAACATGTGGAATCAGCTGTGATGGGCAAGTGCCTGTTAACTCATTCTACAGTGTGTCTTGCACTACTGTTAGTGAAACTGCAGTGCCTGTTTTACAGTTCATCTCACTGAAGGACCTGGCAGGTCAGTGTTTATGGAGGCGGCAGTACATATATGTATGTACAGTTGCCATGAATCCAAGCATAACAAGTAGATTTTTGTTATAATCATTCTCCATTGAAAAGATAAGCTACTATGTATTGCATTATTAACTATATTTTTCATTTCAAGTGCATTAAGCTTATAGTTTCCTGAGAATTTTATGACGGTTAGCAGTACATGAAGACTGGTATAAAAGTGTTCAGTGTGAATATTATCAAACCAAAAAGCAAATCATAAGATGTGCATGTGGCAAGTGGTGTATTCATCTGGGAATCAGAGAAGCAAATGCATATGCTTCTGTGAAGACTGAAGACAACATTTTAACTTTCTCTTGACTATTCAAACTTTTCTTGCCTTCTGAGCAAGGAGCTCATAGAGCTTAAAAAGGGCAATTTTTACTCGACTTTAGTCAAATGAATAACTGAGGGTGAATAATTAATTAGAGAAAACGTAGTTTTCTAATCCTTGTGGACAGCAGATGATTCTCACGCATGGTACACAGCCTCCAGAAGATATTTCCCTGTAACTGCTGCCATTGGCAAGACTTTGCCCTAGTGCTTGGTGTGGGACTGCTGGTTCACTTTTCTGTGCATGCCACTGCTTACAGCAACAGCCTTGAGGTTCTTGGTTCCGGTCACACTGCTGGTGCTGTATTCATTCACAGGACTTGGCATCTTAAACACATCATCCCCCTGACTTTAGCCCCAGTCCCAAAGCATCTGTCATCTTTCCTCCTGATACATAGCACTATTACACACAAAATGGTCACAACAAACTGTCAAGCGATTTGCTAAAACTCCCTCCCATCCTACAGCACAGCTAGCAGGAAGCCCCTGAGAAATCCACATTGCTGTACATCCCATAGCCCAAGGCCAGACTGATCTCTTCTTCGGAAGAACTGTGTTTACCAGAAGGGATTTAATTTTTCTCTCTTCAGCCTGCTCAGAGGATGGCGAGACTTGATCTTATATGATACGCTACCCACTGGTCTCAAAGCTTTCCCATTGCTCCAGTTCTTTAGGACACAAAATGGTGCCCCAGGTTGCCTGTCCTGTTTGGTCTCAGCATCCTTGTTTTCCAGCTCATCAGCTCTGCATTTGTGAGCCTGACACTTGACTTTTCCTAAAGCAGCCAGGCCTTGCAAGTGAGCAGGTTTCCCTTGCTAAGAAGAAGCATCTACTCCGTATGAATATCTCCTGCATCTAACGGCTTGAGCAAGGTCTTCCCCATCACAGAGGAGTACCCAAGCACAACTGCATAGCCAGTTTCTCCCTTCCCAACAGCTAATTATCTAGAGAAGCTGAAATGGAACTAAGAAAGAGTTCTAATTAAATTAAAGACTCCCTCCAGAATTATGCAGACTGAAGCCCAGAGCTTGTGATAGCCACGTGACAGATGTACCCTATTTGATGGTGCTTTTCTCTGCCATTGCAAGCAAAAAGCTTCAGATTATTTTAACTTTTCCCCATTTCTGCTGCTTTTTCCCATAAGAAAAAAGCCATTTCTAAAATAAGCTTTCATATTCAGTGGAATATTCACTTTTGTGGAAAAGAAGTCAGATAAATTGATGGATTTTTGAAGAATATTTGGAGGAGGTAATTCAACCAAAGTGTTGCATTTAAAAAAAGTCACCTTCCTCTACAGACATACAGATGAATCAATTGAACAATTAATGAGTAAAATAATTAATTGATTTTGTTCTCTAGTAGAATAGACAAAAGAATCATTTTCTTGAGAAAGGTGGTACAGGGGCACTTGGTGAACTGATAAGCAGAGCTCTGTAAGTAACACTGCTTATATTACTAATTTCTGAATACCTCTGGATCTATGAAGTCTGAACATCCTTAACAAACACTTTACATTTATAAAAACTCCAGATGTTAGCCAGTAGTTCAGAATTATTTATTTACCTGTCCAATTTAGTGTCGGGTTTTTTTTCCCCTACATGCTGAGACAGTTTGCCTTGATTTATTCAAGTTATTTTTCCCTTTTCTACAGCCTATTAGCAAACTACTTACTCAAAAATGCGATAATACATATTGAATCTCAATGGCATTGTTAGCTGGGGTTGGTCATCTGTGTCAGGGGAGTCTGTTCTGTTCAGTCAGGAAGGTGGTGAATCTATCTGCTCCTTACAAGCAACTTCCCATGTAATTTATAAGCCTCCTTAGCATGAACATTTGGTCTTAAAACTTGCCTTCCCATAGCATAACACAAAGAAAGGTGTTAGCCCTGAGAGACTTCATGCACAACCCATAGATTTCTCTTTTTGGAGTATTCTCTTGTGTTTGGAAAGAACAGTTTTTCTATTGACCAGATTCACTGCAAAAGTAGAAGAATAAACTGCAAAAACCATAGGAGGTAGGAGTTTTCATCAAAAGAATATACAATGGCAGGAGAGACACTCTTGCTGAGCTATTGGACTGCATAATTGTCCAGGGATTTTCCTACTCAAGCTTGCAGAAGTTTTTCTAGTGGAACAGTTTTTCCACCAGAAAAGGATGATTTGGTAAAACTGAAACATTTCACAGCTGTACATTGATTTCTTCTGAATTTTTGATGGATCATTATGGAAACAACTTGTTGAGGTAGTATTTCAGCTTGTTCTCACGTAACAACAAGAGTTGATATCAAGTGAAGCATTTCAAATTTTTTATTTTCAAACTTTTGTAACGAACCCAAACATTAAAATTTCAACATTCCTTCTTTCTTAGAGTGAAACTTTTTGTAGTATCAGCAGCTCCTACAGATGGGCCATTCTACTCTGCCCTGAGGCCTCCTGGTGCTCCTGTAAGATGCTGGAGGCCAACAGTTTCCTCAGCAGCTCTCCCCCATTCTCCAGTGTTAGCACCCGCTCACTCCATACCAGAGCAGGGGGCACTCTGTTTGTCTGCCCTAAGGAACACTCTGGTGCTTGGCTATTATTTCATCCTGCCCAAGTTAGCAATATATACTTGCATTTAGCTATACAGTTCCTTTAATCTGTCTCTGAGTTTATGACAAATTCAAAACTTGAGATTTCAGAAGGCTACAAATATGTAATTTCCTTTTAATTCCTCCTCAGCTACTCCTCCACAACCACTGAAAGCGTCCAGCTCCCATAACCACTTAAGATAAAAAATATTATTGGCCTTTCTGTAATCTTTAGATTGTCCTCCTTCTCTTTTCTCTCACGGGTTTTCTGGCTTTCAGACTTGGCAAGTAGCTTACCAAAACAAACACAGCATGAATGCTGAGAGAACAGCATCTGATTAAATGCTGGATGTTAATAGCAGCCGTATTTTATTTCTATTTTCAAACAGGATAACAGAATAAGCTCCATTAGAAGCTTGACCTTTGAAAGCCACAATACTTGACTTATCGTGAGAGAACACTTCTCTCTGTAGCAGGGCCTGTTCACTGGTGCATGATGCTGTCTGCTCTGAGCAACAAAATGGGTTGCTCTGAGCACTGTAAGTGCAATTCAGAGAAAAAGCATCTTAAATTCTACAATGGTCAGTCACATTTTGAAGTAGCTTTCTCAGATATTCTGAAGGACTTCAACCTATCGACTTATCAGTATAATTTATGTAATTGAAAGGCTTAAACTGAGCTTGTAGATGCCAAATACTCAAAACACTTACTAAGAGAAACAAGAATTATACTGTTGACCATCACTGGGGAGCAACTTAGTTGTATTCCAGATTTAAAAATAATGTTTAAGTCCAAGATGAACAGTTTGCAGTAAGGTACACTAAGAACTATGGGTTAAATCAACACAGGGTTTGTTAAACAACATTGTTCTCTGGCTTCACAGTCTCCACTTTCTTCCAAAAGTGAAAGCTGAAATACTGAGGAACTGCATGCAGAATTCCTCTACGGCCTGCTCCAAACACTTACACAAACATTCTCTCATGAAATTTCAGGTTTTTAATCTTACTCCATACACTTCTGAAGGTTTTGATATAGCCTGTGTGGTCTGTAACTAATTTATACTCATTATATTTCTACTGTCAGTTTACCTGAGCAGTGGTAAGGAAAATAACGTGTTGTATCACTGTGGAGATCTTGTCAATTAAATGCTGAGAGCACTTCAGTGTCTGGATACGCAACTGCACTGTTGAACTGAAAGTACACAGAAACTGTTAGGAATATGCCATGCTGCCTGGATATACCATCACTATGTAAAATACTTCAATATTGCAATAGTATCTGCCAGCTGCAACTCACTGTGCTTCACATCAAATCAAATGGCATAAATGTGTGGAGCCAGGACCAGTGTCAGCTATTATATGGCAGTTTTTCCTAAGGGGACATGCTGACAGACAATCAAAACTTTTCTTTAATATATCTTACTGTGTTTCTCCTAGTGAGACTACTTGTCATGTAGCAATCAGTGTTTTCTTGTGACAGAGAAAGAAGAACAGAAAACAAAAGAACTTGGATACCCATCTCAAATGTTTGGATTCAACAAAGTTGGTTCATGTTTGGGTTAGGCTTTTGACAGCAGTATACCATGGTGTGGTCGTGGACTTAGTCATTTGGGGGAATTTCAGATTCTCTTAACTGAAAATTCAAGCTTCTCTTGCAAAAACCTGGCTCTTTGTATACACACTAACCTGCCTAATACATCACACTGACTACGGTGGAAGGATGTCACAGATGGAAATGTTCAGCCTGGATGGGCTGAGCATGCAAAATCTGGATTTTATTTGAACTACCGTTGCAGGGCAGTGAAATGTGATAACAACTACTTGTCATACCACATTGGTCAAAGCCTCAGCTTCTCTGTTGTAACAGCAAAAGGAAAAGCAAACAAGCAAACAAAACCTCCCAGGTTCAAAGGGCAATCCTTCCCAAACTGTAAGTGTGGTTGTACCACACTGTGGTATGGAGAGCTTAGTGTTGCTGTTTCAGCATTGCAGACTGGCATCCTTTGTCCTGAGTACTGAGGGAAACTTTGTATCATTAAACTGATGAATTGTACTTTGTGTGGAGAATTGTGGTCATGGACTAAATCAGGAATTGTGTAGTTTGAGAACCTCAGATCTATCCTCTATGATCCTGCAGATTCTGCTATGGAAGTTGTTTGTTTTTACCAGAACTGCTAATCTGTACATTACTTCAAACCACAATACTTTCAAATCAAAACCACAAAAGTAACTGTCCAACATGGCTTGCATATTACACTGGATAATTAATCCCTTTTAGTTCATACAGTAAAATCACCTGTTCTTGGGCAGCATTTCATTGCCTGTGCCTCAAAAGTTTCCTCACATCAATCCCCTACACACCTCTCTATACATCCATGCTTTTCTATGCTGACTCTGGAGTTCCTCTTTCAGTTTTCCAATGTTATCCACAGAATTGCAGAATGGTAGAGATTGGAAGGGACCTCTGAAGATCATCAAGTCCAACCCCCCTGCCAGAGCAGGACAAAACCAGGGCAGATCACTCAGAAATGCATCCAGATGGGTCTTGAAAGTTTCCAGAGAAGGAGACTCCACAACCTCTCTGGGGAGTCTGTTCCAGTGCTGTCACCCTTAGAGTAAAGAAGTTCTTCCTCATGTTGAGGTGGAACTTCCTGTGCTCGAGCATCAGCTTTTTGCTTCTCTTGGACAATGTTTTCTACCCAAATAATGAGTCCTAGTGCTTGTTCCTTTCTGTTCACCATAATCTTGATCAACTGTAGTGTCCTGGTTTGAGTGAGAACAGAACTAATTCTGTTCAGTAATTTTACTTTTCAGCTCAGTTCTTTTAATTAACT
>WUAM01000359.1:12141661-12153911 GCA_024336885.1 Actenoides hombroni | reverse complement strand
ATAGAAAACAGCATATATATATATATATATATATAATGTGTACATACACAAAACCACAAATGGGGTATTATCATAGGTCACTGTATTTGACCCACATTTAGTATCTAACCTGCCCCGATCCCAGGAATATTAACTCACAGTTTATGATAAAAATTCAGCTACTGCTCTGAAAAGATAACCCACTGCAAAGACGTATTTTGTCCTGAACAAAGTATGATTTCAGACAAAAATTACTGTGAAGTATGGTGCTATTTGGGGAATACTCCCTACCTATGTTGTGTATGGTAAACAATTATGTATAGCATTACTGCCGATAGACATTGACGCTCATCAGCCATGCAAGAATCTGGAAACCTCTCCTTGCTTTCCTGAAAAGATAGTACTCTGTGTTTCAGAGAGCTTTGCTGCTGCACTCTACACTCCAATTGCACAAAAAAATGATGCACTAACCTGTCTCGTACAACAGCAGATGACCTTTGCCAGGAGAATGTCTCCTCTGAAACTGCTTCTAAGTGTGATGACAGCAGTTTGCCATTCTTAAGAGCACACTATCTTGAGGCCATAGTGGTAAGAGGTGGCTGTAAGGTTACACTAACTTACTGGATTTTTTTTTTTTCCTACCTTTTAAGTGAATCTGCACAAAGTGCCCCAAAATTAAGACATCATGCAAAAAAAGGGAAGGCTGAGCAGCAGATTAAGAAATAGGTTTCCATAAGTATCCAGACAAAAAGTTTTACCCCCTCATCTTTGCCTTTTTTAGTATCTCTTGTATAGTAATGATCATATCGTATATTTGGCTATATATTGTATGTTTTAAAATTACAGCATAAGAAGTTCTGGTTACGCTTTGAGTGAACTAATCTGATGACAGGTCCCTCTTTCTCCCTTCCTTCTCCTGGATATTCATCTTACATTGGACTGCAGATGGGAATAGCAATATTATTTTAAAGGTATTGATCCAAAAGATTGCAAGGGAGAAAATCAGAGTTGTTATGCTGAAAGCACCTGCAATGAGAAACCTGCCACAAGAGAAAGGATTATCTTGTGCTTAAGAGGGATTGGAGCCTGAGAGAGTCACGCACCAGATGCACAAAACCCATAGCCAGAGACATCACCTACAACTATGCCATTAAAGGTGTCACTCTCAAATGAGGATCTGTCTTAATCCTGGAAGTTTTGGAGAAGTGGAAATACACAGTGCCAGGTGTACTATCAAAGAGTCTTTAAAGCAACTGTTGACTCATTCGTGCAATTTAAGTTGTCTTGCATGTCATAATATGTACCCGGCCTCGTATGTCCCAGTGTGGCACTGAACATACTGTGTGCTTGACGTGGTATAGTGGCTCTTAAAATCATTTGGATAATACAGAGTCAGAACAGCCAGGCTGGTTAAGAAGCCTCAAGAAAGTGACTCTCAGAGGTACTGGGACTTAATTACATACTCTTACAACATATCAGATATATAAAGTGCTCCTTCAGGGGAAAGCAGATGGTGAGTCCCTTTTTTTCTTTTTGGAATGGACACCTGGGATTGCCACAACATGTGTGGCTGCCACCCACACCTTCCTCTGGGCAACCTTACCTCTGAACTTGGCATTTTACATCCCCTTGAGGATTGTGTTAGTACTTTTATTGTGTTAGCTGCTACAAATATATGTGGAGGAAGGACAAAGACAACACAAGACCTAAGCTCCTGTAAAGACAGCCACAATAGTGCACTGCCATAGTTCAACGCACTAAGCTGTTAAAAAGGATGGCAAAGAGCTCATTAGAGAGCAGGACTCAGCTCTGTGCCTTGTAATACATCAGAAAGCTATGTGTTTATTAGTTTGGAATAAAGGTTGCTTTAAAATAGACTATCGGAGTCAGAAGATTATGTGTTCTATTTGAGCAGTGAATATTTCAAATAACATAAACCGTGTTACAAATATTAATCAGTGGTTATATGACAAGATGTCATTTTGCATCAAATGCTATAAATTTTCACTTTATACGAATAAATGGAATTTATTATGAAACTGCATTTTTTTACCATGCTTAAATTAATAATATTAATTACATTTAGAGCAATTACTTGTCATATTTGTCCCTTTATGACAAACTGACAGACTAGGAGTCGTGTCGCAGAAGGACACTGGTTGTGATTGTGATAAACATGATATTTTCAGGCCTTTTTTTTTTTTACTTTCTCCCCAGGCTTTTAGCCTGAAGAATCTAGAAGCCAAGAAAGTGAAACCCAATCCCACCCCCATGACTCTAAACTCCTCGCACACCTCTTTGTGAAAGTATCTAGGGGAGGGACAAAGGGGCTTCTCACAAGTAACTAGTGACAAGTCAAGAGGGAATGGCCTTGAGCTGTACTAGGGGAGGTTTAAACTGGATATTAGGGAAAATGATTTCACCAAAAGCGTTGTCAGGCACTGGAACAGGCTGCCTAGGAAGGTGGTTGAGTCACTATCCCTGGATGTGTTTAAAAGACATATAGGTGTGGTGCTTGGGGATATGGCTTAGTGGTGGGCTTGGTAGAGTAGGGTTTATGGTTGGACTCGATAATCTTAAAGGTCTTTTCCAACCATGATGATTCTATGATTCTATATTTGTAATTGCTTTGGCAAAAAAAAATTAGGTTAGAAATGCCCACTTCTGGCATAGTAGAAGAACCAGCCACACAACTCTGGTTCAGGTAGTAATCGTTATAGTCTAGAAGTAGCTTAGGCTTCCAAAAGAGGAAAAGTTTGAAGGGACTATTTCTGGAATCCAAAAATCAAACATTTTGAGGGGATCTAGGTTTCTGGAGATGGATGCTTATTTTCCATCAGTCGCTCCATGTAATAGGTCTTAAGTAAATATTGCAAGCCCAAGGCACATTTCTATATTCCTATTGTAAATGAAAGAGGTTATATTAAGCACGTGTTTCCAAGCACTAGTTTCCTGCAAATTTATCCCATTTTAACAGGTATAGAGGATTTTAGGCCACCATAGGAAGAAGAGCAACATTTTGGCTTTCTCAGGTATCTTATCAGGGAAAACTTACCTTTCCATCAGAGTCGTAATTGCACACTAGTAGACATACTAAATGTATGCTCCCAGGAAGGATTACAGAGTAAGCATTTACTATTAATGTTGCTGATAAAACACAGCTAAATTATTTTATAACAGAAGAAACACCTGGGGGCAGGGGAAGGAAACTGCTTTTTACGTCCCGTGTGGCACATTAATTTGCTTATTTAAGTCAAGTGAAGTGCTGAGTGGTGATCGAAAGGGAATTTTGATGAAGTGCTCAAGATCTATTTACTGTCCTCCTCTTGCACTGGGGACAACAGAATTACTCATGGAAAAGGAACTATTAAGAGTATGAGTAACAGCAGTATAAGACCCGGAATATTTTGTAAATAAATAAATACATCATCCAGCTTGGTAAGTATTAACAGCCTCTTTCTACACTTCCCATCTGTATTATCTCATTCTAAACAGACATGAGCATCATCCTTTGGTGTCTAGAGAGTCTGGAAGCAAGTATCTTAATTTCTTTGTGCAGCAAGATTTTGATCACATGTTAATATTCTTTCTTACATCTCTTTGGGAAGTTCAGCACTGACATCAGAGTTTTCTTGATGGCAGTCTGCAGTTCATGCCTTATGCTCACATATGTATGTCGTATGCATACGCACTGCCTTATCACCAGTTCTGAACAAATGAGCTCAACCTGAATATATCCGGTTTTCATTGGATACATCCCTCAAGAGGTGATAGGAGCCAAATTCTCATTCTGGATAGAAAGTAGGTGAACTTATTTAAGGCCCATGCAGCATAAGTAAAGACACCAGGATCAGGCCTTGCATATTTAAAAAGATTTAATGATTTAAAGCTACATTTTCATCATGAAAAATGTATTTGAAAGATGGGGGGAAAAGTTTTAAAAGGTTTATTTTGGCCAGAACAAAAGCAGTCAAAATAGTAATGCCCAAGTTTTACCTGCACTCTGTTAGCTAAGGAACAGCAGTGGTTAGAGAAGAAGCATGGTTCAATAGCTCATCTAAAGCAAACTAGCTGGTGCAGCACCCCTCTATGATAACACATGGGTACCTCAAGGACTCCTGACAGAGGAGCAATGGACTGAGAGGATACACCACCAGAGTGTCATTAAAGAAAAGCCATCCAAGAGTTAGTGTAATGCCCTCAGAGGTGTGCGGGAAATTAACTCTCCTCATCACCAGGTAAACCCGAATGAAAAACAGTAGTCTCTCTTACCTTTGTCCTGGTTGCTGCCAGCAATGAAGGAATCTGATAGCCAGTGACAAGTGTTCAAAACTCAGTAAGGCTCCCCTAGGAAGATGGTCTTAACACTAATAAGAAGTTCAAAACAAAAAACCCAATGCATTTTCTTTTCTTTCTCACATTGTTGGATCCCTTAAATATTGTATCTGCTGAGTGTCCTTTCAGGAAACAAGGATACTGACATGTGGGAGATTATTTAGAGAATAAATAAACTAATTTAATGGTATTTCAGGAAAAGAACAGCAGACACAGTGTGAACTTTAGCTCACTAAAATCTAAAGGCCTGTCTGATTGCAACTTTAGCCAATAAAAACTGGAAAAGTTTCAGAATCTACTGCCCCAAACCGAAAGCTGCAATTCTCCAGTATACAGTGATGGATAGTTTAGAAATTCTACAGAAGCCTCCATAGAAGTCTATTTAATCATTGAAAGCTTTTTCCAAAGAGAAAAAAAATCTTTGCAGAATGGAATATTATTTAGTGTACTTAGAATGTAGTTTACCAGCTATATAACTTACAGGTAAAGGGAGATAGTGAGATCTTCACGGGGGGAGAAAAAAATACATAAAACCTAATTCCTGCAGTTTACAGCCTGAAATTTACTATAAATATACATTGAAATTAAATGTTTTCTATGTGAGAGAGCTGTTACACATTTTGTGAGACTCGAGCCTGATGTAGTTTACCACTCCAGTACAAAATCCATTGTCCTGTCTTCCAAGTCCCATGGGAATGCCAAAGTCCTTAGCAAGAGCTGAGGACGCCTTACCCCTGCTTGTCCCAGGGCCTTTCTCTGCACTTGTTGTAGGACTTGCAGACCTCAAGCTTGACCACCATTGCCATGCTCTGTTACTGCTCCATCAGAAAGCAGTATTTTTAGTGTGCTGGATAGGCTATATCGAAGAAACTACTACAGTAAAGTGTTAATAGAAGCTCTCAAACTTCCCACTGCATGGCACGGATTTGGTTACACCTGTGTGACTGTTGACCATCCCTCCTTCAGATGGCCAGGAGGAGCACTTAGCAATGGGCTGTGGGAGCCACCAAGGTGGTCAGGGAGCTTCATACTGTGGCAGTGAGGGACACTTTTGCAGGCTGAATATGACTGGAAAAGAAAGTAGCAAGGAACAAAGCAGTTGAGTGAATAATCCAGAAAGAGAACAGAGCAACTGACAAAGCTTTCCATGCTCAGGGAGAGCTGGCAACAGGTTTGCTTCTGTCCCATTCAAGGAAGCAGACTTCGTGCAAATTCCTTCCAACTAGAGACAGGTTGCACTGATACACACAACTGCCTATAGTCTCCATTCCCGTCCTCAAAGCAAACTTACAAACAGCGACTAATTGTTTGGGCCAATGGGGCAAGGATATAAATGAGCTATTTCTCATTACACTGTTAGAAAATATTGATTACACAGACACAGATGGCAAACACTAGTCATGTTGGTATTCTCAAATCTCTACGCTGAACCTATCTGGTATACAGTCATTATTTTTGCAAGTTCAGATTATGATTGTTTTCCCTATTGACAAACATGGGTTAAAAACATAATAAACAGAGTGGATTTGTGTTGGTATTATTAATGAATTGGCAACAACTGTCTCTGTGCGGTTCATCTCTCAACAGCTGTTTATATTTCATTTTAAATCTGTAAAAACATTGCTTTGTAATCCCTTGATCTGTACCATAATTTCCTTTTGTTCCGAGTCGTTAAAGGTGTCTTTGAACTACTCAGGGGAAAGAAAAAAAAAAAAGGGAAAGAAAAAAAAAGAAAGAAAAACCCAGTACTCATCTGTTCCTCCAACAGAAGACCACTTTCATCATAAAAAATGAACATCATAAAAAATGAACACTGAAATCAAAGCAAAAAAAACCAAAGGTGGATGAACTCTGTACTGCAATGGCGTATAAGTCAGGATGTCTGTGGAAAACTATTAGTCATTATTGCTTTAAATTGTTCTTGATTTCTGCAAAGGAACAGACCAAGTGAGCGGCACCTAATCTTTCTTCAGAGTTATCTTGTGCGTTTATTCGCTGCTCTCCATCCCAGCTTGCTAAGAATTCTGCTGGCTGTTTGTCACAGCTAGGAACAAGACTGTTAAGCTCACCCCTTGTTGGTAAGTAGGCGTTGTTACTTATGGATATCCTGTTGCGCTGGCCTCCTGGAGTCCTGAATTTTCTTATTGTTCAAGCCACAGTGATTTCCGGGCAGCGCTCTTTACAAAATACAATGTTGAGTTGAAAATTTGTCAATATGGGTTCTAAAAAAAGCTGAGGTATGAGCAAGCACAAATAACCTTTTCTCAATTTGCTTCTCTAACAACTGTGTAACCAGAAAAAAAAAGGAAAAAAGAAAAAGAAAAATCTTTAAAAACTGGAATGAGAAGGCAGTGCCTCAGCTTGTGATTTATTGTGTCGCTGAAGAGATTAGAGACAATGCCCACTTTTGAAACAATGCACATAGGCAAATAATGTATTCATTACAGCACTGGAAGAGCAAAATAAAGCGTGCCTGATGAAGAAAGTATTGTCAGGAAAGAGGATAATATCAAAAGATCTCTGGGCCAACCAGTTCAAATCAGAATAACTCAAAGAAAGCAAAAGAAGCAAACAAGATTTACAGCAGCATTACTGCATTTTCTAAAGTTAGAAAATTTCATTAACTTATGTTCTGGGGAGAATGTGTATCCTTAGGGAGCTACATAAAGGTGATTATTACACCTACTTAATGTATATATTTGATATGAACATACCTTTTGGGATTTAATGGCCACTTCTATTTATTTGTCCAAACAGGCAAGTGATATTGTATTAAGCCTCACACTGCTTTACACTCAGAGAATTCCATTACTATCATATTTACCAAATTATGCTCTTTAAATAGTAATTAAAAAAAGGAACCAGACCCCTTTTATAGCTCAATAACTTCTTTATTACCCTGCTCTGTGAAGTACATGATATTCAAGAGAAGGCAGGAGAGAGAGACAGATAGAGCGATCTAAAAGGGACAAAAAACCCAAAGAACTACTGTTGAGGGAAAAAGGAAAAGAAATATGAGAGGCTCCGATCTAAATAAAAATAGAGAAAAAGACTTGGAAAGAATTTCAGAAAAGAAGTATGTTTAATTGCCCACAGCCCCAGGAGAGGTAATTTATGTGCCAACAAGTTATGGAGGTTTTATGTGCCTATTAGTCTGCTATTCAATTAAAAAATGTGTACTTACCATGGCAACCTCTATGTCTCATGATACACATGCTAATTCTAAGATATCTTTGTAGAGCACCTTCTGAAAGAAACATATACCCCAACACTAGCCACAGTCTACTTTTCCACAGTCACTGAGAAACAGTAAAAGGAGCAGTCCATACAAAAAGTAGGAATGCTAATTGTGGGACAGGTAATCTTACTGTAGTGTGAGCAGCTCCACGTCGGAAGCCAGCAGCAGAATGCATGCCGACAGGACATTGCTGTACCTTAGGGCAGCTCACCACACAACCTTGCCAGCATTTCCCCTGCCTTTCCCTTCTCACCCACTGAGACAATACTCATAAGGCTTTGAAACAATGCTGCTTTCCCTGGGGGATCTGTTTTGGTTTGGCTCACTAATTTCTGAGGCTCCACTTCCACCGACGCTCTGTAAGCTTTGGAGTGTACTCTCCTTTACTAATGCCTGCCAGGACACCCACCTTCTCTTTGCTTCAGCCTCCCCTGCCTGGGAATTCCCTTTCCCACCAGCCCATGTCAGACTCGCTGTTCTTAGTGGGCGTTATCCTTCTCCCTCTTCTTCCTTGTAAGAGCCTCCCATAACATCAGCTATTGGCAAGACTGATTTTCCACTGGTGTATTCCTTTTCAAAGAAGGAGTGTCTGCTGCCAAACTTCTTCGTCAGCCACATGTGATTAAGGGATCAAAGCATTTGTCACATGCACAACCTGAGGAATGGACCTCCTTCAAGAAATATACACTGCCTCATCTATAATTTTTAAGTATTAAGGAGAATTTAAATACAATCCTTATGAAAATAAAGACAAGGCATTGAAATGACAACCTACATCTCCAATGGCTTCCTTGTCATTAATTGCTTCTCTTTATCGTCTTCCTACCCTTCAGTAAGTACTGAAAACATTCAGTATTACCCTTCCTAAGGATGTGAAATGAGGTAGTCCTCTTAGCTTGTCTGCAGCTCATTTAGGGCTAGCGCTAAAGCATGAAAAATACAAAAAAAAAAAGGAAAGAATCACAGAATCATCATAGAATGGCAGGGAGTGGAAGGGACCTCGAAAGATCATCTAGTCCAACCCCCCTACCAGAGCAGGATCACCTAGATTAGGTCACATTAGGAAACATTGATCCATGCCAGTCCCAGAGGGCATGGGAAGTTTACAAACTTAGCAGCACATAAAGTGGTGCTTCCCTTGGCCAAAGGCTCCCCAAAACCAATGAAAGCTAAAAAGAAAAAAAGCACCTCAGGTAAAGTTCTGGATCTGACAAGGACTGAGCTTCAACTGCATTTTAAAGACAATTTGCTTCTTCCCTTGCTTTCCCTAGTAACAAGCAAAGTGGCCTTAGTCACTATCTTTAAGCACTCAATATTTACACTAAGGTGTTGGAATTCCCATACTATTTTCTGCTTCAGAGGCACATGCCGAGAAAACAGGTGTCAAGTCACCAGATCAAATCCTTTGTGGTCACAATGTCGCAGAAGTCTTTTTTTGAAAGATTCACAGCATGCCCAGTCCCATTCTTAATGATAGGAAAATACTTGCCAGGTTTAAGGAAGCACAAACCAGCACTGGCCTGGGAGGAGCAGCTACTTTAAACATTCTAACTGATGATACTTTCACCTGATGCCAGCCAAGGACGATGAAATGGCAGCAAACTACAATTTCAAGCGTGGTCCCTTCATCTAGACTTTGTTTTCTCTATCTGGGAGAAGGTGTAAAGTTTTACTCCGAGACAGAGAAGTGTCAGGGTGTAGTTCTTCACAACAGTAGCAACAAAAACACACCCAACTCATGTGGTTTACACAAAGCTTAAGAGTGGAGTAACAATCCTACTTAAATCTCTGTCCTGAAAGCAGGCTGCCTTGCTTCTCTGGTGGGTAATGAGCCTTGCCGGCCACTTGACACCTTCTCACCAGCACATTAGCGTTGGCTGGGAGGGACCACCACTGACACTGGGGTGAAGATAGGTTTCACCTGCTAGTAAAAAGCTTTCTTCCCCAGATCTCTCCCCACCTCCTGTTTTCCCGCACATCAGATTAGCCTGCATAAAATAGAGAATGGAAATATGAATCCTGGGTTGAATTCAAATTAAATGCTGTTGATGGCTTCCTACAAGATCTACCTTACCTCAGTGTTTGTACCGATGCTGTAAGGGCACCTTCTGAGGATATAAAAGCATTTCCTTGAGAGCTGAGAAATACATGATTCAGTACGTAACACAAACTGTGTATTAGGAATTGTAATCTGTGTCAAACTAAGGAAAGTTTTGAAGGTGTTTGGTATGAATGTGCTGTACTAAAGGTATATTGCAACTCTTCCCACTCAAGGGAGGAACAAATCTGAGCTGCTTTTGTGCATGATGGATGTCAGTGATTTTCATGAGCAAGCTACGTTGTCCTTTCTATATTGTATCTCTGTGAGCCCGGGAGGGGAAAGCAGCTAAAAGCATACATTTTGATAGAAATCCTTTATGGCCTTCAAATTGGGCACTGCCACTTTAATAAGCCACACCCGGTTAAGATTCCTGTTCTGCTGAATTCCTCCCGTTATAATGAGCCCTGAACATCAGGCTGAGGTTGTGATCAAGACAATACAATTAATCACCAGACCGTGCACAATTTCAGTAACGTGAAAATTGCACGCAGTTAGATTTTTCTAACTAAAACTAATATTTCATGCCGTGGAAAGGGTGAAGTTTCAGTACATAACAAAAAAGAATTTCAGAGGTTTAAAAAAACCTGGCAGTCAGCAGGGCCACGTGAAGGTGAATGCATAAATCAAATAACTCTACCATCTGTTACACAAAACTTAACGGGAATTAAGTGGTCCATATTTTCTAAAAATGTCTTTCTTCACAGTGTGCAAAATCACTGAATATCTAAGGAGAAATACTGGAATTGGACTTTAATTAGGAAACAGTTTTGAATACAACATGAGCTTAGTCAAACTATCAGCAAGATAACATTATTAGGAGAGAAATAGGAATGCATATTTGCAAGGCAATAAAAATAGATCTTTTTGGTGGGAGGAAGAGGGGAGATTAAAACCGTGTAGCAGCCCCATTTCCAGTATTTTTTCAGCTGCAGCTTATGGCCTCGCAGATACAGAAACAGTGACAGGCAGGCCAAGGGAGACTTCTAGGAGACTTCTGGGAGACTTTCCATTCCGATGTGATCTAAAATACAGTGGTCACTTAAGTGACTTCAGAAGTCACAAGCAAAAAAGGATTCCTGTGTATTTGAAAGTATATTTCCATGCAGCAGTTGTTTCTAAGTAAATGCAGTATCTGCCAGAAATCCCATTCAACCTGCAGAGACAAAATGCTACTCTCAACTCTTTCTAGGCTCACCTCCAATGCCAGCTGGTGGGAAGGCACAACTTCTGGAGAGCTCTGGTAGCATCTTTCCTCCCTTTCACCAGTAAAAGAAAAGCATGATGATTTTTTTTCTAGACCGCTGGGCTCTAAAATCTTTTGGGATTTTTTTTTGTTTTGTTTTTCCCCAAGAGTTTGCACATTTCTACTCAAGGATTCTAAAAGTTCTGTCTGCACACAAACAATAAAGATCAAAACAGCAGGCAGAAGTGCAAACTTTATATAGGAGTGGAAGAAGAAAGACAGACTTCCTTACAGAGGAGTTACATATACTGGTTGAAGAGTTGATATAAAAACCTAAACAGAATAGGTTAAAATTAAGTCCTACAACTGAATGTTTTAGGAAAACGGTTTCAGACTAAGTAATCGAGGAGGGTGAAAAGAAAGTAAAAGAAGTAAAGGAGGGACACAGAAAAAGGCAAAGTGACACACAGAAAGACAATAAACAAAATGCATGCAAATTGAGGTTTAAAAATAAAGATAAAATACTATTTTCTTATTTCTGGTTCTGCCATTGGTATTCAGTTTCTTCTGCTCCCCCTTTTCAATATTATCTTCTCCACAGATATTCTAAACTCTCTCGGGAAAGATCTCCCACTATATATTTTTATAGTGTCTAACAAAATAGACCCTTACTCTCAGCTTGTTCCTTTTAATATTACTGTAGCACAAAAAGTAAAGAGAAGTAATGGTAACAGTTGGGAAATCTGCTCAATAGTTTTTCACCTTAACAAAAACTTTAGCAACAAATGGCAGTTCTGTGACACTGACACAGCTCAACTAGGCCAATGATATTCAGTTTATCTATCAGTAAAACTAAATACTAACACGTATCATCTCAATTAATCCAAAATAAAAATGCTTGCTACCTAAACTGATCCAAAACATTTCAGAAACTGTATTTCACAAACTGCACATGGATCATGAGAATTCATCTTTTAAATAGCATAATCCATTGTCCACTCAACAGATGGGTCTTATTAAAAGTTGAAGTCCAGCTAAAAAGGCTATCAGACACCAAAACAGCAACTAGCATAGGGCCACACAGTTTAAGATTGAACTGACTTGAAACAAAATTATATATCTAAGTGAAAATCCTCAAAAAAAAACAACCCTCCATAGTTTCCAGTGAAAAAAATCTCTGATAACATCCCCAAATATGAGTATTTGGGATTTTTCACAGAGCAATGAATTTTGGCTAATTGCCATTACTGAGAAGTTACTAGATATCAGGTATAACTTCACTGTGTGGTTCCCAGACTGACAGTTGACAGGGGTTGAGCACCTATAGGAGGGGAGGGGAGGGGAGGGGAAGGGAAGGGAAGGGAAGGGAAGGGAAGGGAAGGGAAGGGAAGGGAAGGGAAGGGAAGGGAAGGGA
>WUAM01000359.1:12116369-12139777 GCA_024336885.1 Actenoides hombroni | reverse complement strand
TAATTAATATAACTACTAGGTTTTAAAATTCTGCTGTTTAAAAATATGACTTTAAGAAAAACATTAGTGAAAATAACACTGAAAAGGTTTTTCTTCAGTAGTTTACAGTGATATCAAGCTTATGTTTACCACAGTGTAACTAATTGGACTTAAGAAAACAACTTGGTTTATGATAAAGGACTAGATTCCACATGTTATGGTTTTGTTGAACTAGAGAAGTTAAAAATATCAGGGTCTATTTTTCTCACTGGAGACAGCTAGAATTCTGAGTACAAATAAATATTGCTTTAATAATTACTCTCAAATCTTAAATAAAAAAATTAAATCTCCCAGGAAAGCTCCAAAGGCTGTATTATGTGTGGGACAGGTTAGGCAACTTCAATCCCTCTTTAGGGTTGAAAGTTCTTGTTAACCTACGTCCTTTTCTGCAATATTCCTTACAGGGGTGAAACTGTAGATGTGGTGAATAGAAATTTTGCTCTGGTAGGAATTACCTATATGTTGTTAATTTTCATGGTGATAAGATTAGTTATAACCTATGTAGATGGAATCATTATGGATCTCCATATAGAGATATTCTTCAAAAAATAATGCTTTCAGTTTGGATATGTGCAATACATAGATGCATCAGACAGGTATATTTGTATTTTTAAAAGCAGCCTTGATTTTTCTAGAAATGCTATACTATGGCTGATGATCAACATAAAACTATAATTGCCCACCACCACAGCATTTACAGGCATACCTGCTGCCTCCCTTCACAGTAAGCCTACCACTCATAACCCATTCACCTACTGTAATAATGATTTAGAAAGTCAGTGAAGAGCATCTCCATACACAGAATCCACACAAGTCACAATATAGCCAGAAAAAAAAAGTTTGTTTAGAGAAAGCTGAAGCAATATGCCTTAAGAAAAAGTTCTTGGCAAAAGGGCTCCTAGCAGCTACCTCTCTAAAATAAAACTTCAGCTACCACTGCTTCTATACTTGAGGGAAGTTTTTATAATCACAAGAAGAAAACAAGATAGTCCACAGCTTACCTAACCTCCTATATTAATTCAGAAAGATCCCTGCAGATCTTGCAGACTCATATTAGGGCCAGTTCTTAAAAGATACACAGGTACTGAATACCCCGAGGAATTTCACATAGGAATACCCATGCTTTATGTCACTTTCCTGATAATCAGACCCACAGGCAGGCTCAAATAATATATGAAGAGAGAATATATATGTAAACAGACTTTAGAAACTAAAAAGCCAAACTTACCTCAAAACCAGTAAGACACCTGACTCTGCTCAGGAGCATTTTAGCTCTTCTGAAGCTGTATGTTTAAATCATTTTCGTCATCATCTCCCAGGGAAAAAGCCCTCTACTATTTCAGATCTTGGAAATCTGATTTGAAATGTTGAGAGCTGCCTTTCAGATTTTCAATCTACATGCTCTGAACAGATAGAAATCCAGGTCTCTCAGCTCCCAGGAAATTATTTTCAGATTAGGTACGCAGCTAATACTGCAATTCTACTGCTAAAGCTATTCCAGTCACTGTAAATGAATATTGACTGGAATAGGGTCTTTCATCTCAGGTGACTACTTGACCTCATGGAAGAGATGGGAGCTGGTGTCAACTGTCTGGTTTGTTTGGATTTCAGATTAAATATCCATCTAACAGATGATGAATAAGTAGTCCGCTGAACTAGAAACAAAGCCTTGGTCTTTTTCCAGCAGAATAGTTTAACTGAGATTACAGAATCTGGCTTACATTGCTTCCTTAGGTGGTGCAACAATCCATAGTAAGTTATAGAGCACCTTAGTTTTAAGAAGGGTCTTTGGAGGTGTCTCTACTCATAGCTGATCTATTGCTGGCTAGTAGTTATGCCTTTCTTCCAAAAATGAGAGACATATCCTTGAACTACTCAGACTTCAGAGAATCTAAAACGTAAGCTTTGTAAGACCCGTAACCACTCATGTCATCTGGTAAGTGGCACCACGAGTTATTATTCATGATGAAAATCACCACAAGACGATGTGAGGAATCGTTCCGTCTGTTGGACTCTTTGTGGTTGCTTGCTGTTTGTAAGGTGAGTTTGTATTAACGCCCTTCAAAAACATGGAACCTGTGTGTTCCTCCTGCTTGGTTTTGCATTGTTAGCTGATTGGTTTTTGGGAAGCATTTCAACTAAAGGTAAGAGGTGTGTCAAAAACAGAAAAAAAATTCATGGCAAGTCTACACCTAGGCTGAACACTCATCACCTAGAATATCAGCCTCATAGTGCAGAAGTTCCAACCTAGAAAACTGAATGGAAAGATTACTTTAAGAGTATTCTATGACATGGAGGGATGAAGAGATAGCTTAATCTTACAATTGTGTTAGTTTTCAGTGTGAACTAATTATAAAAGCTGAATAACAAAAGCTTTAGCAAAAGTGCTCTAATGAAGCAGAGCAATGAATGGCTACTGAAATGAGGAAGCAGCTGATTTTACAAGCTCAACAGTAGCTTGAATTGTGCCTTGCCACCCAGCAGGAAAGGTGACAGGACCTCAAGACCTGACAAACCAATGCTGTGAGGAAGATGTTGCTGCAGAAGGGGAAGACGCAAACTGGTGGCTCAGTAGCTGCTCAGCTAACTTCACAAAAGTGGACTGTAAAATGCAGTTGTATTTTAAAGTTATTCCTGTTGAGCTACCTTCTTGGATTATTTTTGTTATTATTAACAGAAAAAAAACATTTTACTATTGTGGCAATCAGTTCAAGTTTTGAGAGGGGAAAATTACCCTGCTGAGCACCAGAAAGTCTCAGGTTTCAAGGTCAGGCTCACAATGGTGTTTATGAGATGTTTCTCTGAATTTGAACTCGTTCCTTTTTGTTACTAATTACTTCAGGTTGTCAAAAGGTATCAGGAACATTCAGAACCAGACTAGAAATGCTAAATTAATCTAGATAACTAGGAATAAGGAATTCTGAAATTAGCAAAGGTAAGTTGGATAACATTTTTGGCCCTAGCACAAATTTAGACAGTTGCAATGTTGCTCCCCTTAAGACAACTTTTAAGCCTCACTATTCTTCAGTTTCTTTACAACTTCTGAGCCCATTCTAATTTATCATTTTTTTCAACATTTCCATTCTTCCTTACTCATTAAAATCAGGGAAGCATTAGAGCGAGTGAAGTGAGTGATTTTCAAAGGAAATAAAGGAAACTGAGTACCCAGTTACTGTTCAAAGTCCATAGGAGTTGGGTCCTTGACTATTTTAATGCCATTTCACTCCCTCTGCTCATAACTTTTAGCTTCATTTCTTTTGTCCAATCTTTTTCTTAGTACAGAAATAGAAAAACATTTGCTGCAATGGGAATAAAAAAGACTTTTTCTAGTTTTCTGAAACCAACAAAAATAGTCAACATCTGTACTATCTTACTTTATATGACCTTTTCACACTGCTTTCACTGATACCAGAGGAAATAGCACAGCAAGTAAATACACCACTGTTGATCTGGAACACCAGTGATGTCAGTGTTTGTGGTTATCAAGAACACAATGAATGCCCTTGACACTTAGGGCTATAAGAAATTAGTTTTTTGAGTGATTTTAGTTCCTTGCTTCATTCTTTACAAGGGCATTATTAAAACTGAAAGCTTCACAATTCTCTCATTCGAAGACCTTTTCAATAGTTAAGAATATGCTTTCAAGCCATAACTGAATCAGTATGTGTGGTTGTGCCTTTATCAAGAAAATATATACACATTCTGTTTGTGATGCTGTCTAAAATCTTGACAGCTAAAGAATTCATTTGTGGAAGTGTAGATTCATTTCTGCTGTTAGTTGCAAGTGAGGAAAAGCCTCTCTTTTATAGGTTGGATCCAGTGCCACACTGATTATGCAAATAGCCTTTGTGAATGCCTCAGGCATACATTGCTGAAATTGGAAGGTAAGTATCTCAGAAGGCAGGCCTGAATTTTGAAGCCAATGAGTTGTTCTTATATTCCCGCATTGGAAATTATAAACTACTGAGAAGTCAGTTCCCTTTCTCCTTCTACAAGTGCAGCTGGCTCAAGATATCCTAAATATAGTTTGCCCCACAGGACAGGTATGTTAGCAGTGTTCATACTGTGAGCTGGCATTTTTTATTTGAAAACTCTTTGTCCTGAAAAAAAAAAAGTTTTTTAAACTAAAAAAATGAAAAAAACTGATGTTGTTGAAAACATATGATTAAAAATAATAAAATAGTTGTCCTAAACACCTCTTCTCTTCACTACCTGAATACTACTCTAATTTTCCATTTTGAAAAAGAAAGGAAGGTAAATGAATTTGCAGAAAAACTGGGGAAAATTTAAAAGATACAAAAAATGAATTAAAAAAAGCTGTTTCTGGTCAGCTGTGATAATGATGCTATCCAAATTATTGCTGCTGCTATAGAACACCTCTTGCTTTACTACTGGTATTTCAGAAATGTCAGACTCAGAAGGTGGTCAAATGAAGACTATGCCAACATAACTGAGACAACTTAAGGACAAAAGAATTAAAGTCCCTATAAAGAAAACAGGTTGTATCCTTACAAACTTAAAGGTGGGGAGCCACTGAGTGGAATTTAGAGGCTAACCAAACAGATTTTAAATGGAAATAATTGATCAAGTTAATTGGTATTAAGATTAATGAAAGAATGGTATCAAGATTAATATCAGATTAACAAAAAGAATCCACAGAGCTCTGACACAATGGACTTTAAGGGAATGTCATTCATACTGGAAAAATGCACCAAATATAAATGTTATCTGTGATATAAAGTACTTCCTCTCATTAAAGATTCATAAAGGTCCTTGAAATATAAGAAATTTTGATGGGTTCTTAATTTAGAGGTATATCAAACTAGTCAACTATTCAGTGAGAAATTAGTACCCCACAAGCCACATCACAAGTTAACTGTAAGCCAGGTAGGTCAAGAAAAGACTAGAATCTGTAATGAAGCCAATTGGAGTGAGTAGGAAGTATTCCATAAAAATCTGGGTATTTTTTACATGACCCACTACCTACTGGGATTAAATCACAACCTTTTGAAATATTTCACAAAATAAATTACAGCACTGAGGCCCAATTCAGAATAACTAAATTGTTAATCACTTCAGATATGGAAACTCAGGTGAATTTCCAGCTGTACTTCATAATGTAGTAGGTTACAAGGTATTCTGAGATGAGTATTTCTTAGCATTTCCAGCTGGAACAGTTTCACTTCATCTCAATAATTAAATGTTTATTGGAGCAAAGACTTGAATTACTGGCTCCCTCTTTCCAAGTGAGTGCCTTGAATATTGGCTGTTGAATACTGCTGCTGTCATTGGCCAAGTGAGTAAGTTACCAAAGATGGAATAGCACCAGGATGAGTTTTTAAGAAAGTCTCACCCACACTGTCTTTCTCCAATGCTCCGGTAAAGTGAAGAATACACATTTGACCCTGAATGAATGTTCTTCTGTTAAGCATCAGTGAAAATTCAAAATGATTTTAAATCTCAAACAAAACATTTATTGTGGTTTGAAATACTGAATGCTTAGAACTCTTATCTTGAAAATTCTCATCTCTCTAAGATAATTTACAATGAATAAGCATGCTAACTTTATTAAGAAGGAAAAGTCTATCAATGAAAAATTCTCTTCTAGACTCAACCTAAAAGCCCATGAAAGGCCATCTTCCATTGCAGGGAACTAATCTGAAGATATCTGTATTCTATTTTAAAATAAAACTTGCAGAAAAGACTTCAGGACTGAACCAGATCTCTTCTTCATGCTCAGATTAACCTGGATAGACAGAAGCCCTTAGAATTCACTCCTGAATTTGTTCTAGAGATTGAATGCTTGGGAGAAGAGAATGGTCTATAGAAGCAACACTTAGAAGAAGATAAACAGCAGGAGACTTTTAACAGTAAATTCAAGAAGTGGAAAAAATAAAACCAGAAAAAACTGCTTGAGAAAGTTAAACAGTGGGAGACTTTTAACAGAAATCACAAATAGCAGTGAGACAAAAATAAGCCAGAAAAGCAACTGCTAGGAAAGCTAAGCAGCAGGAAACATAACAACAAAACAGGAGTAAAACAAGAATAAGGCAGGGAAACAGGAACTGAGGGAAGTTAACCAGTAAAAGATTTCAGACAATGAAAAGTAGCAGTTATACCAAAGTAAGCCAGAAAAAACAACAGCTAGGAGAAGATAAGGAAGATCATGGCAAAATCAAAGAAAAAAGCCTTTTCTGGAAGGAAAAAAACTTAAGTTCCTTTGGCATGAAATAGAAGTATGTATTCTGTCAGCCTCAGATAGTGACAGAGAAGAAAATACTGTACAGAATTGCTTGTGTAGAAATGTCACTTTCAAAAGATAATGCTTTATAACAGTTTCCAGAGTTACAAATGGGGAAAAAAGAGAAAATATATACATAATCTTTGTTTCATTTCTTCAGAAGATCCCCACTCTACATGTGGTTGGTCTTTTAAATAAAACCAGCTTCCTCATGCTCTACAAAGATTTCACAGAAGACCAGTATGTACAGGGAGAGCTCATTAACTTCCACTGTAGACATCAAAGAAGCATTGCCATGAGAAAAATCAGCATGGTTCCAAACAAGGAGACAGCAGGCTGGAAGAACAGGCAGTGGAAACGCAGATGTAGCATCAAAAACAGGGAAATGAAGGAATCAGAAGTAGATTAGAAATAAAAAGTGGAAGTTAAGAGTTTGCTTCTTTACCTATTTTGGAAAAAAAAAAATCACTGTTCCAAAACTGCCATTTGAGAAAGGTAGGACTGGAGTGTAGCAGGATGGGTATGTCAAAGCTACTGAAGGAATAACAACAATGTATTTACACAAAGATGTTTTCTGTCATGATTCATATAAGTTTTGCATAAGTTGCTTAAAACATTTCTGCAGGTCCTGAGAAAAGTGCAAAAATGTACTCAAATTCCTCTTCCTGGAAATGAGGGCAAGTGGGTTGATGTGGACATGCAGCCAGCATATCAATAGGGTGGCAAGTTGCATCCTCAGTAAGTTTGCAGATGACCCCAAGTTAGGCTTGAAGATCAGGAGGCTCTACAGAGGCATCTGGACAGGCTGGATCAATGAGCTGAGGCCAATGGTATGAGGTTCAACAAGGCCAAGTGTCAGGTCCTGCACCTGGGTCACAACCCCGTGCAATGCCACAGGCTTGGGGAAGAGTGGTTGGAAAGCCACCCAGTGGAAAATGAGCTGGGAGTGCTGGTCAACAGCCAGTTGAACATGAGCCAGCAGTGTGCCCAGGTGGCCAAGAAGGCGACTGAAGTCCTGGAAGTATATCCAAAGAAAAACAATGAAGCTGGTGAGGGGTCTAGAGCACAGATCATACAAGAACCAGCTGAGGGAACTAGGCTTGTTTAGCCTGAAGAAAAGTAGGCTCAGGGGAGACCTTAGAAATTACACACAGCATCCCCTGAGAGAGGAGACAGGGAGAAGAGTGTCCTGATAAGCCCTGTTTCCTCACATTCCTTTGCAGGTGGAAAAAGACTAAGTCAAGACAAAGCCAAAGCCCTTGGGGTGGTTTTTTTCCTTTTAGAGTTACATAAAATACTAAAATTGTCTTTAGCTTCTGTTTTCCACCTTTTCATTAATGGGTGAGAATTTGAGCATCAAATTAGAAACTATGAAACTGATGAGAATTTGAACAATCTAGAAAACCTATTCAAAGTGAACGAGTAAGTATTTGGGTAAAGACATAACGACAGTTATGGAAAATGGTCCTCTAGTATCTGAAAGGGGCCTACAGGAAAGCTGGAGAGGAAGTTTACAAGGGCTTGTAGTGATAGGATGAGGGGTAATGGCTTCAAACTGGAAGAAGGGAGATTTAGGTTAGAAATTAGGTAGTTCTTCACTCTAAGGTTGGGGAAGCACTGGAAGAGATTGCCCAGGGAAGCTGAAGATTCTCCATCACTGAATGTGTTCAAGACCAGGTTGGATGGGGCTTTGAATAACCTGCTCTAGTAGGAGTTGTCCCTGCCCATGGCAGGGTGGCTGAAACAAGATGATCTTTAAGGTGCCTTCCAATCCAAATCTTTCTATGAACTGTAAAAGTAGTCACAATCAAAGAAGCTCTATCAATTCCTACTGGTTTGAAATATTTGGGTTTGGTTTTCTTTTTGAAATTTAACTAACAATGTTTCTTCTTTTCTCACTACAAAGCAGAGTGACATGTCATTTGGTGTGAAGGGCCCAGTGAGGCAGAATAGGTGGTTTTGCTCAGCTATATGAACATAGAAGTACATAGGATAGAGAGTGAAGATTTTTTGCAGTGCAATTTTTTTATAGTTTGCCAACAGGTAGAAGAAAATTTACTCTCCATCTCACCTATTATATGAGTGGGTGCTAGTAGACATATGCTTAGTTTCAAAGTACTTAAAAAAAGACAGTTAAATCCATGGATGGACAGACTTTACAGCTCTTTTGGGGTCTAAAAATCTCAGGGAAAATCAACATCCTAAGAAGAGTAGAAATAGAACAAATTATTATTTCCTTTATGGAGAAAAATATTTAATTTCAAAGTGCTTTTAAATTTTGTTCTGTTTTTAGAAAAAAGTGTTGAAAACCTTGCATAAACGCGTATTTTTTACACTGAGGAAATCTCTGATGATTCCTATGGTCTGGGTCATTGGGGTACTAATTATAACAAGCTTTAGAGAGGAATAGATATTTCTCTGGTACCTTGTACAAACAGACTATGCCTCTGGCTGCTCATAATTCTGCCTTTTAATAATAATAATGAGACTTGCTGTCATATTTTTTGTAGCAATCATGATAGAAATGATTTGGCAGAGCTGATGGAATGAATTTACGTCACATTACAGTTTTACCCTTGAGTTACTAACTGGTCAGCACTGTGTTAATTTTTGGGTTTTTGTTTGTCTTACTAACATGCACTGACAGAAGAGTGACTTTGCCATAGGGTGGAAAGGCCAGTTTAGAGTAGGGTGCATGACTGCTGGTGACATTCACATGGTCTCTCCATAGAACTACTGGAAGACTGGGTTCTGCATGCCTAGTCTCTTCCCCAAGAACACCAGCTAATTTAGGTAGAAATCTTCATCTCAGTGCCAGTTCCCTGAAGTTCTGCATTCTATTTGATGCTACACAAGACAAAACTGTTAGAGATTCCTTTTGATCTCTTTTTAGAAATGCTTAAGAACATTTAAAGTAACAACAACAGTGAGTAAATGGCAATACATGAAATTTCCAAAGTATCTGGAATTATTAAATTGTATCAAAACGAAATTCCTTGGAGAAATTAGGGCATTTTCTTTGATATTTTGTTTTCAGACAAGGCTCCAAATCATGACAGTGTTGAAACATCACTTTTAGACACTTACCAAATAGAATACTCCATTTTTTATTTTAAAATGACCTTTGAATTTGATTTTTAAAACTCTGCATATCTTTATATATGATAATGCAAACCCTCAAATGTACAGACCTCAAATATTTATCTGTATTTTTAAGCAATTTTAATCTTTTATTGCAATTTGGATGCAGATACATTTAATTATTTGCAAACTGAATTTTTATTTTAAGCATAGATATATTGATAATCACAGATTGGTTTATATCTTATTGTGCTATTTGAAAAGCATCTTAACCAAGGAATATTAGCCACCTGAGCTGAAGTTTAGTCCAGCAGGTTTTAATTTTCTACTATGCTTCCACTAATGGTGTGGAAAGGAGCCCTAATGTTTCTTTAGTTTGGGCATCATTCTTTTAGTCTCCTATTTATAAATAAATCTTCTCTTACTACCCTCAACTTGGTAAGTTGTGGAGTGTTATCAAAATTTGGGATTTTTCATTGTTTCACAGGACATGGGAAATGTTTTGCTTTTAGTGTATATTCTGAAAAACACATATGAAAGTAATCTTTAAAATCATACAGAAAATGTAGAAATACTAAAAGCCACTTGGGTAAAAATAATAAATTCAAACATAATTAATAACAGATATTTAATTACAGTAAAATGCAAAGGAAAAAAATTGTCTCCTAAAACCAATCCATTTCCTGATCCTCTTTTGCCAGCACATCCAGATATAGCTTCTCCCTTCTGACTCTGTCTCTTTCTCCTTCCCCTAGGCCCTATCTTTCAAGCCTAAATCAGAAATCAGCTCTTTTGATATGTCTTATCATACTTCCCCACCAAGGTGACGGTCCTTGTGAAGAGTTCCATACCTAGTTTCAGTAATGGTTTGTCTTCTCAGCCTCAAGACAATTGTGTAATGTGAGGAAAAGGTTTGTTACCAATTCTTACTAGTCATTCAATATTTCAATGAAGGAAATAGCTCCAGTCCAACAGATGTAGGAAAATTTTTCAGACTTTCATGCAACACCCGCAAAATACTATCATATATTCAGTATCACTAGTGACCTGATTAGCTGGTCATGTTAAAAATATTTGCTTGTATTCCTCTACCTTCCAAATGAAGTGTTTGAAAAGCAGACATAGGGCTAAAGCTGATACTCACTCTAAGGTGACACTTAATGCTGCCAACTCACAAGCACACCTGTGCAAATTTGAGCAAGCCACATCTCAGGGTATAGTTCCTCTTCCATGGATTGGGCATAAATCTCCTTCACTACCTTAAGTACAACACTAAGAGCAATTATTCTGTGTTTGCAATAGCTGTAGCTGTTACAGCAGGAAAGGATGGCCAAATGCCAAGCTAGGTAGGCAGTATTGGGGAAGTCAACAAAAGATAAACATTGACTTCTAAAGAGTACCTAGTTTTCATGCAAGTGCTTTTAACTCATGAATGTCAATATTTTATATAGGAACAATTAATTTCTAATTAAAAGATAAACAAAACTGATGCAGTCCATCGAAGCCCTTTTGTTCAAAGCCATCTATCTCTGACAAATAATACTTAATCTACTATTCAAACACTTGGTCTCCATTATGGTGAGTCACCTTTTTTTTCCTCTAGTGAAATGTAGCTATCCAACTCAAGAACATACTTCATTAATAGAATTTTGAAGAAGGTAGTATAGCTTCGGGTGGTTCAACTTGTTTTGCTGGCCTGATCTCCTGAGTGGTTAGCACATACACACCTTATCAAATTGTCTGATCTCAACTTTGAACATCTTAAAAGCTACAGCTTATTTGACTATCTCAGAGCAAATCAAATACATTAGGCTCAAGAGGACATAGCCTTGGGTTTCTCCTACCCAGATGTACTATTTTCACTGTGTTGGATGTGTGTAGTTTCAAAGTCAGTATCAAGAGTAGGGACATTTTTAAGCCTATTCTCCTTTTTCTTCTGCTTAGAAAGGCTGCTGGACAATTCAGGTATCACAATATAATTGAATTGTTCAAATTCAGATGCAGATAAATTGAAAAAGGAACAGATTAAATATCTATCTCAATAATTCATCAAAAGGTAAGGGTATGACAAATTAAGCTGGAAGGCATTGCTGCTATTTAAGAGGTTTTTTTTCTTAAATATTTTCTCTTTCAGAAGTGACCACTTGACACAGCTAATTAAAGTACGCTACATAAACTGAGCATTAACTACAAAGGAGTATTTTTGCCTTATGCCATATTTCTTACTATGTTCAACATATAAATTGCCAAGGACTCAAAATTTGTACATTTTACACTTATAAAATAGGAACATCCGTAACACTGAGACCTAAAATCTCATTATTTTTGCTTTGTTAGTATCATGTACTTTAGTAGCATGTTAGTGTGTAATCCTCACACCCCAAAAGACAGACTGTTCAGTGAAAGACAGTTGTGGAGAGGGTGAGAAAAATCAAGTAAGGGGTGTTTGGTGTTTCAAATCCCCAAGTGCTTTGCTAATGAAGGCTAATTTAGTCAGTTAATTCTCTAAGAGAATCTGATGAAATTTAACTTCCTTTCAAGCCACTCTTCAAAAATCAAGACCCTAAATGTAGTTCCCCTCTGTCCTGATTTTTAGTTTTTATTCTGAGGCTGCAAACAAAACTAAAAAAGCAATTAATAAACTGTTCTGCACAAATTACGTGAATTTTTCATTAATTTACTCTGGGTGAAGTATGGAGGGCACTGGTTTTGAATAAAACATATGATCTAGTGATTAATCAAATCCCTTTTCTGATGGAAGCAATAATCTATCTGTCTGGAACCTGAAGGATATACAAGGACAAAAGTGAATGCAGTGAAGAAAGTAGTATTCCCAGTCTGAAAGCATCTAATACTTTCTTATTCAGGGGGAAAAAAATGAAGATACTCTTGTCTTTAAAGAAAAAAGATTCATGAATTAAGGTTATCTTTTGAATAGATAACATTAGTTATACGTGACCACTGTAGTAATTTAGAGAATGTAATTCTCTATAATTTCAATTGATCACCTTCATCAGCAAAACTTTCTACTAAGCACAATATACCTTTCCTAATTTTAATTCATACCCTGATATGCTTTGGGTTTTAGTTTTTTCATTGCATGTTAGTATTAATTAGGCAGGACCATATTTGAATCAAGGGGTTATGGCACTGTAAAGCTTATGCAATTTCAGAATCAGATAAATGCCATAAATTCCATAGAACTGGCCACAGATATCATGGCAATTTTTGGTCAGCTGCTGTGGTGATATTCAATGAATGCCTTACATGATGGTCAACTCCCAGAAAAGAAAGTGCTCTAAGCATACTGTGCATGTGAACATGTGTCAACATGCACAGAAATTTCAGTACAGGACAAAAAGGTAGTTCATGAAGTGTTATACATTAATCATTTTTCTATTTAAATATCTTGGCCCTCCATTTTACAGTTACTCTAGCAGCAGTGTGTAAGAGATTAAAAGGCAATGAAGTTTCCTTCCACTTAATGGTCAATAAAACTGGCCAGTGTACACAAGTCAGAACTCCACAGTGTTTAATATCAGTATAATTCTGTTGAGGCATCTGAACACAGGCTGAGATGCTGTACTTTTACTCAGCTCCCTCTGGCTAAGGCAGTTTTTCTTCAGGGCTTGATATGAAATCATATGTGATAGAATAGCATGAGTATAAAATGCTATGAACATAAAATTCACAAACCAAGTAAACAAATTTAAATATGATGTAATTATAATGTCAAGAGCTTCTATCATTTGCAGGGATATGTATTTCATGTGTATTACCTTTTCAGATACAAATAACTAATGAAAGATTAAAGAAGGATTAGTAGGTGTTTAGTGTAATAGAATGCAGAAGGTAAATGTGCTTCTCATGAGTCATGCCTTTTAACCATGTGCTTTTATACAATTTTTAACTTGTACTAATTGCATGTCTACTAAGACCTCTATACATCAGACATTAATCCCTTATAAATTACTAATAAATTAAACCTTTGGTCTTATATTATAGGCCAATGATCACCTTCATTTTACAATCTGCCTTATTCATCATTGTTTTTTGCTAATCTAAGAAAATTAGCAGTTTGAACATGAACAACAGAAAAACTAGATTTTCCAGTAGAAAGAAAATGGAATTACTACATGAAATCCATAATTTATATAAACTGGATAATAAATCACTTTGAATTATACCTAATATTGCCACAATTAAAAATTATGAACATCCATAATAAGATGAGACTGGATTTATAGGACCTTTCAACTTCCTTTAAAAATTTGATTCCATGGAGATGGTCAACTAGATAATCCAGTTGAAGGAAGAATGTTAATTTGTGAAATCAATACAACTGCAGATGTAGTTGAAGTTACTCATGAGCATAAGTGACTTGCTGAATTCAAAATATTCATAGAGCAAATAACAGAATTATGATTTAAACTTTGAAGGTACACTCAATCCTGCTGTCCATGCCACTGACAGACGTTAAACCGTGCTGGTCCCAGTACTGATTCCTGAGTAACACCACTTGTTACTGGTCTCTACTCAGACATTGAGCCATTGACCGCAACTCTGAGTGCGACCATCCAGCCAATTGTCCAACCCACCGGACAGTTCATCTGTCAAATCCACATCTCTGAATTAGAAATGAGGATGTTTTGTGGGACAATCAACATTTCATACAGAGCTTGCACAGGACTACATATCTTATTCTACCCCTCTATTATCCTGATCAATCCTCAAATTATTTTAGAACCACTGTTAAGATGTATCCTATTTCCAGCCCAGCTGATTTGGATTTGTACTGCTGGAGTCCTTACAGCAAACTGACAAGTAACAATCCAATTGCTAAATTCACTTAATACCTTTTAAAGCTGCAGTGGAAATACTGATTTCTGGTTAACACTTGCTAGAGTCTCTCAGAAGTGATGAAATAATTCTATTGTCCAAGCAGCTCTGAGATGTCTTTTTTTTCCTAGCATGGAAGGAGATCAGTTTGCTACAGACATTATATTTTTTTAAAATTTTAATTAAATCTGTCATTCTTTAACAAAAAAGGAACTTTACCCTGCAGATGACCTGCAGAGCATTAGAAATTTATTAGTTTTTTCATATTGAAGCAATGACTGGCAGATCTCCAGCATATTTGCTAATGCCAGTATGGTGAGTAATGTCCATGAAGACAAATAGTAACATCAGTTCAGCGTGAAATTTGCAATAGATCTGCCTTGGGAAGGGCAACTAAATGAGTTTCCATTAGTCTATTGTAATGTCAGTTAATTACTAGCTTCACTATCTTAAAATCTTTTAACAGAAAAACATGTCTATCCTTTTGCAATGAACTCCTAACACTTCACATAGTAGTGACAAAATGACACTGCAAACTCTAAATAAACAATTCAAAGCAGTAACATTTAAACATAATTAACAACATTTCAAATATTGGACATAAAAACTGATCAATGAAATTATGAGTAGTAGCA
The DNA here is from genome assembly GCA_024336885.1 of Actenoides hombroni. Classification (NCBI taxonomy): domain Eukaryota; kingdom Metazoa; phylum Chordata; class Aves; order Coraciiformes; family Alcedinidae; genus Actenoides; species Actenoides hombroni. Next base: position 12,124,942 of record WUAM01000359.1, on the reverse strand, counting down.
CAACACAGGACAAAGTATTTAAAACTATGGTATATCAGTCTAGGAGGAATAAATGTTATTTTTCACAGTCCATCATTTCTGACAAATTTTCGGGTCTTGTAAAATGAAAAATAGGTATTAACACCTAGAATAGCTTTTTTCTCCAATTTCTTCCCTTCAAAGTAGCCAGGCTTCTCACTCAATGCATTCCATTAAGAAAATAAAAATGCAAATTCTATATATACATACTCTGCATCCTACAAGAAAGAAAATGCAGTTGTTATAAAGGATTCATAAATCTGTTGAATTACAATAATCACAAACTCAATCACATCTTAAAACTAGTTTCAATAATATCTTGATCTTTCTTCCCTTCAACCTTTTAAACATGTAGCAGCCCCAAATGCAAAAGTAAAACTGTTCCTTCCCTCATCCTGATCCTACAGTTCAGTTATTCAGGTATCCACACAACCTTGGCTGAGAACTTGCAGATATATTTGACACTGCATGTCTTTGTTCTACAAGTGTCTTGAGGGTGCAGTATATGCATAATCTTTTTAATGTTAGACAAAGATCCATGATCTCCACTAGCACTGAAACAAATGGATTTTAAATCCACCAGTGGAAATCAGTGGTCATTAGGTTAACCGTTAATTAACTACAGACAACTGAAAACCTAGTGTAAAAGTTAATTTAAGGTGAAAGATGTTTCAAGCAATTGCTAGTGCTAAAAGATCAAACCCTGAAATCTCTAAGTACACATTTAAGCCCAATCAAGTTACTTTTGAATACAGTTTTTTAAATCTATTGCCTTTTCCAAATTTTTAAGACTCAAAATAGCAACTCTGAAAAAACACGTGTATCGTTCTTCAGGCTGTCATTGACATGGTGTACACTACTCAATGATAAGAAAACTATGTGCTGTAGTAAAGAAATATGCTTCTCAGTCAAGTGGCTTCCACAGCAATCATAATTAATATTTGACTAGGACATGTATTTAACACTTCCAGAAAGAGCAGAAGACGAAAGTCACTTTTGTGCTATTTGTTACAAACATTAAAGTAACAGTTTTTAGAAGCCTATTGTGAAGATTACTCTTCTAAACAACTTATGAAAGGTCCACCACAGATGTTTTCTAGTTAAAATCACCCAACACAGGAAATTGCCATAAATGCCAATGTCTAACCAAATATAATATGTGCTATTAATATCAAATATAAGACTTTTAAGGAGGAAAAATGCAACCAAAATCATGTAGTGTTCAATATTCTAGTAGTTGCTACATTATTTCAGGTTATTTTAGGCTGAAGTACAACAATATGCTCTATATAATTCATACACACTAAAGAGTAAGAGTTCTTATTTCTCCTCAGGGTTTCTATCAACTAACCTTCTCAAGTTTACTTTTACAATTATGACATTACAGAAGCCCTGGAAAAAAATAAATAGCAGCTTTACAGTATCCCCTGACATTTACTTTTATTCTTTGTTATTCAGTTGCATTACCTTGTTTAGTTACTGTGACATTTAACACAAGGAATATATCTTTTACATCTAGTTAGAAAGGTCTACCACATACTTAAGGGGATGATGACTAGGTTCTGATGATCTATATTTCAGAAGCTTTTTATTCACACCTCCAAAAAGCTATCTTATAGTTCAGATTATAAAGGCATCTGGTGTAACTCTGAACTTTATGAAAAGTACCCTGCCTAGCTGATGCTATAATGGTTTTGGTATAACACCATGTTTTTTCCTGCCCTCCCTTTCATTTGTTTTCCAAAGACCCCCATAATGTGTTTCAGTTTTCTAATAAGCACTGAAATTTCCTGATATGAGGCAAAAGGAAGGAAAGGTCTAAAATGTTACTATACCTACAATATGTAAAAAGAAAACTGTTTCAGATTATAAAGCCTATCATTTCACCATTTCAAGTCAGAATTCTTATGACAAAACTGCTTGAGTTGGCTTCTATAATATATGACTTTTCATGTGCCTTGGAAGGAATTACAGTTCTCTAATACCCTTTGATTTATTATGCTTCCTGTTATCTGTGTTTACATCTAAAATAACTTTCTGTGACCAGCACTTGATGGAAGAGCAGGTTGAGCACTTGCCTCGAGTCCTTACAGCAATTTCAAGGAAAACTGCATGTTCACAAGAACATCTTTATACAACAAGGTAAGCTAAGGATTTGCAAACTCTGCAAATCTAAGGTTTACCTTATAAGCGGGTGCTGCACCAGAAAAATCACAAGTTTTGTCTTAGGACAAATCCATTTTTCTTGGGGTAAAGTTGAACCCGAGTGTTTCTTGACTATTCTCACCATTTGTAGCAGGAACAAACCTGATTGTCATTTTCAAATGTGTTGTGACATTTCCAAACCATCTTTTCGTTGGGCCCTATGAAACAAACCTTCCTTATTAAACACTAAAGAGATCAGTGTCAAAAACCACAAGTTTCTCAACAAAAGAAAACAAAAAAAAAAGGAAGCTATTTCACATGACTCCAGCATTTTCTAAAGTTTCCACACAAAGAAAGAAACTGGAACCCAAGAGAATAAACACTCACCTCTCTATGGATTTTGTATAGATTGTGGCAATAACTAGCCATGAACTGGTGTGACTAATATTCTGAGATAAAGAACTACAACTGATTGAAATATATTGGGAAAATGTTGAATAGTTCATCTGTTTGTGTAAAGCTCAGCAATATAATGCTACCAAACTCTGCATTTAGTAACATTGGCATGACTGTTATGAAAAAGTCTATTCAAAAAATTTTAAATAAAAATGAGGCAACGCTGTTTCTCTCAGATTTCAGGCAACCAATCCCTAAGACTTCCTTAGCTGAGTTATGTCTCTTATATAAGTAATATTCCTGAGTTATTGTGTATTCTTTTATAAGAGAGTGACACAGTTCACTGGTAACCAGATAGTGTTTTCTGAATTTGTGGTACCCTTTGAGTACTTCAAGAATCACTTCTGGCATGTTACATTTAGCAAGTAGGTGTTGGGGAAAGTGAGAGTTTACTGACTTAATTCCTGAATAACTGCAGTATTTCTCAGCATTCTTATAATGAAGCCTGGCCCTTATTTCTTCAGTATGACATCAACACAAGCAGAAAACCTGTCACCACTTGCTGAGTAGAGACTGGTGCTCCAAATACATTAAAATAACAACCTCTGAAAAGAAAAGGGGAAAATATTCTCCAGATTAAGCAGTATTTGTTATTTTAGTAAGCATGACCTCAAATTTGTGTTGCAGGATGTATAGATTCTTACCTAGAATCTCAGAAAGAAACAGCTTTTTTACTCCAGGAACAACTGGCCAGTATTTATCCTTCAGGTTACAGAGAACATGTAGCTCTCTCTCTCCTACAGATTCATATTTTTCTATTACCTTTTTCACATAGTATTTTTGGTTAGCCTACAAGTGTGCCCACATTATTATGTAATGCTTAAAACATGTTTTAATGTGCCTGTTATCATGTGTAAATGTAATGAAGGAGAGGCATCTTGGAACTGAAGAGCCTTCTTAAAGCACAGTGCTCTCCCCTGTTAGAACTATACACATTTTGCCTATCTTCACTGAGCTGTATCTGCCCTGGTGTAAACATACTTTTAATACATCTAGACTTCTCTCTGCCACTCAAGCTCACTCTTCCCCACTACCTCCCTTTTCAATTATAACAACACAATGCTGTCTGTCACTGGAGCATCTAGGCTATATGTTTCTGCATAACATTTTTAAGGTATGGCCTTTCTTTTCAATTTAAGCAGGCAATACTCTTATTCAGATGTTCAACATTTTTCATCTCAATTACAGCAATATCCTTTTCCCTAGCCTCTTCAAAAATACAATCTTGTCCCACTCATATAGTACAAAGAACATTTTAACGTTTTGCTACTTTGACCATTTCAGCTCTCTTCGCATCCTTCTACTAGCTCCTTCTCTGCTTAGCTTGCACAGTCTGTCATCATTCATTTGATATTGAGGTGCTGATTTCTTCCCCTCATCACAACATATAGTTACCTCCATCTCCACTTTTAACTTTTTAAAAGACCACTTTTAGGCTTTCTACCTTGCTACCTTTCTACTTCACTGTCGCTCATTTTGTGTAGAAACAAAACAAAAAACCAAACCAAAACCACAAAACCAAGCCACTTCATGGTACTCCTCCCTAAAGCTGCTGTTTCTAGGAGACAAACATTATCAGCAGCTTCTGATTAACTAGAACACTTTCTGTCCTGGTGCTGAAGAGCTATAGCACTATTTCATTCAGCATGTCTGTCTGTATCCACGAAGATACTAATTTCTATTTAGATTGTTATCCTTCTTTGCTGATGTTGTTTATAGCAACACATATAGCACCCTCCTGATGTCTGTGGCTTGTAAGTGTTACAATGCCTAGAAGAAAGGTCTCTGAGGGTAAAGTACTTAAAGCTTATAGTTGCCTCAAAGTTGTTGATTACTGTCATGTCTAGTTTCAGTGAAGAGTGAACCATATGCATTATTCCATTTAAATGTTTGTCTCAAGTATGTCTCCTAATGTAACTGTTGATATGAAATCTAAACATGAGTGAGACACTTCATGACTCATCAGGGGATGCAAGGAGGGTACTGCTGCTCTTTGAAGCAAGTAATAAATGATCAGATTCATAAGATGAAAACTTGCTTAGCAAAATGACGTTTGCACCACCAAAGCAGCAAGAAGAATGCTTATTTAAGTTGAAATAGATTTTCAGACTATTACCTGAATAATAAAGAATGAACTTCGGAGAAAAAAATTAAATCCAGTCTTCCCGGTGGGAGTCCCAGAAAGCCAAAGTGTTCTTCCAGATGCCCTTCTCTACTGAACACAACCTAAGTGGGCACAAAGAATAAGTGACCAAGTGCCTGGATTCTGCAGAAAAGTCAGCTTGACAAAGGAAGTAATGAAAGTGATGCAGATATAACTTTAGTAAAAGTAGGTGTTGGGTTTTTTTAATTATTCAATTTTATTTTGTAACTCTCATCACATGGTTTATTTTACATATTATATACCATATTTACATATTATAAATGCATCTTACATGTTATAAATGCATTCTTTCCATTTTTTGATTTTATTAGAGGCTGGGTTCAAAGCAGCTAGCTAACAACCTGACCTTACTAATCAAGCACGTGGTGAATCTATTCTGATGACTGAGATACTCAGTTCCTTCAACACAGGCACAAAGGCATGAAGGCATTGAGAGTATTAGCTACCTGTTTGGTAGCTAATATTATAGGGACTAGTGGCAAACAAGAGCACGCTAGCATATAGCTTACAAAATATATAATAGAGCACATAATGGGGGAACATTCAAAGGATCTGTTAGTGTCATCATGCAAATAATGATGAAAGCAAACACTTTCAAGCACAAGTAGGGACTATAGTAATGTTCACATGATACTGAGAGAAATTAATGGATAAACTGTATTAATGATAAAACATTTTTCCACTGAAATGCTACTACAAGATGAATTTCTGCTACAACTACTCTGCTAAGCATGTTCCATACTTGTCATCTCTCTAACCTGAAGATAAGATCCAATCCAAGCAAGATTCCCACCCCTCCCCCCCCCGCCCCAACTGCTGCCAGTATGCATGAAAGATGACTGGGTTATGGATTTGGTTGAATTTGGCAAATGTCACTTATTCCCTACCTAGTGGTTCAGAAATCTGTGCAGGAGAACTAAGATCCAGACTAGCTGGAATATGAACTTGGAAAAGAATATGAATTTCCAAGGAGATGCTATAATATGTCACTTCATGCAGTTATAGAGATGGCTCTAATTTTAGCCAGTGATGCTGTAATGGTCTCAAAGATACTTAGAAGGATAGCTCAGCAGCAGCTATATCCAGCTATATGCCAGTCAGTTATAACAGAATTCCTTTTTGGAAGTGTCTCTTAACTGAAGAGAAAGCAGGGTGAAAGAAGGTGCCAACATAAGATTCATTAAATACTATTTGACTATTTTCTGTCTAAAAGCCACACATTTCTTTTAGTCAGCATGTCACAGACTCATGACGACTGGTCAGCATTTTGATTTTATGCAACTCACTTCTTACATTACGTAGTTTTTATTTACCTGTTTATATTCAAAATGGAAAGTACAGGTAAAATTATTTTTGGATTGTGGGCAGCACCACTTCATCTCTAATCGAATACACAGGCAGTAACTCAGTCTCTGCATTGTCATTGCTGCTGTTCATAAACCAACAAGCTCTTGTGGTTTATGTCATCAGTAGAAAACCAAAGCTGAATTACAGCCTTGCATTCCATCTCTGTTGTGCAGAGAATTGCCTTTTTTTCAGAAAGTGCAATTTAGAGACATGGGATCTAGAGACCTATAAAGTGTATTTCTTCATGTCAGTACCAAAAATCAAAATCATGAGTATTCAAAAGAAAACCAAGATATAAAACATTTCAAAGTATATCTAGATTTCTGCAGATTGCAGAATGCTTTCATTAATTTTCCAAGAACTTTGCAAAAGCAACATTCCACATGATTCCTCCAGAGACAGTTTCAAGATTTAATCAGACACCGGGTCACATCAAAGAAGGGGAGCTGTCGTAAAGGAAGAAAAACAAAGATGAGGAAAGGAGAACTTCACTCAGCCCGCATGATTATGATCTGTGGAAAGATGAACATCAAACACCTGACATATAAAGACAGTGGAACCATTTGCTTTATGAATTTACAGAAGAAAATATTGTTTCAGTAAGGTTTAATTTCAAACTAAACTCAAGAATGCTGTCCCAAAGTTGCAGTAGAGGGTTAGAATCACAGATTCCCTCATATTTCTGTCTCTGCTACAGATTACTTGACAAATTAAAAGCTATTTGATCTAAATCAAGTACTTGAAGTATCTTCAAGCTGGGAATATGCTTATGTCCACATGTTCTCAAGCTGCTGCAATATTTGTACTTTTCCAAAACCAAGTACCCTAGAACAATTACATGTGGATAATTTCGATATTTTGAACTAATGCTACACATAGGTAATATGTACAGCACACAGGGCTGAACTAAAAAAATCCATCTTAACATGCGTTTAGACAAACCATCTTATGAGAAACTTTGTTTGGACCTTTTTCTTGGTAGACATTTCTTTCAGGTCTCCAAACTTAAGTTGGCAGCAACAGGAAAAATATGCTCAAGTAGTGCTCCTGTAAATAGACTCTTTTCAACAGGTGTCAGTTCCTGAACAATGTAAATATGAAACTTGTTTGAATTCAACAATGTCATTTAATGAATCTGAAGTTTCATATTCATAGTAGGAGTCCCAAGAACACAATAGTTTGACAACAGCACAACACTGAGATGCATAGCAACCTGAGTATTCTTCTGGGTACCATATCCTGTTACGCAGAAGACAGAGAGAACAATTACTTACAATTTAAGTTTGATGTGAAACAACTTTTATTATGTTGCAAATATTTTGCATAATGGTGCAGAGAATCACAGGTGGTGAAGGGTGCTTATTTAGTCTTGACATAGTCCTTGCAAGGATTCTCAGGGCTTGCAAAGTACAAATCCCTATATAAAAAGTTCAGCAGCTCTAGGGCCTTTGGGTTAGTTTAGGCTTTTAAGAGGCTGTTAAAAATGCAGTTGCATTTTAAATGGAACTGCAGTTAAATTAGACTGTAGCTTAAGAACAGTACATAAAATATTTCTGTGGCTCAGACTTAGGATTTATGAAGAAAAAATATTCCATGCTTTTCAGTGTTAAGAAGTTGAATTTCCCTAGCTGTGTAGTACCCTTGTGTGGCTGCATTTAAACAGAAATAGCAGAGAAAAAAGCCTTGCTTTTACTTACTACTTATCCCACAGACTGAAAATATATCCATAGGTAGAGTAATTGCAATTGTGTTGAGATGCTACATAGGATCCCAACATGACTATTTAGTCACCAGACACCTAGAATTTTTTGCACAAAGCATTTAGAGATATAGATATACCGATACATGAAGGAAGACAAAACTTCTACAGAATGTATGAAGGGCAGTTGCCTCTTCTAGTGTGGCTTTGATATTTTTTTCCCTCCCAGAACAGCACACTTCTCTTAATCAGTTCTGTGCTTGTGCAGGTGAAAATATTCCCAAAATCATAGATGGTTTCAAATATTAAGTGTTGCCTGCTGTAATTTTACATCTCCTTCACTCTTGCACATTTTGGTATTTACTCTTTGTAAACTCTAGACCACAGTGAAACTGGGAAGTTCCAGCAGAGTGTGATGAACACTAGAATCAGGAAAAAGGAGGAGGCAAAAACACACAGATGGTACTGGGATGAAAAATGAGACCTAATTTTTAAATCTGAAAACTCGCAGATGCTTCCAATCAAGCATTGAAACTTTCCTATTTTGAAAAGCCTTTGTATGTTTAAGAGAAGCATAAAAGATGCTTTATGGCATTTCAGAAGTTAGAGGTTCAGTCTCCTGGATTTCAAATGTATCTTCTTAACATTGTAGTTTGAGAAAAACTGCAATATATTTAATCTTCAACTAATAAGATTTCAAAGGAGAAAAGTAATTTTTATATTTTTATAAATATAGAATCTCAG
>WUAM01000359.1:12080248-12116348 GCA_024336885.1 Actenoides hombroni | reverse complement strand
GAAATATAAAATGGAATTTGTCTTGCAAGTTTTAAACGGAGGCCGTATTTTGAAAGTATTCAAAAACATACAACTGCATGCAAAAGAGATGGCAATGTATACTTTAAAGCAATTTAAGTGCTTGCTGAAAGCAGGAATTAGAAATATTTATATATACAAGTACATGCTTATTAAAGAACTCAACTGCACATTCTTACAATCAAATAATGGCTTCTAAACAGATAAAAGTCAATATTCAAAGGTGCCTTTTTAATAGATATGGAGACAAAAATGTTGGTTTGCATGTATTAACCACTCATCTTTTCTCCAAAATCTTTTAAAAACAGAACTATGAAAAAGGTGCATCTCAACATGAAACATACAGCAGAACATGTTCAAAACTGTCCTGTATTTCAAGTAAGAGAGAATTAAGCCTTCAACGTGCATACATTTTTTTCCTCTCTGCATACCACTTTATATGAGATGCTGACTGTCCTGCTGATGTTCAAAACAACTGAATGCCTATACTGTGCAGCTTAAATCAAATCACGCACGTGTCCCATTTTTAGTCTGGGCAAACTGATAGATTGCACAAATAACTGCACCTTGAGCTTTGCATAGTTTAATTTGTATGAACTGTGTTCATTTAGAATAGAAGCTTTCAAACTCCAAGGCTTTAATAACCCTTAAGAAGGCCAGTAACGGTCACTGCAGAGTCTGAAGTAGAAGGGCTCAAATTAAAACTGCCTGTCTTCAATAGTTAAGATACAGTAGCAAATCTGAGCTGTTCGAGAAACTTGAAATCCAAGTTTAAAATCACAAAGGGTAGATTTTAACGCTATCTTAATGTTATAGATTAAGTACTATTATAAGAAAAGTTCTTAGAGTTTTCAAGAACACTGCCATCAGTTTTCTGAGGCTTAATTTTTTTACTGGAAATTTTAGTAATGAAACAGCTCCTTATGCTTCCAAACCTGACCTCAGAGGAAGTTTACAATGGAGAGAGTTTAACAGTGGAAAGTTTAACATGGAACTTCAGAGGAAGTTGCAGTCTGTTCAGCCTGGTCTTTTTCTTCGCAACTGTTAAGCGGTAAACTTGGCATCCATACAACACTAACACAATGATGTAATGGTATTACAGTTTACAAACTGATGAGATGCTGGGTAGATACCTGTGCCAGAATAAGAATTCTCCATGTCAGAAAGATTCCAAAAGGTTCAATAATATGACACAGCAATGACTCAAGAAAAGATGTTCTCCAGCCTTGTATGCTCTAACTTAAGACCCCTGAGAAAAAGAACTTAACAGACATAGATGACCATAAAAACACTGCATTGATGAAGGGTTAGTTTACAGATACACAGATAAAGGTTTTACACAAGAAGATCACTATCTGGGATATTTTTAGATGTATCATGTTAGTGAAGAACTGAACTATGAAATTACCATTTCAGTAATGCAACAGTTGCAATTCACATGCTGCTTAGGGCTGACTCATATTGTACAATGATCCTCAGTCCTTCCACTGTAGTTTTATACTTGAAAACCTACACCAAAACCATTCCATTTTCTCCACAGTTTTCTGAGAATGATCTAAACTCCTATGCAAAGCAAATTACAGGCATTGGACTTTGTGCTATTTGCTTCCATTTATATACGGCAGAGAAAAGCAGGATACAGAACAACTGGTAAATCGGGAATAGGCAACAGTGGGATTTCTGTGATACACTTTTTCCAGACTTTAATGTCCAAACAAGAGACAGAAACGTGGTACTCTTATAAAGAGCATGCCTGGTTGTAAGTTGTGGCAGGGACAACCTCATACCCAGACAGAGCAGAACCTGACAGTCAAAATGGATGACATCTAGACATTAAACTGAGGCATTTATAGTGTATATAATCAATATGTGTTGCTTTGAGAATAACTTTAGGGTTCACCCTATTAGTTTAGGCACAGAACATCTCAGATATATGACTTTGCAGATGTCAGGTCAAAGTCAGGATGAGACAGTTTGATATGCTCCCACCTCCACCTAAAACCACACTCGAGAAAGTATACTACCACAAAGGAAGGTTAATTCATCATTTCAAGTTTGCTGAGAGGCTGAGTCAGTCTGAGCCAAGACATTCTGAGCTGTACCCTTTCAACTGCCACAACTTTCTGAAAACTGACAACTACAATTACTTTCTGAAAATTGACAGAATTCTAGTAGCTTAATACAGTTTACCAGCTGGCCTTTTAATTCCAGAGTGTCAAATGTAAAAAAACTCAGCAGTTCATGAAAAAAATGAATACTTCTCAGGTTCAATTGAATCATAAGATACTTGTATTCAAAATAAAAATTCTAAATGGCTTTATCATAAAGAGGTCCTTCACTGCGATGCACATTTTGTACCTTTGGAATTTCATATTAAACATTTGTTAAATTGGAATCCTACTTGACGCACAATATTAGGGTATAATCAGTCCCTATTCTTTCTACACTACTATCTTCATTTCATAAGCCTACAGGACATGCTTTCCCCTTTAATGTCACCTCTGCTTCATTATTTCTTAGACATCACTTATATAACACACTGGCACAGAAAAGATGCTTCACTGTGGTGCCATGCAAATGCCAGCTGCATTACATCCCCCCATACGCCCCTTGAGACTTTCCTGCTTTGCAAAGAGCTGCTTCCCCTTGACTCAAAATTACAAAAGAAAAAGGTGGTTTGAAATACCATCAGCAATCTGACAGTTTTAGATTTGCATTCTGGGAATTTGCATATATCCTATTAAAACTTATTTGGCACAGGTTTAGAATGTGTATGTTGACAGCTAACTTACAGGGTTAACACTGTAATTTTATAAATGCAAGCTTTCTTACAATTACTCCTCCCAACCTGACATCTGATATTCCTGATAGACAAAGACAAGCAGTTGCTTCAAGAAAACATCAATAGATAGCATTTTGTAGGTAAACGTACTCCAGGAGAGACTGGTCTATTTTTGGACCATTAACAGCCAGTCCAGCTTTCAAATGCTAAACTTGATTAGAATGGAGTTTACTAAGTGTTCTAAACGAGATGTCTTGCACAGGCAGTGAGCTCAAAATGGCAAGCTTTTCTCAGTTATTTTATAGGAAATACAATTGATTACCTTGCGATTTAGGAGCCACAAGTCAGTCAGCACTGAATTAAATTTGAGTGACACTGAATAAATGAAAAGAAACTTAAATTTTACAGGGTTTTAGCATTAGAATGAATGGGAAAAATCAAGACTATTTGTTGGATAAAGGAATAATGTATTTTAATATTAAAGGCTGAAATCTTTCCCTAGAATGTAATTTCAACCTGCATCTGATTTCTTACAGAAAAATTTCTTGAAAGGTTGAAAGACATTTTTGAAACATTAAAAACTTACAAACTCTGCAGATTTTCAAGACGCCTGCTGCACTGGCAAATTTGTATTCTGTTTAACTTTTCATCAGAATCTGTCGGGTTTATATGATAGAATTCCAAGTGATGGGTGCTGTGCAAGCAGCCATTAGTATTTTCTGTAAAATTCCACTGCAGTGTGCTAATAAGGGACGCATACCAGGACTGAAGGACAGAATACTTTGGCAAAACAGATTGTGATAATAAATTAATCAGAAGCAAAAAAAATAAATCACTGAATGGTTTTTCTTTAGAAAGAACGGAAGTGAAAGAAAATAGCACCAGTGCTACTACAGATTTTATCTGCAAGTATCCAAGTTAAATTAAATATGTTTAAGGGGAAGTGCTTGCCTAATTTATTTGTATTTAACATCATCAAGGCTTTCTGCTAAAACTGCAATTCTGTTACTGTACGTCATACTTGCACCATGTTTTTCAGTTCAGGACTCATTGATACGAAGGGAATAAAAAAATCTGTTGAACTAGTAGAAACCTCTACTGATGTTTACAGAAACAATTATTTTAGATGAGGCAGATTATAGGGTTGTAACTATTTTCCTCTTTCTAGATCTGCTGGTGAGACATTTGAATCTTAGCATAAAAATAAAAGCCCTTTTTGTTAGGAGTGCTGAGGTTCACCTATATGCTTTTAGTGAGATAGTGTAAAAAGTATGGGAGTTGGGCCCTACACAAACCCCTCAACTTTACACAACAACAAAAGATTTTCTTTGGGTTTTTCAAAAAGTAGCCTCTAGCAGGGATAGAAGTATCCTAGGTTTCTGAAATCTATTTTATACAATTCTTGAATGACTTTTTCCTTTTTTTTTTTCAATCATAGGCTTGAAAAAAGCATCCTACAAACATTTATTACATTGTAAAATATTTTACCAAAAGCCTGTATAGAACAGGACACTCTCCTAGTCCTGGATGATTTTTCCCCTTTTCTATGTTCACTGCTCTGCTGGTCTGGGACTCATTCATCAGATGCTTAGAAACATTTGACATCCTTTGCCTGGGCCAATTCCTGAGCCAGAGCTATAGCTCTCTGGAAGACTGACTATTGGCACTCCTAGTAGTAATTAGTGGCCCACAGTTTTGGTCTCTATTGCATGATATTGCACTGCTTTTGCTCAAGGCTGTTCTCTTCAGAGCTTCACACTCCACAGGAATTATCATTTATAGCTTATCCTTTCATGACAGTCAAGTACATATGGCAAAAGACTTTGATGAAGAATTCCTTTACCAATTTAGTTTTCAGTCAGGAACTTGTATCTTGCTATGGCAGTTGCCTTATGTGTTACCAGGGCAAACAGCATCATTAAAAAGACAGCACAAACCTTATGCTGTGGTTTTCATTTTTACATATTCAGATGATGTAAAAATGATGTCTACAATATTTCTTAGAGCTGAGGGTGACAGTGGAGCTTGAGAGGGTCATTTAGTAAATGGAAATAATTTCTCAAATATTCAAATGCTTGGCAGAGAGATTTAGGAGATTAGAAAATCTAGAGTTTACCATTCAGAATTCTTTATTCAGGGAAGACATGTAGCATCTCAAAAATTGCTTCCGGCAGTGAATTCAGCCCACTTTTACTCTGATGGGTAACACACTTATCAGGCCTTTTATGGTTATATGGTGCTCTAGTATCTGACATGGATACTCTTCCTTATGCGTATTTTTATTTTAATAACTGAGCATGACTTACCTAGATGATATTCCTTGTTGTTGCAAGTAGCTCACAACAAAGCAAATACCCCGGGAAGCATCAAACATATGCTGAAATACACCCATTACAGCATTGGGTTCAATCCTAAAGGTATTATCAGCTTTCCCTGATAATGGATGCTAAAACCAGAATCTGTTGGATTTAGAATTAACTCCTGATGAGATTAAAGAAGCTGCTAGGAGCCTGTAATGAGAAAAGCTTAAAAAAAATTTGATAACTGAAATATAAGCAATCATCTGCATCCCAGCTTTATAGACCAAAGGAAAACAACTTAATGCAGATTTTTTTAAAGACGTTTTACTTGTTTGCATCCTCTTTCCATTCTTTTTGTACCATAACAGATGTGTAACTAAGATGTAACACTTGTATCAGATGAAAGAAATAGCAAGTAGGAAAAAAGGTAATTTGTTACTCTTTAAAGTTCAAAGTAGATCCAGAGAGTCTGAAAATACACAAAATATTTAAGGTATTTACAGTCTCATTAAAAATCCTTTCATATCCCTGTGAATGGTCCATGGAAAAACAACTGACAATGAAATATGTTTTGCAGAAAACATTTTCTTTTAGCCATTTCATAACTCAGCAACTATCCAAAGTGAGAAAAAAAGATAGAATAAGCATTAAAGTTCAAAAAGTTTGGGCTTTGAAATGCCAGGATGAAGTACAAGTTAAGAAATCAGAAGTTTATGAAAAAATCTGGTTTGCAATCAAAACACTAGACAAAGTAGCTTTAAATAATTAGAGATTTCCAATTTAGGCAGTCTTGATCACCAACGTGAGGTGTTTATTCAAGTGCTTATTTGGCTAAACCTAAAGTGCAATTCGGGACCAAGATCAAATACTGACTGGGGTACCAGTTGCACAGCTATCACCACCAACTGCTTAGAGGATGGCACACATGACAGGGATGCTCAGTTAGCCAAATCAAGAGTGTAAGCTAAATGGCCTTGTGACTGTATTGAGAGAGACAAGCACTAGGAAACTGAACTTATTTATGCTAGTAAAACATGATGACAAATGTCACTTAAACATGTAACTAATTCCTTACTTACATCGGTTTACAGTGAATTCAAGGTACACCACTGGTGTATGGTAGTATTCCAACATAAGATACCAAGAAGTAAAACACAAGAAAAAGATGTTACTGTTCCTCTATCTAGGGAAGAAGGTATAAAAGCAAACCCACATATAGGGTTATTTAATGAGTGGCAACAAACAACCCTGTCATCAAAGCAATCTTGTTTGCTAAGAATAAACACTTGGCAAGCAGGATGCTTTCCATTGATTCACTTCAAGACAGCCCTTTGATAGCTGATTCTTAGTTTCCTTAAGGTATTGGCACAACTATTGAGTTCTGTGTAGTTAAAGCTTTTGCTGCTTGGTATCCAGCTCATCCCAGGTGAGTTCAGTGACAGATCTGGAGGCTAGAGATGCAACTTCTGAAAGCATCACTCTATTCTTTTCTAGTTTAAAAGCTCTTTCAGTCCGCATGACTGTTCTGATCATTATGCTATGGGGAGAGAAAACCAGACCAGGGAGATTCTGACATGATAGAACAATCTATACATAGAAAACATATTTCTCTAAACACTTGTTTGCTAATTCCCATCTGTGCTGCAACTAAAATACATTCAAACTCCTTCTCTTGATGCATTTAGACTGATAAAAATGATGCATCACTCAGCCATACATGCAGTATTCTAGCATGAGCTGCACTGCTTGTGATAAGAACCCAAAAGGTTGAGTTTATTATAACAGTCTGAGTTGCACTGATCTAATAATTGCAATAATTGCATGACACTCCTACAAGCCTGGCTTCTCAAACTGATATGAAGATGATGTACAAGCATGCATGCATATAACATACGTACACACACAAGAGCATCAAACAAAATCAAGGGAGTTTCTTTACATCTGAAGATACAAACCACTTTAAATAAAATGTAAATTCTTAGAACTTTGGTTTCTTTTCAGAGTCATCTTGTTAAAAATTTCTGAAGTGTCATAAGCAAAGGAAAAAAAAATTGTTACAGAAAACAGACAAGAAAGCAGTACGGCAATGAAAGCATTGTTTTAAGAATCCTTGAGAGCAAATATGCCTGACAAAGGTAGATATTCCAGGGATAATCTCAAAGCTTTGTAAACTCCTCATTGCTCTCAGTGCAGGACAGCTCAAGAACAACAGAAGCGAGAGAGAAATCAGTAGATGTTTGTTGGTAAAGTTTACAAAGTATCATGAAATATGTTATTATAATATTGGCAAACATTCTGAAGAGCTTTAAATTATCAGAATCCCAATAAGTATCAAAAAGAACATAAGGCTATGCAGCTGTGTAACAAATAGTAAGGAAAAATCAGATGAGTAATATTGACCCAGAAGGTGATTGTTGCAGACTTTGAGCCTGATGAAGGACTGAAACATTTAATTAACTTGATTTCAGTTAGGCAAACTGAGATGGCTGATGCTTCTATGATAACTTTTTTAAATGACTGTTTATAGTGACTGGACCTACTATACTTTAGTGGAAGACTCTTGTCTGCTATAATTTTTCTACTCGTACAGTGGCTGCTCTTGGATACATCCAAGAAAAGAGATTATGTTTTCTGCCTTAGTCTTTTACTTATAAACCTATTTTGTACACATACTCCAACCTCTAGTCATTACTTCATTAAAAGGAGTTTAAAAAACTGGGTTTCTTAGATCAATGAGACTGACATTGTTCTGGCAGAACTTGCAGTCATATTTGTCCAAGTTAGGAATATTTGTAAATTCAAATGCAGAAGATTTTCCTTAAGAATACAAGTGAGCTAGGTGATATAAAACTTTCTACAAAGTATATTTCCTCTTATGGTGTAACCCACAGTATGAACGTCAATGGCACTTGACATTACACCTACCATTCTGTTGGACCTTGGCTAGTGTAAGTTTTACTTGCCTGCATCACCATGCTATAAATGGGATAAATACATATCATTACTCTGTGGAGACTGTAAATAATAAATAATACTCTTTGTGAAAAGTAAAATGTGTAACTACCATGAGCATGTGCGCCTAATGACATGCAAGAGGAAGAAAGGAATATACCTCCCAAATACAGGCAACATAGGGAAGAGGCGGAATATGAGAAGGGCTGTGAAAAAAGTTCCATAAAAACAGAAAAACTCAGAAAAATATTTCCTTTCAAAGAGCAGGGAAAGAGATATAGGAAAAAGCCTCAAGTCATCATGTGACTTTTGTTTTAAAAATCACATATTCTAATGGGTCATGCACCCTAAAAGCAGCAATCTAATCTGGGAATAACGAGCTTCTGAAAGTCTTCAACCCATCTTGCATTCATTTTTATGGAAAGATAAAAACAAAAATAGAAAACAAATATACGCCAGAATTCTTCCTAAAACATGTGTGTTCTTTTTATAGAAGTATTGAGCCATTAGATGCTGGACAAGTATAGGTGGACATGCATGTAGCTACTTCTGCATTCACTGATAAAACACTAACAGATCTGATCTGTAACTCAGGGGAAGACCTGAGAGAGACATGTAGAAAAGAAACAATTGTTGTTCTATCTTTTTTCTTCTGCAAACAAAAGCTGGGTTGTTGCTTTTTATTTTTGCCAGAAATGAAATAATGACTAAGTTTTGTTTCTCCTTCAAGCATGTAAGCATTTTCAGTAGGTTTTGTTTTATGAAATGGATGAATGAATTCTGCTATTTTTATTATTCCCTCTCCTCAGCCATGGTTCTGTAAGTTCACATAGCAAAAAAACAGAACAAAAACCAATCCATTTGAGTAAGCTACTACAAATTTTCAAAATGCTTTGACAAAACAAAAAATTGTAATGTAACTAGAAGAATGTCAGATAGAAGATTGTTCCATTATCACTAACAGTTTAGCACTCTGCATTTCATGTACATTATCTGTAATAGCACACAACTATGTGCTTTACAGTTTAGAATTTATGATACTTTCCTATAATATCCACAAAGCACTTCTACAAACTAAGGCATCAGATTTTCTGGATAGTAACTATCTCAAATTAGGTGCTGAAAACATTCAACATTGCATGCTTACAGGAATGTGCCCTAAATGTAGCTGTATTAGGCCCCATGATGAAGAAAGCATCCCCTAGTCAAGTAGACACTCAACACAGAAGCCATGGGATTGGGAGGCTTAATCTTTATTGCTTTCCAATGATGCATTGCACAACAGGGTAAAGCAAGTAAACTCTTATTGCTCTTTTTTATTCTTTGCCTTTTGTTACAGAACTTACTGTTGTGATTCTATGGATTTATCTCAAAAAGTAAGCAGAGCTATTCCTCAGCAATGGCATCATTTCCCAAATGATGAGTATTTTTTATTCCTAAATGCTGCCATCAAAGATGCATTCTTGAGAAAACACTTCTGAGCAGTAAAATGTGGTATCTAGAACTGAATCCACAAACTGTTTTTCCATTTAGTTTTCTGCTTTGGTGTACAGATCCTCCAGTGCAGAGGTAAGCACAACTTTCAAGACAGAAGGAATTCCAGTCATCTAGTTGTGCATAAGAACACCTTGACACTGGGGCTCCTAAAAGGTAATTTTTCCAGATGAACAAATGAGATGTAATTAATATATCCCATAAGTTAAGCTTTTTTTTTCTCATAACAGCTTCATACTCAGATTAAGATCTGCAATATTACTGAAACATTAGTATTTAACTGTTGTTTCATGTTTAAATTGAATTAATGCATTTCCATTAGGTGAAATCATTTTCTGGTGACTCATTATTGGGGGTCTATGTTTAATCTCAATATTGTTAACAGATGCCAATGGGAACGAGGCAACCCAAATGAGATCATATGAAATAACTTTATTATGTACTTGTAAAAATTACAAGATTTTGAAACTGACATGAATAACATAAGATGCAAAGGAGATGTTAATCAGCTATTTTCAAATCTCCTTGTACCTTGGACACACTATAGAAAGCAAGAACTGTGGATATGCAAGTGTACCAGTGAAAGACATTGCTTCATGATTTCCATGAAATAACATGCACTGTTTTAAGTACCCTATCTCCCTCGAGAACAACAGTAATTACATGCTAATTCATTTTAATGCTACCACATTATCAACTGATAATCATGCAATTAAGTGAAGTCACCACCAAGGAGTGTGAAGAGGTCAGAGAATCAGAACATATTCTGGTAAGTAATGAGATCTTTAAATCAATGGGGTGTTTTAACAAGAGCTAATAGAGAGATTTAAGGGGTGGTGTAATAATGATAGAGACTGACATCAAAATTAGACAGTAAATGGACACAAAACACTGCAGAAATAACACAGATAAACTATGGCAGCTAAAGTGAAACGAGAAAAAAATCCCAGCCACCTAATATACACCAGTACCTTCAAAATTCCAATTAATCAGATGAAAACAAAGCATTTGAAAAAGATGACTGGAAAGTGTGAGTATGCAAGTCTGCAGAATTGACAGAAAACTTTGTAAGAAAAACATTTTCCTTTTCTTGTCCTTATGTCCAGCTGGATCTTTTATGACACATTGTTATCAAAAAACATTAAGAGAAACTGTCACTGCATTATTAATCAATTGTAGAAAAAACCACCAGAAACCTGGTATTACAGCTGTCCGTGTTTCTCACAAGAGCCAAGTAAATAGTGTGATGAATATCACTTTTTTGTAACTTCTTTGATCCACACAGATCCTCTGAATATGTACGGATGAAGAATTTTCTGTTTGCCTTTTGCCAACATTCGACATCTGAAATTCAGGCTGTGTTGGTTAGCTTTGATTAGATACATGAATTACACAGGATGTTTGTTCTTTGATTGGAGCCCTTAAAAATCAGGTTTCCAGGATGAATATTTACATTTACAAGTTCAAAATCTGATCATCATGAGTGTCTTCTAGCAGTACATGAAAATTGCTAATTTTCTAAAACATTTTTGCTACAAAATTCTTGTGTTCAGTATGTATAGAGCGCAAAAACAAAAAAAGAATGAGTGTTGTCAAACCAAATCAGTGCAGGCATTTATTTAGCTTTAACGTGTTTGCAGTGGCCTGATAAAATGATATCCTAACATCATAAGGAAAATGCTTTTCTGAAGTATTGAAGCAATTCAAGTAGCAAAAGCACTTAAGAGAAAGGTACTGCAACATGTGATCTGAAATCAATTAATCCCTTTTAAACTACCTCATTTTAAATTGTGAGTCTGTTTGGGTTTTGGTCATGGCTTAGGTTTTTTTGTTGTTTTTTGTTTGGGTTTTTTGTGTGTGTGTTTTTGGGGGTGTGTGTGTGTGTGTGTTTGTGTGGTTTTTCTTCTCTCCTATATGCTATTCCTCAAAGAATCTCTTGTTTTCCAGAACAACTTCAATTGTCCAAAGATGAAAGAGTAGAGTTTCTGAAAATTAAAATTATCTTGAACTCTTAATTATTCCGGTCATCAAAAAATATTTGAAATTATTATTATGGAAGAAATAGGTAAGAAATAAGATTTTGGGGTTTTTTTTTAAGTTTAGGAAGTATTATGCAGAGAAAGAATAGGATCTATTCAGAAGAAAAAAGTAAACTGAACATCACAGTAAAAGACAAAGACCTGATCAGAAGAAACATGAACAGAAACACTTGGGAGAGAGGTAACAGCTAGGAATCAAATCGGGTTTAAAGCTGCATGACGAAGGATCAGAAAAGACTGATCAAGAAGGGTCACTTAATTGATAGCATCAAATGTCACTGAAAGACCCAGACAGATGAGAAGCAATAACAAGCTAGAACTATTCAAAGCAGATTTGTTGGTAACTTAAATTTTAAATATAAATTTTTATATATGATGCTATTTAAAGCCTAACATTTTTTCATAGAATTTCAGATTCAGAAGTTTTTTTGTGTAAATTACTTTTGTGTAATATTCAAAAAATGAGAATTACTTTTGTGTTGGACCTTTCATATTATCCTGAATACTACACAAGAGTTTTCAGTTTCATAGCAGTTCTAAATTAAATTAACAATAAAGTTAACAAATGGTATCTGGAAGTATCATCTTTATCCTAATTGCAACATTTTTCCTTAAAGCCTAGTCTGCTTACAAAGGCAATCTCTAAATATATTCTTGAGCTATAACATGTCTCCTATTCACAGAAATTGTATCACTGTTCACAAAGCACTTCCATTTAAAATTTTGTGTATGTATACAGCCACAAAGGGTTTACCATTTGAGTACCTAAAATTTGACAATGTCTTCAACTAATTTCCAAAAATTTTATTTAATACATCCAGATCATTTAATGTTCTTTAAGCTTTTTTTCCCCCTTTTATAAAGTTACTCAGCTTTTATTCATTTTTTTAATTCAGCTATTCAGACATGTCTCTGATAGGCAAAGTCAGGAAATAGTATTTTGGATTCAGTACTTAGCATTCCCTGATGTCTAAATACAGTTGGTATTGTAGTTACTCATCTAGAGCACATGAAAGATAGGTAAAACATTCAGTAACATTAATGCAATTAAAAAGAAATAGTGAATATATAGCTTTTCTGGCATTGTGTTCTGTAATTGTAAAGAATAAATATCTTAACAGTGATATCATAGTAACAAGAGCTGATATTTGCTATATGATTACATGGAGATAAATTTTCCAGGTATATTTGCAAAATGCATACATCTTTAGTAATAATTTCTAACTCCTAGAGCAAAACCCGCTTTACTTTTACATATAAGTATTGTTCCACTCTTCATTATTGTCATTGTTTCTATATGCTTGAACACTGGAAAAGACTTTAGCACAAATGTCTAGTCCAAGTAATTAATCTTCAGTTACAGCAGATATCCAATTGAAACACTTGCAACATTTGCATTAATACCAAATGAGTTCATGGTGATTAATGCTGTTTAAAAGATATCAAAGGAACTAGTATTGATTAGGCAGTTATTTTGATGCATTAAAGTTTACTGTAATTTACGTCAACTTCAGTTTTTGAACAATTTCAGTGCACATCAAGTCTCAACACTGCCTAATCTACAAGTCATGGCTGGGATACAAAAAGTACCTTCTATGACAATACAGGACACCTTGTTCCTGACTCACAAGACTGTTAAACAACTTTTTTTTCACAGTAGTTATTTTTCCACAAGAACAGTTTCAGCAAAAATCAGTATCCTGACAAGCTCTTCCACAAAGCAAGTACATCCAGCTAGTTCTCAAGGGGCATTAATATGAAATCCAATGACTATTTGTGTTAGTCAGGAGAGAAATTGGCTCATAGCCAGCATGCCACATGGTTGACCATCTAGGCCTCCTTTATTGATTATTCTGTTGGAGTCTATTGCAACATCTCCCAGTTGATTAGTTAAAATAAGCAAAAGC
Organism: Actenoides hombroni; assembly: GCA_024336885.1. NCBI lineage: Eukaryota > Metazoa > Chordata > Aves > Coraciiformes > Alcedinidae > Actenoides > Actenoides hombroni. The sequence goes on along the minus strand of WUAM01000359.1, from coordinate 12,102,856 downwards.
AGATGGTGGAATCTGTCTGCCACAAAATTTTCAAATGGGAAAAAAAAGTCCCTAAACGCATGGGTAGAATTTGACTTTCCCTTCATAACTAAGTAAATTTATGGTTAACACAACAGCCCGGAGTGTACATTACCTAGACTGTTGCTGTACAGTCTGCTGACTCAGGATATGAGATGGACCTTGAAAGGAGTTAGGCATTATGTAACAATGAGACTACTAATCACTCTGTGGTTTCTTTCATTGTGTGTGCACTGGAAGACTAAAGTACTTCTCTGCCATTGCTTCTCCTTTCACAAGACAAAGGACCTTAACATCTTTGAGACTTCCACCTCAATGGTAAATGTGGAAGTCAAGCATATCAAAACCAAAAACCCTCACAGAAAACACCAAAGCTACACCAACTTATGATTTCAAAGAAATGTCCAAGATAAGTGCACTAAGTTATTGATTTTACTGCATGAGTGATACGGCCCATCTCCCATCCAGCCACTTAAGTCACACCAATCTCCCAATCCAACAACTTAAGTCACACCAATAAATTATTACCATTAATGTTTATTTACTGTTAGATGCTTGGGAATGGTTCAAAGCTGCACTGGGCAGGCTCAGACTTGACAGCAGGACACATTTCTTTAGAGAGAGTGGTAAAACACTAGAATAGGCTTCCTAAAGTGAGGGTCAACACCCCATGCCTGTCACTGTTTTAAAGGCATTTGGAAAATGACCTTAATAAACTATAACTTTTTGTCAGCCTTGAAGTGGGTAGGCAGTTGGACTAGATGATCATTGCAGGCCCCTTCCAACTGAAATATTCTTAAAGGCTTCTCTCAAAGTAGTAAAGAAAGGTCTGCAGCACTGGAATTCCTTGCAAACAGAGACCAGTCAGAAAAATACCCATCTAGAATCTCTTTAATTGCTACCTAACACCTTCTGGCAGGGTCCTTTGAGGATACCATTTGCCCTGACTTGTTAGCACCATCAGCTCTGCCCTGCTTGCATAGCTGGGTGCTGTGCCATGTCAGACAGACTCAATCCCACCTGCATTGTGTCACTCAGCCTCAGCTTGCCTTCTCTTTGGGACCAGATGTAGTCTTGCTACTTGCTGACACCTTCCTTTGCTATAAATTTGAAATTCTATAGCAGGGGTGGAAACAAGACCCTATTCTGTTGCCCTCCTATAAAGCTCAGATAATACAATGTCTGTTTTTTAAACATTGCCATTCAATGACAAAACAAACCAAAATCACTGAAACAGCACTACTGCAGCAGTGTAGGAACTATAGCAGGTACCCACAGCATCACAGTTACAATGAAGTTATCATCAAATATTTACTTTTTTCAGGCTGCTATGTAACCCAGAAATACAAACCCACCATCTGATCAAGAGTAAATAAGTTGGCCAATATGTAAATTAGTTATAGACAATAAATTTAAGCAGTTAAAGAGAAACCAATATTGTTCTTCAGAAGGTGCTTTCAGGAACATACAGCTTTAATTTACAACATGCAGATAGAAGCTTCAAGAAACCAACCTATCACTTCTTCATTCACAAATAATATTCACTATAGTGATAGTCCCAGAAAATTCTCTTCCCAGAAGTTATCAAGCATTACAAAACATGCAAAGAACACAAGCAACCTTATGACTGTGTTGGATTTTAAGTAAGCCATCAGGAATAACGAAAGGCATCTGGAAGAACATTAGCCTGATCCTCTGATTACACAATATGGCTGATGAGATGACAGTCTGGTAGTTATGAAAGCTTTTCTTTTATAGCAATAAATTCAACTGTATTAATAAATAAAATAAAGCATTTATGCAGCCTTTGATCTCTTTAAAATAAATTAGAATGGTGCTTTCGTGTAAGGATACAAAATTTACTCTCCTTAAGAACAATGCAAACAGAAAAGAACTTCCAGAAATAATGCTACTTAAAGCATTGCTTCATGAGAGTCCAAATCTACATTCAAATAGAGGGGCCCAGTGCTCACTTTTCAGAGGAACTAAAGTCACTGAAGTCATTCAAGGGAAATTACTCTTTGTGCAAAATACCTGAGTGCAGAGACAGTGACTCAAAGCATTGTCACAACCATCGAAGTGCCTGCCTTGGACTGGTGGGTTAAAGCTGTTGAGCACAGCAGGGGTTTGGCAGTAACCACATTGCCAGGATTGCAGTCATCCAACTGAGAGCAGGGGATTGGTAAGAGGGAGTGCAAGACCCCAGCTCAGGCAATTATCCCTGGCCAACTCAGTCTAGATACTGCAAGGGTGAGCATGATCTCAGACAGCATCAGTAGGTGGAAATAAAAGGGGGAGCATCCCAAACCAGGGTCTCAAGCCTCACTAGCCCATGCATGAGATTTGAGGATCATGGTGGCTTTTAGGTACTCTGATTTCAAATGTTGATGTTAGAAATATGCACAAAGGAAACAACATTCCTAAGAAAGCTCTCTCCTTCACTACACCACACATCTTGAGGTCATGACATCCTGAAGACACTGCTGCATAAGAGCCTACATTACATTTCCAGTATGACCAGAAGAACGGCAAAAAAAACCCAAACAACAACAACAACAAAAACAATCTCATCCTGGAACAGAATCTCTTTCCTCTCAACCTTCTGTCTCAGTTAGGTCTTCACACAAATACTAATCTCAAAGGTTAAGCTGCAGCAGTCCCCCAAGTCTTTCTCTCTCTGCCATTCAATCTATTCCAAGTGCCAGAATATGGCAAATTACACTGGTGCTCCCAAAACCACAAATATTTTTCCCCTTTTTTGCAGCCTGAGATGAAACTGATGGCATAGATTAAAAGGGCTGAGAAAACTAAACCACTTACACTCACCAACATAAGAACAACACAAGTTACCTGTTCCGCAGAAGCCAGGCAGCCACCATCACAGCTCCTCACATGATTTCTCTGTGCTGTGGCAGAGGCCAAGGCAGCTGGAGACACCAGCACAGCACTCCTGGGGCAGAAGACAAGGCAGCTGGAGACACAAGCACAGCAGCCCTGAAGTAGAGGCCAAGGCTGCCAGGGTCACAAGCACAGCAGTCCAAGGACAGAAGATAAGGCAGCTGAAAACAAAAGCAGAGCAGTCCAGGGGCAGAAACCAAAGCTGCCAAGGACACATGGGGAGCTACCCTAGCCCTACTAGAAGCCCCTCCAGCAGCAGCTCTGGCACAGCCCCTTTATAGGCTTGGGCATGGAACGCCTGATTCTGATTGGCTCCTGTTCTCAGCTGATAATGTGCTGCAGCTGCTGCTCCGGGAGGTAGGGGTTGCAGTTCTAGAAGGTTCTCTGCTCTGGGGAGTCTGGCTGCGATTGCTCCCTCTGCAGGTAAGAAAAAACACCAAAAAAATAATCACAAAATGCTTGTATTTCAGTTTGCTTTAAAGAAAAAAATGTAGCAGTATGTGAATTTTAATGGCAGTAGTGACTAAGAAGGGGATGTTTTACCTGCTGTGCTAGTGTTATACTGGATTTAACAGGGTTTAATACTGGTTTTGGAAATAGTATGGAGAGTTTTGAAGATTTGGTTTTTTGAAGTAGCCTAAGTTAAATGTTTTAAGTTTGCTTGCTATAGCCTTAGGCTGTAGATGGCGGTGTGCAGGGGTAATTGAACAGCTGCTACCTAACTAAATGTGCAACAAACAGGCTTTCTCTGGCTTCAGCATAATATTTGGAAAAAGTAGCAGGTGAAGGAAGAGAGGTTATACTTGACTTTTGGTTTTCTGGTGTAGTTTGTAATTTCACTGGACTTTGTTTTGAGTTTCTACTCTATGTGTCTGATACTCACCGCTCCCACTCCCTTCTTCTTAATATCTTGGTGTGGTATGCAGAAGTAAATTTTCTTAAATGGGTAAATTCAAGGGAGGGAAAAACCTTGATCCTAAATATGCTGTGTCTAAATGTATGCATTTATTTTGAGAATCTAGAGACTTTTTTTGTTTTATACAGTAATATAGCTAACTCTTAGGTTATCATTAGTAACAGTAAAGAACAACTGCAGATGCTAATAATGTTTATTTCAGGGTGCACAGATAAGCTTTATAGCAATGATTAATGCTTTATCAGCTATTTATTTCATAAATTATGTAAGTGTTGTGGACATTATAACTGTATAAATCCTGTAGTCAGTGGTATTTCCAAGGAGGAGTAGAGATTAACTGAAGTTGAACCTAGGGTAGTTTTTTTCAATCAAAATTTATACATTTGCTCAGATATGATGAAATCTATGTAAGGTGTGGTTTTTGTTACTGACTTCTCTTGGTTAGCATCAATGGAAGCATGTGATTGAATCTTGATTACACTTACAATAAAATATATCTTTATTTTTTTCCTTCAAATATAACCCTTCTCTTTTTTTATTCATCAGATCAGGCAAACATTATCCACACTTGCCAATTATGAGACTTTGTAACACTGCAAATTGTCGTTCCACCTGCACATAGTCATGTTAAAATTCAGAGAGTGGGAAATAATACCTAATGCTGCCAGTCAAGTAGGAATCCTTTCCTGTGTTCTGCAGGAGCTTCTAGGTCTTAAAGTATGTTTGTGGAATACTTTGGGATATCTTTATGTATGAAAGAACATAAAGTAATAGAGATCTATTGCTGGAAGACAATAAGGAGAAACTGTTAATCTTAGCCCAAAATAAGACTAGCAAGCTTTGTTTGGAAGGTATAATTGGATAGATAACATATTGGAATTTATGATAAGGAAAAAAATATTATTATTCTGATGTTTTAATATGGATATAGCATGAAAATATTTTCAGTGATTTACCCAGAGTCACTGAAACCATCAAGGCTACTTTTAACCTGCTAGGATAAGAAAAAGATACTTAGTTTAAATTATAATTGATGCAAACCTGTCATACTGAGAAGTGAGAGTGCACTGGAATGACAAACCCTTTCAAAACATTGTCTCCTAGCTTTTGTACATACCTACCCAACAACAGTGATGGCATAGGGGAAGAGTGACTACCTCTATACTTTGCTATCAATTGCTATTTCTTGCTATCATGCCTAATAAGGATTCATTTTCAAATGAGTGATTACTTCAGAAGATTGTACCAGGGAAGAAGTATTAAACTCTGGAACTTGACAAAATGATACTTTTCTCGTTTCTCATTGGGTGTTTTTGGGTAATGGATGTGAAGCCTTCATGGTCATCTACACATACCTGAAATGAATAATTTATTACAATAGTATGACTTACACTGTGAACCTAAAATTCGAAGAAGGTAATAGTCTAAGTCATAGATGATAAACTGGGCCATAAAACACGTTCATTCTTTTGCTGTCTTCAGGAAATGATGTGATCTTGAATGGATTTAACTATCTCTTTCTCTGTAGAATATGGATTAGTTAAAATAAATGAGAGACTTTTTGTCTCCATACTGGGAATGTGAAAAGTATCTTAGGAACTTTATATTGATCACTGGGAAATAAATTTTCTAAGATGTGTTATCAAAATATTCTGAATCATGAAACATCTCTGCTACCTTCTAGCCTCTGACCTGGTTAGTTAATTGAATCCTCTCAAAGAGGAGAGTGAAATATGATTCATGACCAAGCACAAATAAGAGATCTCTCATCTTATTGTAACATGAGGGTCTCTAGAGAAGAATCCTCAACTGTTTGTGAAGAACTACTTACCATTGATGAGGTAACATTGCTGATTCTGTGGTCAGAAAATTTAGGCTTTTTATAGGTGCCTCTTTGCCTTTCTAGTTATCTGGATCTTTCATCTGTAATCACCCACTTATTAATAGCTTGTTACCTTTGTCTGGTGTCAGTCTGTTAGGTGATTATGCCTTTTGGCAGTGGCAATTCTAAACGAGATCACTATTTCTCACAGTTTGGAAATTTGTATGATACAAATATGCTACCTGAGTTCACCACCAACTCGAAGATAGGGTTAAACTACTGTCTTGGAGATGCAAAAGGAAGGTCTTGGATAGTCTGGGTGACAGAAGAGCCTGGCCTGGATGATTTTCAAATAGCCACAAATAATTTCACATGAGAAGTTGATGATCAGTGCTTTGGAAACAGAGTCAAAACCTAGGGCATAGGTCTCTGATTCTTTTAACTGTGAAATTGCTTTCAAAATGGAAATTAATCATATAAGTTGTTTGTGACAATTATTCCCCTAAAATAATGGGAGTAAAAATCAGAAGTCCCCAAATTTCTCTTGTAATACCCATGACTACAGATTATGACAAGAATGTAAGAATCTTAGCATGATGCCTTTCTATAGAGTTATATTGATTATTGTCCTTAAAAAAGTGAAGATCAATCTGGCTTGTTTAAAGATGTGCAGGAAATCAGGGAGACAGCTGGGAACAGAAGTCCAGTAGTCCACTTCCTGCTGAAAGGCAATTTTTCTGTTTTTAAACTGTAGTGTTCTTTATAATTTTTCTGCTGATACTTGATATAAATCAAAGTCTTACCTTCAGTTTTAAGCTTTGTGTTTGGAAGTTCTATAGCATTCAGTAAAAAATACCATTTAAAATATATCATGGGATCATAAGACTTTGCCATTCACTGAGTTCTGAATTTTTTTGAATTTCAAGAGTATTGATAATTCTATTGTAAATAACCTCTCATAGTTCAGGTCACTAGTGTAGACATAACGTTTAGGGAAATTGAATAAGAAAAGCTAATAGGAGAAGAACACAGCTTTATCCTTTCTAGCAATGAAATCATTAACAATGAAATGTCCTTCCATATAAAATCTCTCATTTCTTTCCTAAGAAAAACATTGTCACAATTTTAAGTCTAAAATTATTTCCATATTTTATTAAAAATAACTGTAGGTAGCAGGATAATAAACATTAGAATTTTAAATAAGATTAAAATTTCTAGATAATTTATAATTAAATGTGAGATTAAATTTATTGTAATGTTGAGCACATGTTAAGAACTGAAAGGCTGAAACATCTTTGAGCTACTTAGCATAATTAAACAGTAATAAAACCTTACTTATTATACCACTTCTCACAACATAAACTGGAAGATTCATGAAATATTGCAGTTATATGTGGAAGAGAGGAAAAGATTCTTAGAGTGTCAAAAGGAGGGAAGTTTTGTGGTTTTTGCTCAAGAGTGAAATGAAATATTTTTATTGTCCTAATAACATTTCTTAGCATTGAGTATCTCACACCATGCAGTTATATCAAGAAATTAAAGAATACTAAGAAAAAAAAATCAGAAGAGAGTGCGCTGGAACTTGTCAGATAGAATGGAAAAAATGCTACATCTTTAAGATTTATTCTCATTAGACTATAATATCCAAGATGGCTCCTATGAAAAACATTTCTAACAAAAAATAATTACTCTGTTTTCACTTTCAATTACAATTTCAAATAGGTCAGACTTGCAATTCTTGGGAGTTGGAAGAGATTATGCTGAAAGCAGTAGAATTTCTGAAGAGAGACAGTTTTTGTCATAAGACAAATTTTAACAAATTTTGCCCAAGTAAAACAAAACATTGTCTCTATATTTTCAGACCCTGAAGACATTGCCACTGATTCTATTTAACGAGTTCTTTCTCCATCCCTCCCCTCCATTCCCACCTGATTTTTTTTGTGTTTGTTTTGTTTCAATAAAGGCTGCAATGTAACAACTCATCTGATTTAGATCATAAGAATGTGTCAGACAGTTAATAACTTCATACATAGTAGTACATAACATTATTCTTCTGTTTTTCTGAAGAGATATCTTGAAAGGTTGGTTTTTTTAGAAATGTTCAGATTCCCTAAAATGGTTGTAAATAATCAGTTTTCTGGATTCTTCATCTCAGTTTAGTGGTTTGATACATCACTGTGATATGATAATAAGCATATACATATGTGAGAATAAATAAATACCTAAGTGGAGTAATTTGATTGTCTTTGAGGGACTAATTAGCTAAATAGGTATTTCTTAATACAGCCCTTTTGTTTAAGTTCATGTAGACATTTATTTTTTTCATAAAGTTACTGGCAAATCCTCTGTGGTAGAGGAATAGGACAACATGGTTAAAGTTTTCCACAGAAACAAAGAGAAAGTCTACTTACAATTGACTTTATAGAAATCTGTGGACTAGTGATAATCTGAATAGAACTACAGTTTAGATTAATTGCATCCAGATGAGTAATCCGAGGTCCATATAGTGTGGAATGTTGAATAAATTTGTCAGGATGAATCATAATAGAGACAAAAGTTGGTTCATGGGAAGAAAGATTGAGTGTTTTTTCTACTGGTGCTTATTCTACACTGAACTAAATAAAATTGTGATCCTCTCATGAGGTTTCTTATGATTCTTTAGTATCCTGGTATCCTTCTGTGATGAAGGGCACATCCAAGTTTACTTGATGAATCATTACTTACTGAAGTCATTAATTCCAATTAGAAAGGTTGTCTTCATCTGTATCTATCTCATATGGTTTAATCTGCAGAAGATATTGATTACAATAAATTGTTCAAGAAGGCTATTGTTGTTTTGTTTAAAGATAAAATTATCTTTCTTTTCATTACATAATTAGTCTTATTAATGATTTGCAGTATTTAGCTCTGCCATGAGAAGGCTTGATTCAGGCTGTTCTCAATCTTAGTAATTTCAAGAGCAATTTTTTTTTATGTGGGTTTTTTTTTTATCAGGGACCTTTACTCTTCATAGTATTCTTCACACAGCATTATGCTTTTCGTTTACTTGTTTGTTACCACCAGGTTATTCCACTGCTATAATTTCTGATATTCAATATTAGTTGCAATAATGAGTTTATTCAAGAAATAGAAACAAAGATTACAGAGAAGGGTTCAGCTTTGGTGGATTGCCAAGAAATCACAATGAACTACAGCAATGAACTTCCCCGTTTGGCTGAGGAAGTAGACGTAGTAAACTCTTTAAATGGAGAAGAATGGCTAAATTGAGAGGAATGTGTCAGCTTTTCTAATTTTAATTTGTTTCACTTGAGGTGAGACCAAAATGTAACAACTGGGCTCTATAAAAATAGTACTAAAATGGTTTTCCTAACATTTCTATTGAGCAACTATGGTTTAATAGTTCCTAATGACATTTTATAACCTTTATCTTTAAAAAAGTATGACATTAAAGTAAACCTTATTCTTCTTTCCTATTTAATATCAGGTCATTCTGACCATCTTTTCCACTCTAATTCTTCTCCACCAATATTACTACTTAACAGCTTTAACAATTATTTTTCCTATTTTCTGGTAGCTTAGACTCTCCTATGCCCCATAGTAACCCTGTTCTAAAAACACTTTACCTAAAGTAACTTTAATCTTGTGTTCTAAACCAGAATTCCCATATGCCTGAAAATCTCTTTTGATGACTCCTTTGAAGACACACATTCATAAAGATTATGCTGTTACCCACAAACCTCCTTTTCATCTATTTTTTTGAACTGTGCCTGTTTTCACGGCACAGGCAATTTTACCTGATTTTCATTGAGGAGAACATGGCGTCATTTTGCCATTTCCCTATCGTGAGGTGTTTTTTACTGTTTGTACTCTAACTGAACAAAAAGCAGAAAATACTTTCAATTTTTTGTTAAATTCTTAAGATGATTATGAATTGCTTTGCAATAAATATAAGCTAAATATAAGATGTAAGATCTGATTAATTTAGGATGAATATTGAAATATGACATACAATCCCAAATAACTTATTTAGAATAATCTTTCATTTTTATTACAAAAGAAACTAGTTCCATCAAAGGACTTCAATTTTTGCCAGGGACATGTTTAGGTGTTTTCCTCATTTGGAAGTTTCAGCTTGGGTTTTGCTCAAACAGCCTACTTGTAGGTTTCACAGAGCAATTTTCTTCTCATAGAACTAGATCTTTATATCCCTTCACAACAAAAAGTTTTAAACATGGAAAACCAGAAAGCTCAGGCAATCATCCACCTGCCATTTGAAAATAGGAGAATTCTATTGGAGGGACTCAGAAAAAACTATTTCATTCATTCTGCATCATGTTTTAATGTCTTTATATCTCTATATGCTTAACTAGCTTTTTAGCCTCTGAAATTATTTACCATGTATATAATAATATTTGCCTTTGCATAATATTCTTATCTCCAGAACTTTAATACTTTCAATCACTGAAAATGGGAGCATAACAACTTCAATATCTATTTATAGGCAGCTAAATTATGGATTGCTCACAATTTCTTATGAGCTGAAATCACCTGCTAAGAGTTAATATGGGCCAGACAGATAGAATTTATTTTTTTTATATATATCTTTATTTTATTTTTCAATGATTCATCTCACACAGCTAGCCTGGGTTCCAGAAATAGCTGCCAAAAAAATATGATCTGTAAATCTTATCCTACTTCATGCACTATCCTTTGTTTTCTTAGCATCGTTAAGATGCACTTATTTACTTTATTGTGTGGAAAACCTGATTCAATATGATTTAACTTTTTGTTTTTCAATTAAGCTGTATTTTTAAAGTTATCATCTTTTATCAGTGCTATTCTTGGTGCTATGAATGAATAGGAAGGTTTTACTTTTGGGTGAAAAGTTGAAACAAGAATTAAAAAAAATTTTTTCTTGGTTTATTTCTAGCTTGTAATTTTGATAAACGTTCAGTTTAGTGTGTATCTACAAGAAAGCAAAAAGATCCATCATATGTTTAGAAATATCAGTTCACTTCAGAATAATTTTTATTGCTGGTGAATCTCTTGGTCTTATTTTTGTATGTAGCATTTTGAATGAAGACTATGCCAGAAGGTCTATTATTCTTTAACTGCATAGTGCTTAAACACTCATTTTCCTGTTTAAATACCAAACAGTCAGATGTTTATAATTAAATTACTAGGGATATTATGTACTAGTGTGATAGCCATTGTATACTCATTGGGTTATATATGCATGTCCTAATACTTTTTAGTTCTAAATATGTGATTAAAAAAAAAACTAGCTGGCATTGTCTTGAACCTGGGTCATTTTCACTTGTCAACAAATTAGGTTAAAAGCATAGAGCATTGAATTTATGGAGCTGTGAACAGAAAAATAAAGGCTTGATAGAATAATAAGTGAACACAGAGGTTTCACATTACAGAAGGTGGAAATGGAATATTGACTCCACATAGCCTTCCTGTGTTTTCAATGTGATAAACCTGGCTAGCTGTCTATATAGAGGAGTTGAAAACTTCAGTGACTTAAACTGAAGCTCTCCCACTGACTCTTTCTGATGATTTAGCTAAGAAGTAACAGTTTCCCAATTCTGCAACATGTAAAAGCAGTGATATTGATGAGTTAATAAAATAAAAGCACGTACTGTCAAATTTGCCATATTTTTGTGAAAATCCATGCTTAAAGATGGCCTTCCTCTTTCTGTTACCTCATCAATACCTCAAGTTCAAATAGCTTTTGAACCTAGAAGTATTACTGTCAATTCTTGTTAATTCAAAGATTATTACACTTTTGGGGATCCCTAATTAAGTGACTTGAATATATTTTTACTTAATAAAGGAAATGTTGATTGAGAAAGCAGTGGCTTATTAGAACTTGCTTCCACCCTTATAGCAGCATGAATAAATTAACCACTGATTCAACCTGCCTGGTGTCTTGGAGGTATGATCTGCCTTTGAAGTCCACTTGAGGGCAAACTTGTTCCTTGTGCTACTTTGCATGCTGCCAAAAAATGTATTCTAAATTTGATTTAGTTCACATTGAAAGTGATACATCATCTTCTGAAATTAATTAGTCTCTCACTAAAAAGACCAATCACCTTCTGCTGCAGATACAGTGCATCCTCTATTAAATCAGATGCATTATTCACTGCATCAAATATATCACTTGTTAATTAACGACTCTACATTTGTATCAAAGCCTTGAATCAAACACATCATCCATTAAATCTTATCAATATTGAATAAAATAAATTGCATGTTAAGTGGAAGCATCACCCAATTATAACATGAAACCTAATAATACCACAAAGTTTTGCAGTGCTTACTGCTACTCAGGAATATTCTGACTTCTGTTTAGTGTTTTGACAGCTTGATATCTCAGAGAAAATCTCAGCGTGTGAGTGACAAGTCTTGATGTCTTTTTCCTGAAGGATAATATAAATCTTGCTTAGTTGTTTTGTTTTGTTGTGGGGTTTGTTTGTTTTGGTTTTTTTTGAATGGTCCCATAAAGTTATGAGGGGTGCTGCTTGTCTCAGGAGAGGATGGATAAAGTTAGATCAGATTAAGAAAAATTATGACCCTTGCAAGTGTTACTGAAGTGTTCTGAAAACTGCTTCATCAATGACATGAAATGGGTTAGAGACCACTGCTATTAATAACAGCCATGCTGAATTGAGGTCCTGGGAGGGGCTTTCTAAGGGCAAATATACATGGCCAGTAAACACGTGTGCATAAGGATTTATTAGATTTAACTGAACAATGTAGGTATTAGGAGAGACAAAACACAGCTCCATCCAGTATGATGTGGCTAAGTTATCTATGATAATATGACTCTACTGCTGGTTTGTGAACCTGATCACTTAGAAGTATCTCTTTCTCTGACTGTCATCTTGAAGATTTAGCCTGAATCTCTCAAGTGAAAGAAGACCTGGGTATAGCTATGCATAGAAGCAAAAGAATGCTTGGCAGTGAGAAGTTTTCAGCAACAGCTCCCAAATGTACTTTATCTTTTTTGTAACACAATTCTTTAAACTTCTGCCTGACTTTGAAGTTACCTTCATGTAAATATTTTTATCTCTTTCTGTGCTCAGACTGGGGCAAGCTTACATGATACTTGGATCTGCTCAAATTTTAAGTTAATCGTTCGTTTTACTACCTTCAATCCCCTTCCCCCATTCTTTTTGCAGAAGGAAAAAAGGACAGTGCCAGAAATGCTTAATTCTTTGCTCTTTCTTAGCACAAACCACCCATACCTACTTAAACTAATCTTTTTTTCTCCTGTATATGGGTTTTTTTTTATTGTTTCCCTTTGTCTTCCTTCTTTTTCTTAGCATCTTGCGTGCTTTCAACTGTCTCACACCAAAACCTGTACTCTTGAGGTCAGTGGATCCCTCCCCTTCACAAACATCTCCAACTCTGTTCTTTTTTGCTCCTTCTCCATTTTATTTTTTTTTCCTCTTGTGATAACATTTTTTTCGCATGAACTTAATTTACTGTATTTTACTTACACTAGCACAATCAAATGTAAACACTAAAGAGCCATGAGCCATTATGATTATTTTTAGATAAATGAAAATTTGAACTCAGTATTTACTTTGGGATTATTTACTTTGTTGGGTTAAGACTTTTTTTCTGGTTTAGTTATTTATATTTATTTTTAGTTAGAATCAAGAAATGTGCAAAGTGGAAGAGCTCGATAAGAGGAGACAGTTTAAAGAAGAGCATCAGGTGTCAGAAGTATGGCAGCAGAAATACCAGGTTGTCAGATCTGGTCCCTAGTATCTTATCTTTAAGTCCTAGTCCTGGTCCCTTATCTTTAATGATGCTTTATAGAAAGGGAATCATGTTTCTTGCATCCAGTTTACGGGTTGTGGTAGACCTTCACAGTTTATCACTGTTATATAGAAAATGTCCAGATCCTCTTACAGCTTTCCCTGACTCACCATATATTGGTGATCTGATTCCCCTATAGAACTCATTGTCAGTGTAGTTTTTCAGTCTGTTTTCTTTGATGCAGCAGCATATAGTATGTTGAAACATTTGTCCAAATGTAAGTGATTGAATGAAGTTGGAAAAGTCAAAAATTAAACACAAAGTGTGAAATATTATAGACACATCTTTAAACAAAGGTATTTTTAGAGAGTTGTACTTAACCTGTATAAACCTGTTCCCTTCAGAAACCAAATCAACTGGAGGTACTCATTAGGGTTGGAAAAGACCTCCAAGATGAAGTCTGACTGTCTACCTAACATTATCATGACCACTAAACCATGTCCTGAAGTTCCATGTCTACATGTTTTTTGAACACCTCCAGGGATGATGACTCCACCACCTCTCTGGGCAGCCTATTCCAATGCCTCACCACTCTTGCAGTATAGAAATTTTTCCTAAAGTCTAATATAAACCTCCCCTGGCTTAGCTTAATCCCATTTCCTCTTGTCCTATCCCTAGTTACTTGGGAGAAGAGACCAGCACCCACCTCATTATAACCTCCTTTCAAGTAGCTGTAGAGATCAATAAGGTATCCCCTCAGCTGCTTCTTCTCCAGACTAAACAATCCCATTTTCCTCAGCCTCTCCTCGTAAGACGTGTTCTTCAGACCCCTCACCAGCTTCATTGCCCTTCTGGACCTGCTCCAACACCTCGATGTCTTTCTTATACTGTAGTGCCCAAAACTGAACACGATACTCAAGCTGTGACCTCAGGAGTGCTGAGTACAGAGGCACGATCACTGCCCTACTCCTGCTGGCCACACTATCACACAATTCATTCAAGTCAAAGGTTTTCCAGAGGTAGTTTTAATAGAGACAGGAAGTTGTGGAGATTATTACCTGTGTTTCAAATACAGGTAAAAAGCTCTAAGGAACTACGGCCTCGTCATATCTTTACTGCTTCACTAGGAGACTTAATTAATGTAGCCATCCAACCTGCAAGCATGCAACATACCTTCAGTTGGAAATACCTAGTATTTTCAAGACTGAATCTGCTCCTCTCCAGAGCAAGACCCATTAAACTTAATTACAATAAGAAGCCTATTTCTGTTACACAAATAATATTCTCATGTAACCTAATTTAAAATAATTGCCTACATTGCTTTTGTTCAGAAGGGAAAACAAAAACTGAAAGTGCTGACTTATTGAAAATGGGTGTAATTATATTATTATGTTATATTTTGCTTAGAGCTTTTCTGGTACTTTGGGTTACATTTTAAATAAGAAAACTGAGGAAAATGCGGTTTATTCACTGGTACTAGAGAAAGACCTATATAAAACCTAATTTACAACTCACAGTTCTAGCTTGAGCAGATATTAATTCACAGAAAAATTACCAAGGGTTCTTACTTTTCTGTAGATCTATGTAGACAACTTTTATTTCAAAGGAATTAAAATTTTTAAAAGCATTGGACCAAACAGTCATTCTGTCTTAAAACAGCAACAAAACCCCTTATTTTCACCATTATACTTCAGTGACACTGAAGGACCTGAAAGTAAAAGAAAAAGAGTTCTGACATAAAAGAATTATCACTTCTGCGCTGAATCCTGGAAGAAGTGGATAAAGTTATTAGATAATCTGAGACGGCAAATGTGAAATGAATGGGCTGTCATGACTAATCTCTTACTGAGGCTGTTCCATTCTGTCAGAAGTAATACAATAATATTAACCAAACCTGTTTGCTTGATGTCCATCTAGTCTCCATTCAAATATCTACTTAAGAAAACAGACCAACAGACAGTTGCATATATTCCTTTATTCAACATCTCTCAGTGCAAAATATCCATGTCAGTAAAGCTGTTTGAGGGTCTAGTTCTGGAGAGCAGTTTTCAGAATTTGTGTGTAATTTATATTTTGATAATAATAATGATGATAGCATGAAGATCCTTGTATTATTAAAGATATATGGTAAATACAGAAACAACCTTTTCAGAGCAGTATTCTAACTTAATACATCATAAAATAGTCTTTCTAATGGTCAGATACTTTTAAATGAGTAATATTGCACAGGGAAAAAAAAGTGTGTGGATGCCAAGGAAGAAGATTTCATGGATACAGTATGAAGAGTTCAAGATACGCAGGTTGAATCCTTTCTAAAAGCATTCTTATAACTTCCCACAAAAGGTCAGTTGAGATGAAAGTCCTTCAAGTTACTACTTCAAGGTTTTGTCACTGCCTGTGCCCTGGCAGTCTCCTGGAAACCCTTTTCAAAAGTTTCCATCTAAACTTTTCTCTTTGTATTTCTTCATCTGCCTTTCATCCATATTTCCCCAAAACCTACTGCAGTAATTTTTTTTAATATTCTTTGACAAATTATTGTTTGGATAACTACTTATCTTGTTAAATTGATATCTTAATATGTGGACTGGAAACCATATATATATTAAAGACTTTTTATTAATGTCATCATTATTTTGCTCTCTAATTTATTTTGTGTGTCCATTTTTATACTCACTTCCAGGAAGTAAACTGAACAAGCCCTTTTCAATCCTTTGATCAACCAGATACTACTTTGATGAAGGAAATGAGAACTGTTGTCTTTTCTGTGCAATGACCTGATGAATATAATATAGGTTCATTGAATTGGTTTTCTTTGTTTTGTTTTTTCTACGGTGGTCCAAATAAAATAATATCTTCAGTAGTACCAGTCTCCTCAGTAAGCATGAATACCATCTGACTGATGATTAAAAAAAAAAAAGTAGTTTACAGAGCTGTATATGTTTTGGTTGCTGTTGCATTTATAACTAAATGTATTTAGATCTAAAATTATCTAAGTCTTGATTAATTCCAAGTTAGTTTGAATACTAAGTCTTGAGTTTAAAATGGAGGCAGGACAAACTCAGAACAGAAGTCTATCCTTTCTGTAACTGCAAAGTTTCTATGTATAAGATCCACATCTAAAAGTATGATCTGAATTTTTAGTCGTACCAAAAGTCCACTGAAGTTTTGAGATTGCTTTCTTTAGGGTCAACTCTGTGTGTTTTTCCAGGCATAGCATCAAGTCTTAATAACAAGAATACCTTGTCTCTGTAATAAAAGCAAACAGATCAGGGAAACATGATAAGTGAGAAGAAACTATGTGATCTGAGGCTGAAAGGGGTGGAAATCAGGCAAGATAAAAAAAGACATATTTAAGACCATGCTCTTGTGTGTTAAGTTTTTTTTTAAGATATAGGAATTAAGAGTTTTTTATTTTCTCACATTATGGAAGCTTATTTGTCAGACCTTTAAGATGGAAAAATATCTATAGAATGGGACAGAAATACCAAGATTATGGATATTACATTAACATATAAAGAAAATTACCAAGCAAGAAAGGCTGCAATCAGTGTAAGAGAAAACAGAAGCAGAAGGTGACAGGATTGCACTTTCAGACAACTATCCTGCATGTACATGGCTGCATTTCATAATGCTAAAGATCACTTCATGTCAGCTGGCTTTAGAGGTGATAGGGTGGTTAAATTGTTATTGTTTTGGTAGGCCCCCAGCTGAAATAGATGTGCATTCAAAACAGCATACAGGATTCTGTCATGTAAGTATATAGGTCACATTTACAGTATCATTTCCGCAAAGTCAAACTTTCCATCAAGCCAGCTATTTTCACCTAGGTACAGGAGATTTGAGCCTGAACATGGCCAACATTATTTATATTAGTTTAACTTCATTATTTTTAAGGAAATTCACTATACTATTTTAACATTTACTGAAGGCTTGTTCCTTTGTGCTTCTGTGCAAAATATGAATAGTGATCTTTTACTGACTAGGCACAGCTTCTCCAGGAAAACTGGTACTGGTTTAATGAAAACTGACTACAGGAATAACAGCCAGCCATTGGATTATCATGTCCCTAATTTTTAATTTTATATGAAAATAGATAGGAGTTTGTAGTTGACTCATGAGAGAGATTCTCACTTAAAATTTTGAAAGTGCTAGTAAAAAGGCTTTTTTTTTTCTGTACATATTGCAGAAAGCTCTTGACAGTATCTAGCTCAGTCTTTAAAAGTGGAGTTTGTTTGTGAAAGTTGACAGACAGTTCTGAAGACAGAAATCCTCTACTGATTTACTAGACAGGTACAGAATGAGCAACAGGCATTTCTTCAGCTTTCTCTTCAAATCTAAAAAGGTGGTTTTCTTTCTTCTTTTTGTTTGGTTTGTTTTTTGTTTGGTTTTTGGTGGGGGGTTTTTTGGGTTTTTTCGCTTTTTTTGGTTTTAATTTCTGTGTACACTCTGACACTTGTTTCTTGAATGATCCTGAAAGGTATTAATTATCTCAGAGTGCCTCATAAGAAACAAACTGCAACCAGCAAAACTGTTTTGTATGGGAAACTGAACCTTGCTTAGGTAGTAATGCCTTTTAGTCACTCACTACTGGATTAACATAACTTTGTAAGGTGTTGAGATAGTGGCACATGCACACACTTATTTCTACTACTAGGGGGAAAAAAAAGGCAAAACAATTATCCAGTTGCAGTTGATATTGTAACTAAGTACTGGGAACTATATTCTGCAGTTGACTAAACAAATGAGTAAATCAAAGCCACAGCCAGAAAGAACATCTTTACTTTGAAGTAACATCTACAAAAGAAGTCATTCCTCAGAGAATGAGGAATCTTCACTCCTGTAAGATGATTCTAAATTTAACATTGGCAAAAAACATATTACATAGCCAAATTATACAGTGTTTGCCCTATGAGGGAGCACTTCAACCCTAATAACAATAATTCTGTTAAAAACACTGCATACTGAAACAGATCTGTATTAAATCTGGACATCATATAAATACTTACCTGATTTAGATGCTAAAGAAAAAAATGATACAGTAGGTCTTCAATTTGAAGTAAAAGCACACCTTGTTCTTGTGTTTGCGTGTCTGTTAGGGTTCAGTGATTATATACACTCAAGTAGCTAGCAAAAATGAAGTATGCCACTTGTCAAAGCAGTTTGGTACTGGGTGTAAAATGTAGGAATGTGATCAGTCTTGATAAAACAACCCAGCACAAGGATGTGTCCTGGAAGTAATGTTGAGCCAGTATTCTTTGCAACATGAGATTACTAATATGACAGGGATAAAAAAGTAGTTTGCTACTACCCTGATGACATAGTCACAAAGAAAAGAAAGAGAAATCAGAGGAGTGCAGAGTAATATCTAGAAAAGAAATTGGACGTGGACAACACCACAGTTTCCACTTCCTCTATAGGCGGCAGCAAAGCCAAGGCAAAGTGGAGAGAAGCTAGTTCATTATCTTGCCTATTGCGACAAACTGTTTGATTTGCCAGTAATCTAATTCAAGTACACCAGTCTGTGGAAATGTTGCCTGTTCTTTCAAAATAAAGAACAATTTATTCTGTATGAGAGTACTCCAGAGACATCCCTTACCATGCTATTTACATTTCAATAGCTAGGATCAAAAAAGAGCTCTGGGACTACATCTTTACTTATACAGCTCCAGGTAAAGCCCAAAGACCTGCAGGCTCACTGCATGACAAACACTTCTAAGATGCTCTCCAGTAAATAGATGGAATGATATAATGCCATTATGAAACCTTAATGCAATGGATCAGTTCATCCTTTTGTTTAAATTCTCACCGTCATCATTACTCCAAGTACTTTGTCTAAAGATGTCTACTCTACAGATTGTTTTCTACACATTGAGTTACAAGCAAGGCAATTTGAATAAAATAAAAAAGCTCTGAAAAAAACCTTGGAGTTACTTAATCTATATTGCTAGTGATTTTTAACTTTCCTTTCCTTGACCTGGTGAGTAAGATTTCCTAATAGTGTTTTCAACTGGCTCTTACAGTGCATTTTGCTTAGAACACTATACAAGCCACATGTTCATAGGAAATTGTCTCAGATTTGTATACCTCATGCCTTTGTTACTAGAAAATCTGTAATGAATAATTACAAAGTAAATCTATAGATAGACTGGATAGATGGATTAAGTGCATTAGTACCGGAAACAAATATGTTGCAGCTACTGAGAACAGTTAATCAACTAACAGAAATATCTACATTGTGTTTACCTGTTAATTTCTCACCTTGAAAGGGAGCTGAATAGAGTTTTCAGTCAAAACCATTCCCTAATACTCAAATTCCTGCTAGTGATACTTTTAAATGTTTTAAGTGGGAGTATACTAATAAGGATTAGTGGGTTTGTTTAGTCAGAGCTATGCTCTTCATGGACTGAAGCTTGTAAGCATTTCAGCACTCACACAAAAGTTGACTAAACTTTACATTTTTATTTTGAGCAAGATATAAGCTGTTTTAATGAAACTAGCAAATCAGAACTTTTGAGGAGTTTGTAATGTGTGATATATTCTCTACATACATAAAAGGAGGGCTTTAGCAGATAAACATCATGTGTCTGATAATGATGAAATGTATTCAAGTTGCCTACAGTGTAGCAGTCTGGGTGATTTTTCTGGAATTCCACACATATTTTTCAAATGCTATTTCAAAATCTGTGGTGAATTCTCAGGGACATTTAAAACAGATTCTTACCACAAGCACAGTCATGAGAGTTTTGTATATAAACATGCTTGCAGCATGCTTCATGGTTGTAATAAAAGCAATAAAAGATGTTAACACGCATGTCAGTGGGCATATGTAGATGTTTGCTGTAAGTATTTCAAGTAATATGACATGATAACTACATTTTAATTAAAGTTGAGAGGAGTTCTAAAGCTTTGCCAGGATTTATTCCCCTATTTTAACCCAATGTGAGTTTTGTTGCCACCTAATTGTGAATAACTGGTGACTAGAATGTCCTTAGAGACCTGCAATTTAGATGATACTCTGTAATAAGAGATTTTAGACATGGGGCAGAAGGGATGAAGCAAAGAGAAACTTTCTTGAAATTCAGAAATTTTAGCAAAAGACTGGGACTGGAATTAGTGTAGTTTTCCTGTATTTCTCACCACGGGATATGCCATTTCTTGAAGGAATTAAATTATTCTGTTATACAACAAGGAGTCAAGTGATAGCATAGAGATGATATGGGATTAGAAGATCTTTGATTTTAAATTGTTACTGAACAGCAAGAGACCGAAAGATTTTGCTGTTTATTGTAGCCTCAACTCAGAGATGCCACTATCCTACATGTCTCTATTATAAAATTCCTATCACAGTGAAGCAGACTTGCCTTGCTGCTCTGGAGGTGGCCTTTCTGATTTAGAGTTAAGGTAAAACTGCATGGATATTTTTGAGTTCCTATCCACATAGGCCTGAATTCATAAAGGTATCTCTTACCTACATGGAATGAATTTAAAATCTTAAAAGTCACAATGATCTGTGTTAGAAAAATAAGGAATATCAATATTCAGATCTGTCAAGTCATTGCCTTTCACAACCACTATTTTAATTTTCTGAAAAGCAGATTTTTTTCCCCTTTTTCCTATGACTACAAATCTTGGTTTAGGACACAGACGGGAGCAAAGAGTAGCAGTAAAGTTTTTCTTTTGATCCAGCTACAATCAAGAGATAGTCCTAACAATAAAATAGACTTCTTTTAGGAGATTTGCAGTTTTAATTTCAACCTCAAAGAGACAGAAATGTTTTGGAATAACCCTAGCTATATGCTCAGCTGAAAGTTTGAGGTAGACCCATTTCTAGATATGTACTACAGTTATGTTCACTATATTTCACAGCAAATTATATAACTTTATTTATAATGCTGACAGCCATTTAGAAATGCCCTTTTTCCTGGGTATGCATGATCTCTGTCAGCAGTGCCTAGTAAAATACCAGTGAAATAAATTAGCTTATTACAGAAAAAGAAAAGTAGGTATTCATTAATATGTTTCCAAAGGTCAAAGAAAATCTTCACTTTCAAAATCCTTTCAATCCTTACTGACACTATTTTGTGCTGCTGTGTTATACTATGTGATTAAACTGCCTGTCTTTAAAAATATATCTAGTATACCAACAGCTACGTGAAAATTTAACATACAAGGTTTGGAAACCCACCTCTAATTCCACATCCCCCTTGATATTTCTAACTCATGTAGATATGGTATAAACTAATTAAGAGAAATTAAAATAAAGACAGTATCAGCAGTACTGGTCTTAATAAACAGTTTGGATGCTGCTTTCTAATCTGTCAAGAAAAGAAAAAAAAAGGGGGGGGGAAGCTTGGATTATCTTTACGAATCCACAGTTTTCAAGATTTCATCATTTAGGTAATTTTATCTCACAGAGAAATTCTGCCTTCAGATACATACTTGTTGATGTCAATGGAATTGCACCTATCCCTAAAGCTCTGCCTTCAGTTGTGTAAATGGTTATGAAGTTAGAATATTTCCCTTAATCTTTAAATTGGTCTCCCTGAAATATATAGTCCGTGGAGAGTCTTTTAGAAGTTTCTTCTTTTAGTCAGATTCAGGAATAACTTCACACACCCTCCCAGAACTATATGACAACTGATTCTTGAAGCCCTTAACAGCTTGTTATCACGCTGAGAGATTTAATTTCTATATGCATCATACTATGAGAACGGGAATACTTAAGATGTTAGTTAGGTTCTCGCTTCCATAATTGAAATATGAGGGAAGTATTGGCAAAAAAAGTCTCTTGACTAAGATTTACTTGCCCAACTTCTTCAAAAAAATTTACACTTGTTAATCTTCCATGAGTACTATAAAGCCGGTCTTATCTCTGATATTTGGAGAGGACATAGAAGGATGGGACGAATAAGTTTTAATGAGATTTCCTTGTGGGATGCATTTATGATTCTGGTATTTATTAGTGGGCATTTATTTGAATATGAAAAGTGACCCATTATAAGGCTGAGGTGATTGAATATATATCCTTTGCTCCACATGCTGTCATTCAGAGTTGTCAGTTATGTAGAGGTTGAGGGGTTCTTTTTGTTTGGTCATGATGTTATTTAGTAGGCACGTGCACCGCGGTCGCTCCTTTTTTAGTACTTCCATGTTGTTTTTTGTTTTCCCCCGTTTTTGGTTC
>WUAM01000359.1:12066724-12077769 GCA_024336885.1 Actenoides hombroni | reverse complement strand
ACCCCCCCGTTTCTAAGTTCTGCATTTCCATGTGGTGTGCACAGTTACGCTGACACAGTAAAAAAAGGCAATACTTGAGAGGGAGGAAAGCTGTGGGCAGTAGCTGAATAACTGGCCGTGCCACTGAGTGTGAAATCACGTGCTTTTGGAGCCTAATGTTCTGCTTGTGTGCACAGATAGAATTTCACTGCATTTCATGAAGGTTGATTCCTAAAGGCCAAGACTATGTCTCAACTCAGACAGCACTAAATAATCTTTCCTTATGTTTCCGGCATGGGAGCCGAGAGAATTGACTTAGTCTGTACCAGTCCAGATGACTCGATTTTCTCCAGCAGCCTACTGTGAGATTGGAGCCTCTTTTTTTTTTTCTTTTTTTTTTTTTCTTTCTCTGAAACAGCTCTGTAGGCAGTGTACTAGCATGTGAAAGCTCTGCATTGATGCCCTCAAAGCTACTCAGCTCCTATATTTCACAAAAATATTTTCCCCTGTCAGCATGGCACTGAATTCAAGCCAGCACTCAGCTTTTAAAAGGACTGATTAGCTCTGATGCTGTATTGTTTTGCTCCAGTGCCTGCTTCCAGAACTAGGGCATACTCTGTTACTTTAGAAACACCAGCACCTCACTCCCCTTGTGCAATATAGACTGGCTTTGAGCACTTCTGTGGAGAGAGCCATGGGCTGTGTATATGGATGCAAGTAGATATGGGTGAAGGCTTAGCTACTGGAGACAATTCCCACATGAAGACAGCGGTGATGTTTGATTTCCAGGACAAATGCTGTGTCAGGAATCTAATGAAATTAAACTTCAGTAATGAATGAATCAGGCTAATAATAATGTTAGTGAGTATGGCTATGTAATTCCCCAGGTATTAATATTTCTTCAGTTTTCAAAACATACCGAAGAAGAATTATCTTTCAAGGTAAAGGTAATATTTTTAAATCTTCAGACTTAAAATGTTATTACAAGAAAAGATTCTCTTCTTGTAGCCATAAACTGCAAAAACAGTACTTACAGTTAACAGACTGTTTCATTTGTGTTTTGGTCAATTCTGACATCTTCATGAGAACCATGACTAGCAAATAATTTCTTTAGATATACTTTTTAATATTGAACAAAAATATTGTTCTGTCCACCCATTGTAATGCTTAAGTACCTATGCAATGAGAAACAAATGTATTTATAAATCATTCATTTCATACGTCAGTGGCATTTACTGACTACTGTAATTGAAGGGTTTTCGTTGAGAATAAATTTACAAAATGAAGATGGTGCTATAAAAATATTTTCCTTATTTGAAGATAAGTCAATATGTAAATATGTATTATATGTTCTCTGCACTACATATTATTATTGCAGAACATAAAAGCTCTTCTGTACATGCCAGCTGCTGGAAATAATTCTACTTCTGTAATTTACAACAAAAATGGAGGTGACCAGACATCTTCCTCTTCCCCAGGATACTGAAATATGGTTTTCATCATTGCTGCTAGGCCATTCCTTATCCTAGCTGCAAATTCAGTCAAATGTTGAAAGTGTGCCCTCCAACCATTTAAAATGCCGTCCCAACTGCAACTTTACTATACTTATCAGAAGGAAATCCAGAGAACATTTAAAATGAAAGATTCCTGCCAACTTCCTGAGCATATCTAATTTTAAATTTTAGACATGAAATAAGAATTAAAGGATGTCATAGCACAAGTCACAGTACAACACTAAAATAATCTAGGAGACGATGCTCCATTTGCTAAACAAGCTGTTTCTCATTGATAAACTTTGAGAAAGTTAGTTCCACTTTGGCACACACAAGAAGAGTGCACATAAAACTTTTAAATTACAATAAATGTGTCATGTAAAAAGTTATGCAGCTCAGCAGGACCCAAACATAGGACTTCTTCTTTAAGCATAGTTCTTGGTTGTTACTTGGTTTAATTAGTAATGGCAGTGGGCTTCCTAAGCTTAACGAAACCAAGATCTGAATAAATCACCTTACAATCTGTCCTGTACCTTAAAACCTTCTATGTGCAGTTAGCACCTACCATCATGCAGAGCTGTATTGAACATTAAAGTCAGTGATACTCAATATGATTACAGGGGCCACCTGTACAGAGCATTTTTGAGATTAAGGATTAATTTACCTTCTTTTAGGTGATTGTTTAACCCCTATTAATCTATCAGGTGAATTTTCAGTCTGTCTTTTGATGTTTCAGATCTTTAAGTCCTTGAAGTAGTTGATCCCCTAATCCACCATTTGCCATCACCACTACATTAATTGATTTGTATTTTGGTCATTATACATAAAAAGCAACAGCTGGCAGTCCTTTTCTGTCCTATTTTCCAGTCTGAAACAGCATGAACCAGCTGACCAGAATATTTGTGGAACTGAGACTGAAAAAGAAGAAAATTTTTAAAAACTCAGAATTCATTTTACGTTTTCTTAAGTATTTCTGAGGAATGAATTTATGTTCTGGAGATTTTTTAATAGATTGTAAAGTTTTCAGGTTTGTGTAAAGCCATTCCCAGGGTCCTTTAAAGACCTTAAAAACACTTTAATAAATGTGATCTGAACCACAAGTTTGTAATTAAAATCCTACTCAATGTTTAAAGCTTCAGAATTTACTATTTGTGTAATAATTGAAACCTGCGTTGCTATTTTGTGTTCCATGAAGTATCAGAGGGTAGCTCCATATGGAGAATCACTGAAGTGATTTTTCAGATGTTTGTCAACACTTTCTAGTAAGCTTACTGTATGAATGCTGATGCTAGAAGTTTTTTTTCCTTTTTTTTCTGGTGTCCTAAGTAAAAGAATTGCCTTCAGAACACATATAATTGCAAGGGAACTATTGACCATTTATTTTTTTGAAATCATTGAAATTCTTGTTATGAGAATATTTCTGTGCTTATAAATACTGTATTATATTATTTTTTCACCCTGACTTGAAGGAGGAATGCAAAAATTAGTTTTAGCACAGTTTTTCAGCTTTTCCCTAAGAGACTGAAAAGAAAATTGAAAAAAAAATCTTGACTTTAGAGAACATCCTTACAGAACACTTATTCATCGCCTCAATATAGGTTTCTTTTCACTTTGTCTTCTATAATAGTCTTTCTCCAGTTTAAAATCTTTAATTAAACATTCTCAAAATTGTAATATAATCTCTGCTTTCCTCTAAAATCTTCCCCTTTGTTTGACACTGGACACTATTCCTGTCTCTTCTGTTTAAGAAAGAAGCCTTTTCTTCAATGGCTGGTGTCCGAGGGACATTGTCCATTCTGCTTTGATGCCAGTCAGTGCATTCCTGGACCCAGTTCCAGAATCCAGCTCCTGAATCCGGGTCCCATGTGCTGTTGAGTCTAGTCTGTGACTTCCCCAGTATCTGCCCACAACATCAGTGGTGACTGTGACATAATTGCCATCAGGTGGTGTTGGATTTGATAGTCATTTTGTATATATTTGTATGTATTTCATGTTATTATTTTTGTTCAAACAGTTCAGTTTTCTTTTCCAGTCCGTAAGACTTTCTCCTTTAATCCCTTTCTGTTCTGCTTTGGGGAAGGAGAGGGGTCAACACAGAGCACCTATCATAAGTCTAGTGGTCAGCCCACTACTAACCCTTGACAACTGGTTTTCTGTCTTTTTGAACAGAATCTTCTTGATCCCTTTAAAACAGCTAGGAAAGCATTCACAATAAGCTGACCTTTCTTAGTTGTCTTCCATTCATCCTTTAACGTACAGGCATGACAAAACCCAATGAAAGCTACCAATCAAAGATATTGACTTACGAGAATTTCACAGCCACTCAAGGTTCTATGCCCCAACAAGCATATGAGTAAGGAAGGCATTATTGTATTGCTTTCGAAATGGGACAGTGGGTCAGTGCAAATGCATGCATTTAAATTTGGTCATTGTACATTTTGCACCAGGACCATAATCTGCTGATGTATGCATCTGTAGTGACATACATGCTAGCATTACAGCTCTGGTCTACTTTGGGTCCATTCAGCAGAGTTGCCAGGCATGGTTCAGAAGTCAGTCTGCCAGATGTCTACTCAGTATACAGTGTAGGTATGAGCTGTGCCACTTTTGGCACTCTGAGGGAACTTGATTCCTTAAACAATGTCTTCACGGGTTTTGCTCTCCTGCCAGCTGAGTCATGGAGGAGTGTATAGAGAAGGTCTTGTATTGCCAAGTAAATGATAATGAGGTGGTTACAACAGCATGATGAATATCTGCTGATAAGCAGTAAAGACACAGTTGACCTTAAGCATTTCTTTTGTACACAACATGGCCTGTACCAGGCTGCCCAGGGTAGTGGTGGAGTCCCCACGATCCCTGGAGGGGTTTCAAAGGCATGGAGATGTGGTGCTGAGGGACATGGTTTAGTGGTGCCCTGACAGTACTGGGTTAACAGCTGGACTCGGTGATTTGAAAGGTCTTTTCCAACCAGAGTGATTCTATGAAAAGGCATCAGTAGGGTATATTTATCCAGGAACAGGTGTAGACAGAAAGACTAATAGTGAAGTCCAAAGGACTTAGATACTGTACTTAACTTGAAATAGTAACAATTAATTAGACATTAAAAAAATTATTAAAAATTAAAGATATAATCCCTCTGAACATGCCTTCCCCAGACTCAAAAGTACACTTCTTTCTGTCCTGATGAAAGTGGTCAACAGGCAAGTTGTCTTCACAGTGATTGCTGTTGCCCAAGTTCCAATTTTGTGCAAGATCATCCTCCTAGCTTTACTTGCTAATGCATGCATCCATAAAGAGAGCTGTGTTCCCTTCCACTATCCTAGAATTGTATGAACCTGGGAGAAGAACTTACAGTAGCAGACTTTTACTGTTAGTAGAAGTAGTAGGTAGAGGCTGCTCAAATTTTGGAATTCAGAGAAACAGGTACCAGAAAGACCACTTGGTCATTGAGTCCAGTATCTGCTGCTGCAGTGGAAGTACAGAAACGCTGTGGTCACTACAAAATCCAAGCAAAACTTCTTTCTGACTTTGTGATTTATAAAATGTGTCTATCCTTGTTCTTCTCTCCGCCCACACTTCTTTATTTTTTTAACATTTATAGCTGCCTGTGATCAACTACCCATTATAATGATTAGATAAGCAGCTTATGCACAACTGTGTAATGGATGAGATGTCCAAGCTAACTCTCACATGGGGCAGTGCTGGTCTTAGCGCTAGAAATAGTTGTATTTTTCCTTCACGTTGGTTATCTCAGCTTTCCATTGCTCGACTAGTGAAGAGTTGATTTGAAAAAAATTTGCACTTCTAAATTGCTTTCCAGCCACACATCATTAAATAGTTTTCAAAAAATAGTCATAATGAGTGTTTTACAAATTGAGAAACTGAGTCCAGGCAAGTGTTTCATTCAAAATTACACAGTGAGGGATAGAACTCAGGTTTCCTGACTCACAGTTCATTGCTCAAAGCACTATGTAATGCTAAGTTACTTTAGAGGATACCTTTAGATGGCAGAAAGGAACCAGAGTAGAATAGCATCTCCTCCTGCTATTCATGTACAATGTGTGCAGTCAACCTCTCCATTTTCTCATTCCTCAGGGGGTCCATCATCTCTCACCTCTTGTTTGGCAGACCCTGCACTAAGTAATGCTGCACAGGGCTAAGAGAAAAGAAGAAAGAACTAGAGAGAAAGGATGGCAGCTGTGCTGCAAAAGGGGACTATAGCAGTTCTTTTTAGTCTACAAAGTCTAGCTTTCACACTTTATATTTTGGAATAAACTTTTATCGTGTCTATCACAGAGACAACACAGGCAAGGAAACAAATGGAAAAATAATTATTAAAAATGCTTGCTTCTCAGGACATGGCTGAGTTTGTTTTTCATTATAATTTATTTTCACAATTTAATTTTTCCTGTGAATATTCCTTTATTATTTATAAGGTATGAATTCAATCTGTGAACCCTCCTCCCGATATTTCAGCCTCACTTACACCTTGAATCAAGTCACTGATACCTGACATTTACAATTGCCATTTAGCAATTCTATGAATAACAGCAATTAATGTTAAAACAAAAAAAAAAAAGAAATTTCTTTTGGAAGGGATGTTGAAAGCAGAGTTTTCTAAGGGAAAACATGGGAAAGATGTAAATGCGAGCCCTAACTCTATTCCTCACCTCCTATTACAGACATTCTAAAGGTGATTTTTATGTTCTAAGACATCAAAGGCAGAGCAGACAAAGAAGTTGCAAGCAGAAATTTGCTGGGAGTTTTTTAATGAGAGTAGCTTAAAGAGATTATACTGTAAATTCACATTCTACTGGACATCATGAACATCTTTCTATATGTAAGCATTAAATGGTATGGCTTAAACAAATAGCTTCAAATGATAATTTGTGTGGGTTGACAAGGGCTGTCCATAAGAAACAGAAAGTGGATTAACTGCATAGACAAAACAAACCAGGGAGAAATTATTTTCCTATTACATTTTGATTAGTTTGTGGTTGTCTCCAATTTGTAATTTACCTTTTAAGAGAGTCTGGATTTCTCTCTGGGAGCCTCCGTGACAGCATTTGTCTCAGCATTGTCAGTAGAATGCTGAGGTCCCAAATGAAGAATGATTTGGTTGTAACTGCTGTAATCATTAAGATGGGACCCAAATTTGAAGGAATTAGAAATAAGGAAGAAACTCATGCTGGATGTTTGGAGCAAGACACTGGTATTGATACAGAAAGTACCTAAAAGAGATCAGTTTTCTATGACAGAATTTGCTCCAAATTGTTTTTGTATAAAGTGTATAGTGCTAGACTACTCCTCCCACTTCACAGAAGTATTTCATTTTATGAAATGGAAATTAAAATTCTGTTACACCTGAGAATGTCTCATCTACGTAACTGTACAATCATTACTCAGAGAGAAGCTGACATAATTCCCAAAGTGGGTGTTGCTTTTTTATTCTGGACATGATTGTTTAAAAGAAAAAAAAAATCCAAAATTTTTTTTTAACCTACTTTCCATGATATTCTAAAATCTTTTGTTCCATTGCAAATGTAGAGAGATGCACTCCATCTCTCGAAGCATTTGAGTAATGATATATAATAATTAACAAGCTTTTTAAGTTGTTAAGCCTCTGAGCTAGATGCAAAGCATATTCTTTCTAGATTTTTGGTATATATTTATCTTTTGTTTACAGCTTACTAGAGTAGGAATTTGAACCTGTTCTCCCTTCTCTGTTTGAGTATTTCCCCTTCCTTCAGTGGTCTTCTCATCCTCCTGCTGCCTACCCAATTTTCTGACCAGATAAAAATCAAACTAGTCCCTCAAATGAGGAACTCATTTAACAGCAGGCACTGAAAACCCTCCTACATTACTCTCCCTGCTCAAGAACACAACAGAGATCCCCTCAGACAGAACTGAACTAAGATAACTACCTGCACCACAAGTTTGTCCGAAAAATTATGCCTGCTGCAGCATTACAATGTGACTAAATTTACTAGAGCTGTAAATACGCAAGTGTCTGCAATTACTTGAGGCATATGAACTGAAGTAATTTTTGGCTTGCACGTCTCCCTGATTTTCAGTAAGATAATAGAAAACTGCACAAATATACACTGTCTTTTGCAAAAACTTCAGTCTAACCCTTCTCCTTAGATCTTTCTTTCCCTGATCCACGGAATTGTGATAGAAAACAACAGGCTACAAAAAATAATGATGAATATGTATTATCATTTTATGAACTAGAATTCACAAATTTTCAATAGCTTTCTACTTTAAAACAAAACCCAAACAAAAGAACAACTGAACAAAAGAGAAGTAGTCTTGAAGAGGTAACAATAATCTGTTCTTGACCTAGGTGGAGCTAAACAAATGTTAGATGAAAAGACAAAATTTTAAATCAGGGAAATAATTGAATGACCTCTGCCAGAAAAAACGTGCCATAAATTATCTTTGCACTCAGTGGAAACATTCTCCTTTGCCTTTAGAGTAAATCAGACAATTTTCAGGCCAAACTAATTTTCTAAATCATAATTAGACAAGAGGCTAAAATAGGTCTTTGTAATGGAAGTGGGTTATAAATTTAACATGATATCCATAATTCATCCCTGAAGAAAGGTCCTTTACATTCTGAAAGCTTGGCTAATCTAACTTAAAGAGCTGGGCTGCTAAATGGTGTAACAGTCTATCTTGCTTAGTTTACTTTAGAACTTTGATTCATACTGTGCTCAGTTCTTTTCCCAGTGGGAAAGCCAGATTCTTAAAGCTCTTTCTCACACTTATTAAAATAATTCCCTCCTCACCAGGACATCAGCCTTGGGCATGCCCAGTTCTATTGCTAATAATTTTGTCTTTTTCAGTCCTTAGACGAGTTCTGAATTATAATTGACTAGTAAAAAAGGTTAAATTTTGTATATACGCACACAAATGCTTAAAGTACTATGCCAATACAGGAAGAAAACATGCCATTTGATAACACATTAGGCATTTAGCATATAAAAAAAGAGTGGGAAAGAGCAATTTGAATGACTATGACAAATCTGTCAATAGGGAAGTATATGCTTGAAAAAAGCTTTACTTTTTAAAAATGTGAGCTGAAAAATAGATATTTTAAATAACAAAATCAGAAATTCTTGATATTTCATCAAGTAGTCAATTGAATTTTCAGGTTTCCTTCAATATCATGTCAGCCTTCTGCAATTAGCATTAAAACTAATTCATTTAAAGCAGGTCTTTTTCATTGCGATTTCATTAGGTTTTTTAAGTAAGCCAGAGAAGAAAGGAATGTTCTCCATAAATGGTTATCATTAACATTTTCCAAGAATTTTGAGAGAGAGAATGTTGGCTCTGATTGAGCCACAGTTTCCATCACAGTACAGAAAAATCTATAATCTTTTTATTTTTACAGCATTACTTCCATTGCTTCAGGTAGTGATCAGAAGTTCCTACAGTATAGATCATATAGTTATCACAAAATAATTCTGACAAGCTGTTGTTCAAGGCCAGTGTAGTTTTTATTAACAAAACTACGTAGGTGCTTAAGTAAGAAAGCCAGAGTCTCTAAATTTACAGTGAATTCTAAATTTAGCCAAATGACACAGTAGTCCTCAACAGAGGAAATAATTGTGCTCTCTAACACCACTGTACCACCAAGCAATCTGCTTACTGGATCCTCGATGATATATCATGTCTAAAACATTTGGCTAAAACTACTGACCGTGTGCTTTGCTCTTGTAACAAATTTGCTAAGTCCATTCCCTTTTTGACCTCATTTTTAGAGGCTGTGTTTCATCGTTCTACTCTGATTCTTGGCCACAAGCAAGAGTGGCCCCATGCCAGCATTCTTTATCTCTCTCAGAGCTGGTTTGAGAACATTGAATCAACATCTATTTGAGCAGACAAGCTGTCTCTATTTGCCCCTGTGTATGCATTTGTGGTTTTTCATCCCCTCGTGGAAAGGCTTTCTCATAATAAACCTTTGATTAGATTGCAAACTCTTTAAGTCAGGTATTGTCTTTCTACTAACTGTGTGTACAGATCAGCTTTAATAGGGCCTTGAAACTTGTTTGGCCTTTGGTCAATACTGCGATAGTAACAGATAAGTTTATCCAACTCCTGACTTTCAATACTCCTCTGTTTTTGCTCTACACCACACTGAATGCTGCCACTACAGCGACATTTCTTTCTTTTGCTTTCCCTTGCTTATAACCTAGTGAATAATATATGTTCACATTAGACTGTTTGTCCCTGTGGGAGGACCTTCCAGTCACCTCAGTGTTTTTTCAAACATGCTACTGTATGTGACACTATGAGAGAAAGAAAGTAAACAACCAGACTGCAACTTGAACAGGTGCCACAGCTCAGATCTACAAAAGCCCAAATAGAATAAAAGATCCTTTCTGGTCAGCCCCATGTATTCAATAATCGGTGTCATATCTTATTTTGAATATTTTGATTTAAGGAATTTGCAAGATTATAAAATAAGGAATATTAATATTCTCTGAGCATTTTACATATCAAGAAAGTGAGGTCCTTGAAGGTAAAATGACTCATACAAGGTCACACGAAAAAACCAGTAGTGTATTAAGAAATATAATGTGGTCTGTATTGTTACCTAGAATTAACCCTAGACATTATAGCTGAAATTCCAGTGAAGTCAGCATCACCAAGACTTTACTGAGTGTCATGGTTGCAGGGCAAGTCACATAACATTTGCAATATTCTCAAGGTGTAAAGCCTGTTACAAAGATCAGGTAATATGATTGCACACTGTCTACGAAGGCAGAAAAGTGTTCTTAAACCTAGAAATATGAAGGATCATGGTAACTAATATCGGAACACATTGTAGGGAATATGATGCTTAGGTGAGTCACCTTTCCTTTACAGCATGCACCATATTGCCCCATCATTGGAGGTAGCAAACTCAAGGACAAAGAGAGCAAGGAGAAAGCCATTTGGTAATCTTATCATGTAGCTTCTGCAAAATATTCCCTGCAGTGTAGGATTGTTCAAAGTTGCACATGCTGTGTGTTGCTTGCTGAGTGAGGAAACTAGCTGCTGTGCACTGAGGTATATTGAAAAGAGAAAGAAACTCAGTGACCTGTTAATAGGCATGCTGTGTGTGGTCTCTTCTGGCTCCAAGTCCACATATTACTGATAATCTGTATCTCTTTCCAAACTAGATGCTGTTTAAATTTTACTGATTGGTGCAATGGTTCTTGAGTCTGGAAGAGGGGCAGCTGTAAAATGTTTTTCAACGGCGAGTGGCTCCTATATATCTCAACAGGAATAACTTCTTGCTGTTCTGTTCCTTCTTCATTTTTTCCATTGAATACAGATTTACAGCGAATTAAATCAAATGCAAGACTCTAGCAAAGCTGTTTTTTAACTACAATGCTATGAATAATAAAACTAAAACACATACTTAAGACTATTTTTAAATATTGCTATTTAATGTTTGTCAGCTATGCAATGCTTCAGTATTTCTTTAGGAGTCTTGATTTTTTTATAATGCTGAGAAAATATAATTTCCATTAAAATCACATTGGACACAGTAGGCCTAACTTTTCTCAGCATCTTCAAAAT
>WUAM01000359.1:12046873-12066714 GCA_024336885.1 Actenoides hombroni | reverse complement strand
TTTTGTTTCCCCCATAAAAAAATGAACAATCCCCCAAGGCTAAAAACACAAAAACCGGGGTGTGGGGGGAAAGAACCTACTTGGTCACCCACCCTGAGATCATCCCAGAGATTTTCAAAGGATCACAAGAAATATCCACCTCTAGGTGTGATTAGGACCTCAGCTTTCTAGTGGCTGGTTTTCTTACCAGGCTATCAAAGGAAAGGTTATCAAAGAGTATAGTGATGTGTGTAAGGTGGTGTTGGCTTCACAACAGGAATACCTTCTGAGTAATAGCTAGAGAAAATACTTTATTGACACAAAGAAATATTTCCAGTCATTTTTCTTTCAGTTTGGATTGTGTTTTAGTTGGGGAAAGAACTAACAATTTCAAGATAGTAAAATCGTAAAAAATAACTGGATAAGTGGGATACTGTAGACTGAAAAAATAAAGGTTTTCTTATAGATTTCATATTACTGCACTTTTAAATTCGTTGAAAGTATGCTTAAGTGAACACAGAGAAAGCAATGAACTAAAGGATACACTTAAAATGTAAGGATATATCACTGCCTATTGTCTGTATACAAATATGTCACACAGAATACATGGCAATATGTTATGGAGGTTGAAGCTACTATTGTAGGAAAAGGACCAAGTAAAATATAAATGAAAAAGATAAACAGCCTTTTGATGTATGACATCAGTACAAAACCCTATTTACAGTTATCTATGTTTCTTTACAAGGAGCTCATACTTTAAATGCTCCTAATTTTTTATGTGGAAGAAGTAATCCTTGTTGCTTGGGGAAGACAGCACAGTATGAGAAACAACATCCTGTGATGCCAATGGAGAGTAAATTTAGCATTAATACCTTTTTTTTAATGAGACATAGTTGTTTCCTGTTTTGCTCATTTCAGTGTTGCATCATAGAATGTTTTATGAATGTTTTTCATAAAATAACATGGGACATTTTTTATATTTTTAATAATAGTGTGCTGAATTTGGATAGTTTCATTTGCAATTTAAGTAATGCTTTGTTCTGATGAGATCTCTGGAGGTGGTTTTGACATTTAAAAGTGTTGTGAAGAGATTCAAAGTGATTAAAGCTGTCAAATGTTACCCTAATTGTGTGACTGCAATCTTTTCAGCCTCTTTCAATGAGTGTATACATTATACACGCTGCACAGCACTTCTGTTTAGATTGAAGTTTTTTATTAATGCCATCCTGATTGACAGAAATTATTGCAAGATCACAAGTGGAACTAAATTAGTTTGCCACTGCATTCAATCCACATGCATAGCCATGAACTTTTAAGATGCAGTTATCTACTTAACATAGTCCTTCCTCCTTCCTGTTCAAAAAACAAATGTTAGGGTAGTGACAGATTATATCTTTCACATTTATACAAAGTCATGCCAGTTTATAGGAATAAGAAAATTTTGCCCATATTAGAATTATTTTAACCTTCAGTTTGTATTCAAAATGCTGCTTAATGGATCATTTATTTCTTAGCTAAGAAAAGTATCAGATATATTCCAATAATTATGAACAAGTCATGGAAGCTGTAATAATTATTGATTCCTTCTTGTCTAAGAAAACTTCTAAACTGCTTTGAGATCTTTAGATATTCATGTCCTAGCTATCTGGACAGGCAACATGGAAGTAGTAATATTCCAACTATTTGAGAAATGTTTAGTGTTGGGTATCTAGTTGGGATGTTTTTAAGGTAATTACATCCAAATACCTTACTGCCTTCATAGATTTTGCTTGCTACACTAATAGGAATAAAGGGTAAAAGTATCTCCTCAAATGAAATGTTTCATGGTGTTTTGCACAATACTTAGAAATGTTGCTAGTGTTTAAAAATACCTCTATGTCACAACTCTTCAAGCAACCAGAATAAATGTACTATGCTTACATATAGTAAAATGCCTGGTAACATGCAGCAAAACTTAGATGATTGTAACCATAATCAGAAATTTTCTGTAACATTAAGTGCAGTGACAATTGTGTTTCTGAGGAGTTTTTAGACAATTAGTGGGGCATCTGCTGGCCTCCAGATTTCAAATGACCATGGAAATACTGGAAATCTCAAAGCTCAGATGTCAAATATCCTTATTAGTCGTGCTGCTAGAAGAGCTAAGCAAAGATGTAGACTCAAAAACAAATCAAAATGAAGCTTAATACTGATGATAACAGCAGAGATTACTATGACAAGATTATCTCAACTGGAAATAGAGTAGTGAGGATATCACACTATAGAGAAAAGATTTTAATGGGCTCCAAACTTTAGATTGAACACTCTTACATGAAGCAAATGGCAGTATTTGTTAATAGCACAATTTCAAAGAAACACCAGTTGTAAAAAGTTGTAAAGAAGCAAAGAGACCCAGTTTTACTTATGAAGAGTTAGAGGAGGGTGGGTTGTATTTCAAATGAATACTTTCTTTGTGCCTTTCTCGTAGGTAGGATGATCACAGTGAACGGGTGTAGGGGCTATCACCCCTTTCATTTTCTGCATTATTTTCATTTTTGTATATAAAAACCAGAGATATTCATACAGCATGATTCTCAGTAGCACTACACTACAAGGTAAATAATGCTTTAAAAGTTGCCCAACAACTGCTACGAAGAGATAGGAGGTAAATTCTCCACAGGAACTCTTTTTTCCTGTGTGTTGCCTAGTTAGATTTACTTGCAGCTTTCTCAGGCTCAGTGAATCATTGCTATCTGGGCTACAGAGAACAGAAAAATTAACATTTGAAATGTTAACTATTTTAGTAGAAAATTATGATATTGTTTACTCATTGATGGTGATTTATTTTCAGCCTATTTTAATGCCATGTTTTGCATTGAGGGAATTATTTGTATCATTGATAACTTTGGAATACTGTGCACTTTTCAGTCATGTTGCTGTCTCTTGACAACAGTGTTAAGAATTAATTATAATTCATAATTATAATGGTTAACAATAAAGCTCAAGTTTCGATGGCTTTAATGCCTGATGAGGGTAAGTAATAGAGTTGGGTGAAAAATTCATAGCGAATAATTTATTCAGTGAATTTGCCAAATAATGTCTGCAAATAATTCTTCAGCTTGTTTGCAAGCAGTTCATTGTGAGTATTCCCACATTTGGAATTTGAGTTCATTAGAATGGACACATGGTATATATGGTATTTTTCTACTCTCTCATAGTAATTCTAGAACAGAGTGTTTTGATTTGCAGATCATTTGCTTTTTACAAGAAGTTTCCCAGTATTTTCTTTAAATTGACCAATAAGGCAATTGGCTAAAATGCCTTTACAGTAAAGATTAAATTAGAAAAATTTAGATGAGTATTTTCAAAATTAGTTATTTTTTAAATTATTTTTTAATGATTAGAGAATTACTGTGTCGTTTAAAGGACAACTCACTCTTCCTCATAGTTCATGTTACTTTACAGTAGAAGCTGCAGCTGGTGTTGGCTTCCTGTAACTTTTATTGGGGTGGGGAGGTATCTGGAAAATTTCAAAATTCAGCATTCTGCTGTTAGATTTGATTTTTGTTGTGAGGCAGAAAACACGTGGGATCAATAAGCTGATGTGATTCAGCTAAGCTCAACTGAGCTGTGTCCTTGATCAACATTTTAGTTACCTCCTCGCTCATCTGCCTGTTATGATGGCCATGCTTTCATATTATTTCACATTAATGGGGTAAATAACTTGTGTTACCATTGCATATGTTAATTTATCTTTGTCACTCGATCAGAAGCACTGCCATTAAATAACTTACTCCTAGCTGACTTTCGGAACCAGTGAGTGTGCAGGTGCTAGATCCTGTGCTGAAATGAGGCTGCATACAGTTCTTCAGAGGAAGAAGCTGCCTAGCTGTTCCATAGCAGGAGCTTCTGTTCTGAAAAGAGTGAGCAAGAGGGAAGGATCTTTCCTCAAATTTCCCCTCCAGCTCTCTTTCAAATGATCAGAAATCCACCGTGGAGTTTTAGGTAACTCCACAGTGATAGAGCTTGCTGTTAAAAAAGCACATAAAATTGTAAGAAGAACCACACTGTGTGAGACCAAAGGTCCACCTTGCTGATTATTCTGTCTTAATCAGCAATCAATTGCAGATGTTCAGAGAGGAATTTAGAAAACTGATGAGTACAGATAGCTGCATCCCTTCTGTTAGATCTCCCAGCTTCCTGAGCTGGAAGCCCATAGAAAACTGCCACTGATAATTTTCCTAAATAATCACCCAGGCTGACAACTGACAAGTTTATGCAGCAAGAATTATTTAGTTCTCAATTAATTTACACCCTTGACACTCTCAGAAGTTTATAAATCCCTTGTAGATTTCTCATGTATTGGAGTAATTTTTATTATGCTCATTGCAAGAGTCCACCTACTGGGCAGATGTAATCAAACAGCATGTTTTTAGTTGATGGATACTGGAAAATGCTCCATGATATAAGGAAGATTGACGAGAAATTATTTCAGTGAGATTTGAGTTAGAACCAATTCTGTTCAGTGATGTCTTTTTCAGCTAGGTCTCTTCTAACTGCACTTTCTGAAGGTAAAGGCATGTTTTTGCAGACAGCATGATAACGCTCCATGTTTACACTTAGCATCAAGGATCAGTGTGCAGGAAGGCTCTTGCTATAATTGCTCCTCTGGCAACCAATGTCTCTTCTAAATCTTGTGTGCCACACTGTGGGGTGCAGAAAGTAGAATGCTGAACCTGCAGGGAGGAGTGGACAGGACGGGTGACCAACGAGGGATCCCATCCTATATACGTCAGTGTAAAGCTGAGGGATTATGAGGGTCAAGCCTTTCCTCTTCAATGGCTGGTGTCTAAGGAGGACTCTGTCCATTCTGCCTTTGATTCCAATCTGTTCATTCCTGAATCCAGTTCCAGAATCCAGGCAGGATAAGACTACAGAAGCGGTTATGAATTCCGGCCTGAGGCTGCATGTATTAGAAGGAAAAAAAAAATATCCAAAAAGAAGAAAGAATTGTTCAATTGCTACAAATTAATTTTTTCTAGGTATGTGTGTACTTCATGCTATTTCTTATATTTCTGTAGCTATGTGTTGATATTTACTTGGATTTGGAGTCAGTGAACATGGAACAAATTTAGGAGGCTTGGCTGATGTGTGCTTAGTCTTTGAACATGATACATCTGTTACTATTGAATCCCTCCTCCACCAAAATTGCCATCCTGAGATAAAACTAACAAAAAAGATGATCCTTCAAATGAGGTCTGAGTACTTTAAAGGTTCAACTCTTGTCAGTCAAGAAGAGATTCTCAGATCTTAGCGTTGTCCATCACACAGGGGTATAACAGTTCTAATATCCTGCACTTCCTAAGGTACAGAAGATCCATCAGATTTTTAGTTAGGGCTGAATTTGAAGGCTGACTTAGGGGGAAAAAACAAACAAAAACAAACAAACTAACCACAACCACACAATTCTATATCCTTTAGAACAGAGTGCCTTAGAGAAATGAGAAAGTAGAAATCAATGACCAATGAAGTCCTTTTAATCTATTCTCAATTATATAGATAATTTGATTTTTTCTAATAGGGGACTAATGCAGAACCTGTGTCACTCACAGTGCAGATGGCTGTGAGAATGTGAAGTCCATTCATTCAAGTCAGAACCACATCTTCATAACCATCATACAGAAGAAGGCAAAAGAAGTATTTGCTATGTATTAAACTGCACTTTCCCAGAAATGTTTTGTTTAGGTGTTAAAAATACCCAGTTAAGCATGTACATTTCAGATTAGCAGAATGTACTGTTTGGGATGCGTAATTTGAAAAGGAGATAACATGGGGGACCTTTAAAATTAGATAGTTGATACTTCTAAAATTAGATAGAAAATGTATTGATACATAAAATGAATATATTTTCTAATATTTACAATTTTTAAGTTTTAGCCTGTTTTAAAATGAAAAATATGCTGCCTGGAGAGACATCATTTTGGGGGATATCTTAGAAACCTTCTCATGGCTCTTCCCTTATTGCAATGAACGACCTTATTTCCAAAACCTTTGGGGAGAAGACGTCTTATAATTTAAGTTAGAACCTGACATATGGGAGCTATGAACTGCTCCCAGATTTGCTTTAATGTTTATGGTAGATTTTTAACATAAGACATTCCTAGTAACTCAGAACGACAAACATGTGTAACTTAAATCAATGCTCTTTTACCTAAACTCAACCTGACGCTTGAATTTGCTGGCTGGAGGCTACACGAGGCCTTAGCCCTTACTGTGTCTCTGCACTGTCTACCTGCTTTGTAAAGTACCCTTTGATGGCTGTGCCTTTTCTCTGTGCTGCTTGTTCTTGCCTACCATGGCTCTCTCCTTCCAGCACTTAACAGAATGATGCTCTCCTGTGTGGTCTGGGAAGTGGATGAGTATGGTGTTCTTAGTTTCTCAGTTCTCTCTAGTTTCCAGTCACAAAAGAAGGACCTGAGCAGGAAAATGAGGATGATGGGTGGGAGTAGGAAGATACTGAGTGCCTCAGAATGTCTTCTAAAATAAGGATTTCAAGCTACTTTTGCTTATGGAGAATAGGTGGAGATCTTAGGCTCTCGCATTTCAAGGGAAGGGATTGTAGACTCTGAATGGCCTCTAAAAAGAAAAGATTTCCCATGTATGCCCATGTATGCCCTAGGGAGACAGTAAGTATGAGGAAGGTTCCACACTGAAAGCAGTTCTTGTCTTGCTTATTTAGGAGCAGAAAAGAAGTCTATAAGCATGGGATGCAGATAAAACCAGACACGTAGGTAGTCATGAGTCGGTGCTTCAGCATAAAGTAGGTTAGCTTCTGTCTCAAATACTGTTTAGAGCAATTTTAGGATAGTGGGAAGGAAAACTGTGTAAAGGACTAGCTTATTCAGGACTCTTTATAACAAATAACTGTAAAAAGGTTTTCTGACAAACATTTCACAGAAAAGACCTTGCCTCCTGAAAACAAGCCCACTCTGCAGACTGGATTCCTGGTGTGCTGTTTAGGGATCCTGAAAATACACACTCCAAAGTATATTGTAATACTATAAGAGAAGGGAAGGAGAGTAGTCTGAAAGGCTAGAGAGGGAGAATGAGTCTGTGGAAAGATAATATTTAACACTTATGGGTAGCATTTCATTTTCACTGCACTTCACAAGCATTGACTGATTAATAATCTCACAGCAAAACCCTGAGTCAAGCAGTACATTTCCTTCCTATTATTATCCCCAGTTGGTGGTGGTGGTGAATGTATAGAACTGGATGGAGATGGAGGGGATGTATCAAGAGAGCTGTCTGAACTGGTATCCTAGGGAACTCTTCCTTATTATTTTGATTTAAGCAAATTTTAGCTTTTGAAATCAGAGTGCCTTGTTAACAATATTTTTCTGGCAGTGCTTCCATTTTTTCATTTCCAATTAAGAGACAACAAGTGAGTTAGTTGTGTACAACAGCAATGCCAGTCATTTGTCTTTGTAATATATCTGTTGTTTCTGTTGGTGGGGACAGGGAGAGGAAGGAGGCGCTGAGAAGAGGCAGTGAGTGGTATGCTCTCAGCAGCTGTCGCTGCTGTCAATTACTTGGTTTTCATTTATGAAAGGCAATATGGGATCTTTAGCTTTTATAGTACCCAAGGAAGGCTGTTTGGTGATTATTGATTTTATTTAGTCCAGGGGAGCTGCTCACAAACAGACTACAGTGAGTTGTATGCTTCCTGCTGCTAGCTCTCCTGCCACTTATTGTTTTCAATTATTTATAAAATCCAAGGCACATCACAGAACACTTCAGCATGATCTCTGAGACAGGCTGCTATTACAGGGCTCCATCCAAGTGCCTACCAGTTTTGTAACAGGAATTGACATGAGCAAATAGCCCTAACGAGGTCTGATGCGTTATGAAGGCCTCGACAATCAAAAACTATACAAAATCTGGTGTAACCATCATAAGCTGCAAATGCCATGGTCATCACTTTCCCAGGTAACCACCACTATGTCACTGGCTATAAGCAATTTAATGTGCTCTTCTTCAAATGACTCCATCCATTTTCTGTTTGTCCTGGCTCTTCTAAGTGCCTTGTGTGGATAACGATACAAAGAGATTTATTTCCTTCAGTGAGAGAGACTACTTTGAGTCTCTCTGCTAAAAATGGGTCAGAAAAGTGAAAGAACTCTGTTTTTTCCATTCAAAAGAAATACTGTCACTAAGGGCTTCAGAAGAAGCTTAATTGCAGGCAGATACTGAGATGAGAAAAAAAATTAAGAAGAGTTTTAACGGGCAAGAGAACCAAGAAGGCATACCTTGTCATATTGGAGGTTACAGAAGAATAAGGAGCTGAACTCCTTAATATTTCCACCCTCGGTTTGGGGGCTAAGAGGGGGCATTACAGCTGAAGTCAAAGCAGGACAAAAAATTGTGAAGTACCTCTTATCCCAGACAAGGAAATCGGCTGAAACTAAACTTGTGTGGGATTTATTTAATTTTTAAATTATTATTATATATTATTTATTTATTATTTTTTCTTTATTGAAAGGACCTAAGGTTTTCCAGTTATCTCCAAATAAAAAAATGTTCTATCACCTTTTCTGGGACAGAAAAGGAGGCAATTGCCTTTATCCAGTGTAGGGTAAACAGAATATAAAAGAGCTGGTCAAAAAAAAACCAAACCAAGGATTATTTAAAAAAATAATTTGTTGACTGGCTAAGAGACAGAAGTCTAAGTATTTTAGCAGATGTTTCCAAACAAATGACTGTTTTACTTTTATTGGTCTATAGAATGCCCAAAGATATTTCTAAAAATATAGGACCAAACTCAAACCATAGGTAGGCTGTTATATTTGCTTTCAGGTAAGATCCTAAAATCATTCTATCCAGGTTAGAATACTCATATTACTAATAATCACAGAATATAAGGTCTAGTAGTGTCATTTAGAACTAATAATGCTGAAAAGTGAACATAATATCGTAGATGTGGATTGCTCCTTTCAAGAAGCTGATGATGTGTTTCACATTTGATGCTATTGAAGTATCTTCTTACAGTACGACATATAAGTGATGTGCTTTGGGGTTTTTTTTATTTTCTCAGACCTGTGATTGTAACTCTGTAGCTCCTGATCTGATCCCCAGAGAAGAATATAGAAAAACTTTTATCCCTGATTGTTTGTTTGTTTGTTTATGTTTCAACTTATGTAGATTTGCTCCTTAAACAGTGGGTTTGCTTTTTTTTTGTCATAGTATGCCCCTAGCAGAAGCAATGCAACTTTTAACTATATTTCCATGAAAATTACAGGGGAAAAAAACTTCTAAAATTTACTTTCAAAGTATATTTACAATTTTTATATTGTTCCTAAAGGAAATTCTTTAGCTTGTTAAGTCTTATACTGAAGTGTGCATGGGCAGCAAATATAGAGAATGGTGTGCAAGAATGAAAATATATTTATGGAAAATTTTCTGAAGAACTGTCAGCTGCAGTCTCAAGTGTTTTCAGAGTTTTCTTTGTCCAAATGGAACAAATTTTTCAAATATAGCTTTGTTAGAGAGACAGGCATTGATGACATAGCTTATAACATCTTCCCAGGATACTGATACTGCAGGTAAAGAGCTAGATTCTCCTTTCTAGGCTCTGACACATAAGATTAGGTGGTATAAGCCCAAACCCATGAAGGAATATGTCCCATATATTTTAGGTCTATGTATACTATAAGAAAAGAAACTAAGATACTGGAAAACCATGTTGGAATGAATAAAAGTTTCACTGATCACATCAGAGGAACTTGTAATCAACCTATATTAAGAACATGCACAACAACCTTCTGCATAATGCAATAAACGTTTCAAATTTCTTTTAGCCCTTGTTCATCCATTAACTCAAATAGGAAATGTGCTGTAAGAACATCATGCAAGGATAAGTTTAGAGAAGAGGCAGTATGTAAATGGCAGAGTAAAGAATGAAGATACAGTTTTAGCCTTTATTCCAAAAAAGTGTTATTTGTTTGGCCTTTGTGACTTATGTGATGATTCGCTCCGAGTAAGCAGAGTCAACTCAGACCAGGAGGTCTGATCAGAAAGATCACCTTTCAGGGTCAAGGCTGCTTGTAACGCAGTCTCCTGT
Source organism: Actenoides hombroni (assembly GCA_024336885.1). Taxonomy (NCBI): domain Eukaryota; kingdom Metazoa; phylum Chordata; class Aves; order Coraciiformes; family Alcedinidae; genus Actenoides; species Actenoides hombroni. Next base: position 12,056,636 of record WUAM01000359.1, on the reverse strand, counting down.
TTTGTACATGTTCACTCTTTGCTTTACTCTTCATGGTCTGAATAAAATGTAAACAATCAGTTCCATGACAGATAAAATGTTTTTCCTAAACACTGGAAAACCTACCAAGACCACAAACTGAAAGTGTGTTAGAAGAGAATGGTCATAAGAGTGTACTCATAATGGGTGGGAAACATTATACACTTCTAGCTGCGATTAAAAAAAAAAAAAAAAAAAAGTGTTTTTTTTTTTTTATGAGGATGACCTTCGAGGACATCAGGGAGTATTTTGATCCCTTTGATAGCATTTCTTGTGAGCTAGTCAAAATATCAGGTAAGAAAGATCTGTTTTGTGTTACAATTTATAAATAGCTTCTGCTTCTAAGGCCAAATATGTGATTCATACACTAAACTTTTATCTTTTTCCCAAAATGTACTAGAAATCTTAAAAAAAGATAACTTAAAATTATTATTTCCTCCAAAGACATTTTTGAGTACAGGGATATATAATAATTTGAACTTTTCGAAGCTGAAAAAAATGCAATAAAGGAACTATGAAGACATTTTAGAATAATTAGTAAAAGCAGCTTCAGTCATCATCATATACACTACAACACATGTGTATTCTCATTAACACAAGTCTAGAGGTTTGGAGCACTGCATAGATGCAGTGTGAATTCACTCATAGAATCACAGCCTAAGTAATAAACTATGAATTTAAGACTGCAAGTTATATCCATACATTTACACAGAATGAACAAAAGGTCTAAAGAACAATGGAAACAGACAAGTAAGTATTTTCTAATAGTAAAGAAATTTTAAAAATAGTTTATCTAGAATTAAAAAAACCCCATTCTATTACTATGTGCATCACTCCAATCAATTGGTGAATTTTGTATTCCCAGGCTAGATTTCTAGAAATTCAGTTTCGCTGGAATCTAGTAATGGACATAATAATAGTAATAATAATAATAGCAATAAATAAATAACAGTAATAACAATAACATTAATCATAGGAACATTTCTAGAAATTTGTTTTTTACAAAAACCAACTTTCACTCCAAAGTTTACTTGTACTTTTTCTAGACATTAAGAAAATACTTCCTTCTCTATTTAAACATACTTTCTTAGTCCCCAAATATAAATGTGAAATGAAGTGGAATTTTCTGTATATTACATAGCATAACTTGTGTAGAAGGCTCATGTATTCTTGTAGACAAAGTACACTTGGATGTCAGCCAAGTATTTTTAATAATATTGTAGAGGTAGTTTCAGAAATATCTAGTTAGACATCTATGATATTTAGGCATCATAAGGTTAGTCATCCATGATGAGCAAAAAAGCTCCTATTACCTGGTTTTAGAATAAGCTGAGTACATTAAAGATTAGATTCATGTCCTGCCCAAGTCAATGGGGAAGTCAGTGGCCAAAGATTTCATCCTAATAGTTGAATCTGGATCACATTAACATATTATGTGAAAATTTCTTTTAGCTGAGGTTTTAACTAAGAAAGCAGTATGAACCATCCAGATGTTTTAGTCACTTGGAAACTGTCCTTTCTATATTATGGAGGTAAACATTTCGTTTGAGAACCCCCTCTTTTTTTTGACAGAATTCAGTCATTCTATCATTTCCAAAGATTTTTAATTTGATTAATATTTGACCATAAACTTGACCTCACTTGCTCAGGTCCATAATCAAATAATACTAAGAGAACCTATATTTAATTCAGTATGCACTGTTTCTTATTGAAATTAATGATGTATACAGTTTGAAAAGCTGTTGCTTCAGTAGCCAGCAATGGACAAAGCATTTCAAAAGAAGCAGTTATCATTCCAAAGAAACCACCATCAGCTATGATAAATACAGAAAGCCTGACAGAAGTTTGATTCCTATATCCTCTCCACTTTCTGACAGAAAAGTTTTAATAAAATTTCTACAAGATGAGGCTTTGTAATAATTGGAATAATAAAATTCTGTCAGGAGTTCTGGAAATTTCATAATAATTGAGCACACAGCTTAGCAGGGCACCTTTTGCTTTGTGTACTATACCCAAACTTTCAGTAAATCATGCACTTACTGAAAGGTAAAGAAGATGCACCCATGGAAAACCTGAAAAATTAACACTTTTAAAAAAATTTTTCTGAGAAAATTCTTAAGCTATTTTTCAGAGTGGTAAATATGGGTTTTTTTCTGCTTTCCAATGAATAAAAAATAGTGATTATTTTAAATGATATAACGTAAACAGGCAAACCTTAAAAAAAAAAAAGTATGGTTCGTGTTGTTTAAGTTTAAGGTTTTTATTTAAAAACCTATAAAAACTAGAGAGACTCAGGAGCAGTGTCTCAGCTCTTATAAATTAATGCCTCTCTACTGAAGTCAGTGCTCCTGTGCATTGGAGAAAATCTGGTTGCTAATACATGTGCAGTTGAGGGATTTTTTTTCAGTAGGCTGACATTCTTCTTCAGGAAATGAATTAGGAAAAGTCTCATTAACAGTGAAAGAGAAAAAACCTAGTGAAAAACAAACAAGGCACAGTCATAGTATCAGACATGACGTGGGTCAAAACTGGCATATATGCATTTAAAATAACACCACTTCACACCAGCTGAGCATCTGGACTTCTTTAATTAAAGTTGTTTCCAAGATACCAAACAAAGACTGTTATCAGGCTTTCTGGATTATTGTGTAGCTCTTACCTATTCTATTTTAATCAACTGAGTGCAAATTGGTCTTATTAAAAATAGATTAGCATTCATCAATATATGGAGAGAGCTTAACACAAGACAAACACACCCCTGAAGCATAAAACTATTATCATTTCAGTGCATGCGGAGGAGGTGTTCAACAAAGTTAAGTTTCCTCTTTGTGTGACTGTGGAAATTCAGATTAGAAAAATCACTTCTATTAAGGCTATTGTAAAATCCTTCCAGCAACTCAGAGAAAGAGTCATAGCATTTATCTTAAATTGAAGCAGTTATCTTGGGACTTCAAGTTTTTCTCTTTTACCTTTGCTAGTTGTGAAGCACTTAACAATGAAGTCACTAAGAGTCAGAAAATAAAGCTAAACTACGTGATGCTGGAATTATGACCTAGTTGTTTCATGTGTTTGGAAAGGGGTAATGACCAAACTTTGTACAAGCAAAACACATAAGGTGCTTCAGTACAATGGATCTACTTGTTGAAGCCTGACACAGAAAAGGCCTCCAAATTAGTGGTCTTAGTGTGATCTTCGTATCCTGATATCCTTATCCTGATGTGGGCTTGCTGGGTACAGATATTACATCCCCCTCACTGCCCTCCAGTTGCTCATTGCCACCCAGTAGCTGGATTTTGGCAGTAGTTGTTGGCAAAGTTGTCTTTGTGAACACTTCCACATATATTTACAGTAAATTCAGTCCTGTTACCTCAGAACTTCTGCTTTTAACTCTTTAAACACCACCATTGCTTTTGCAACCTGCTCCACCATACAATAGTGGGAGCTGCCTCAGAAGGACAATAATCAGTAGCTATTGACAGTAACACCATAGACCACAACAACTGCATACAGAGCAAACATCTGCCTATGGCTAGCCTTCCATGGCCTCCTGCTTTCCTCAGATCCATGGCTGTAATGGATCTGAGGCCTGTGGTCTGCCTGAACAATTTAAGAGACTGGATTTCATTTTTAGAATGGGCAGAGAGACATAAAGCCGCTTTTATTCTGAGTTGTTCAGGATAGATACATAAGAATATAAAGTGTGCACTATGCATACTGAGGTGATTGTACTGTAAATACTGTTAATATAATCTGGCCTCCTGTCTTTTTATCTCGTTAAAGTGTCTGAAATTAGAACTGGTCTGTTCATTTTTTAATTTTTTTTTAATGCAACGGATAGACCATTCTAACCTAGGAAAAATCTGGATAGTGTGTATCATGACTGCTCTGTTTCTGGATTCACATGACCAAGAAAGCCCAGATCAGCTTTCACTAAAGATACTTGAGGTTTACCAGGGAGAAATGTCAGCTCAAGATCTACCCTAAATGCTATGGGCTTCTTTCAGAATCTATTCAGAAAAATTATTTCTGCAACCTATTGCTTCATTTATTTACTTGTCCCTTGCACAATGATACAGTTTTAAGATGTGGAATGTCTTCATATAGTTAATCTGTAGAAACTCCTGCTTTTTAATTGAGGAACTTCTAGGGGCCCCCAGATAGTGCAGCACTATTTTTTACACTTGACAGGGCATAGTTGGTGCATCTTCTCCTATCTTTTCTGTAAGAGTAGGAAGTTCCTTGTTTTACCAGAGTAAAATTGAGATAACATCCTAAAATCATAAAATGATAAAAGGGTTTGTATTGAAAGGGACCTTAAAGATCGTCTATTTCCAACCTGCCTGCCATGGGCAGGGACACCTCTCACTAGATCAGGTTGCTCAAAGCCATATCCAGCCTGGTCTTGAACACATCCAGTGATGGAGCATCCACAATTTCCCTGGGCAACCTGTTCCTGTGTCTCCCCACCCTCATAGTGGAAGAACTTCCTAATTTCTAATCTAAATCTCCCCCTCTTACAGTTTGAAGCCATTATTCCTCCTCTTCATGATAAATGAAGTGATGAATGAATGAATGAAATGATAAAGAAATAAATGAAACTGTCTCTTAACCTCTGCTTAACAACAACATTTTCATTGCAATGTATGTTTTCTCATATATTTCATGTAGCATATGCCATCAGTGCTTCCAGTAAGGCAGCTGTTTTTCAGCTAGAAAAATACTTGTTACAATTTATATTGATCAAATAGGAGGTACACTTGGCTAGAGCATAGCAATCCAATTTTAGCCACAGGTGGCTGAAACTCTAGAAATGTACGTTCTTTCATTAAAAGACCTTGAGGATCAAAGTCATGACTGAATAGATCAAGACTCACTAAGATACAACCTGAGATAACAATGGAACCATTCTGTGGTGTACCATGATCTCTGATGCTAACCGGACGTAGATCACAGTTAAAAGAGAATTAATACATGGACATGAGCTGATAAACTGGAAAAATTGATTATTTTTTTTCCTTCTCCAGTATTCCCACTTAAAAAGATTGTAAATAATTCCAGTCATTCATTTTATTTCATATTTACTAAATAGTTATATAATTAATTTTATTTCATGTTTACTAAACAGTTAAATAAAGAAATGGAATTATGACAAGTCTTTTAAAATTCACTTAATTCGTGTTCTTAAATCGTCTCTCAATAATGACAAGAAAATCCATTGCCAGGAATAAGACTATATTTTATCTCTACTTAGATATCAGATGGTGGAGTCACAAACATAGAGTACATTTCTGCAGGTCTCAATTTGAAAGTACATTAATAAATCTGAGGAAAAATATTGTTTCTGTTCCTATAGAGTAGGTTATTGGTTTCTACTGTGGAATCTGAAATGTGATTTAAATAATAAATTGCAGACCATAGTATCTGCCCACGATAGAAACCTAAAAGATACCCATTTTTTCTGCTTTTACTAGTATACAGCAAGCTAATGCAGCCACAAAGAAAAGCAAGAACTGCTTCTCCTGTGCAGTTACTCGCTGTCCTTCCCGTGAACATCACTACGATGTACAGAAGTATTCACCTCCTATACTTAATTTCAAAGCCCAAAACTATTAGGAAAAAATAACACATAAACACCTCAGAAGAAAGGAAAGGAGTTTAGAACATGAAAACAAAGGGTAACCCTGGCTTTAAGGTGACTTCAAGAGTTGAAATCTAAAATTTTTTTGAGTTAGTATTGGAAAACTGCTAAAAAGTACTTTTTTTTTTTTTTTTTTTTTTTCCCTCCCCAGAAATTACACCATACTTTTAATGTCCAAGTTGTAAAATAGCCTTTCATAATCATAGTGATTTAACACTTCTGAAGATGGGAGAAAACTTAACTCCAGACTTGGCCAAGAACTTAATAAAGAAATCAGACCTGTTGATTGGATGAACAGACATAATATTAATTCTAAATTAAAGTCAATTTTTCAATACCCTTCACCTTGAATATAATTCTTAATTAGATGAAGTTACTGAGGGAAACAGATTAAATAGTTTGGATTTACAACTCATGTGTCCGTTACATGATTGCAGAGTTTAACAGTGTTTCTAAGACATTACAGTTCTTCATCAAGAGCTGCAACTATATTAAATTCACTGTGTTAAAATGAATAAGGAACTATAAAGCCTTTCAAACAGGCATTGCTGCATGCTTGTTATGAAAATCTGGCCTTTCATTGATCAATCTGCCACTTGTCTGTTACACTGGATAAGACACCAAAGCACGGATCATCGAAATAAATATTTCAAAGATAATTGTCAGGGACTATCAAGAGGTTGCAATAAAACACTTGTAATGATCTGCAATTGCAGAGAGGAATATTAGGTTTAATGCCATAGCATGAACATTAATACTGTGTTTGTTAATCATGCTTATTAACAATAAGTCTTAAATTACTGTTAATCATTAGATCTATAAATAAGATAAAAACTTATAGCTACAGAAAACACCATGGTATTTAAGATGAAGTTTAAGATGAAACACATGTTTAATGTTTTCTTTTGAAGCAAGTAAATAACCATTTAACTTTGAGCGAAACTATGCCAGGTCACAAAATAAAAGTCTAAATATAAAAGGCTAGTAGTGCTGTATAGTTAACTTTGTCCCAGTATAGGTATGGAAATATTTTGAGATGAATTACACCCTAATTGTAATGAAATTGCATAGGAATAACTTATCTGAAAATTTATAACTCTATGAAATATGGATATTCTTAAATTGCTTCTGGTTCTAATCTGTTGTAGAAGCATATGTTTGTATTTTCTAAACAGATTCCCTACTATGTCTTGCCCAAATTACTATATTTTAGAGACAGTTTATGTGCATGAATGAATTAGTGTGCACAATATGAATTACACACTATCAAACATTTGCTAGTTCAATCCTGTCCAAATTTAAGCTTTGAATTAAATCTGATGCTCATTGGCACCTGGACAAGCATATTAAAGCACATGTTCTGTGTTAACACCCAGTCTGACTTTAACTTTGCATATGTCTCCCACTATGAATTGCTCTCATGGATCAGCTTCCCTGAACACAGAATAAAACAGCACAGAAAAGATATTTCTCTGTTTCCAAAGAAATCCAAAATACAGCAACGTGCCTGTAGATTATTAAAACAAAATGCAGGATAGATAATTTGCTTAGTTTTAGTTGCTAATGTACAATATATTTTCCCATCTCCCCTCATTTAGTGAAATAACTCCAGAAGAAAAATATCCCTTTTTATTGAAGTATACAGGATTAAAGTGAATTATTAAAATGCATAAAAAGACAGTAATGTATAATATGGTTTGTGACAAAATGTACTGTAACCTTAACTGTAATTATATCAAATATATTGATTTAAATTTCATAATCAAATTGTGCAGGTAACGATCCATATCTTTGGTAATTGAGTTGTGTGTGCAAATGTAATTATAGTAATGGTATAAAAATTTGATGATGCCATCTAGATTAGATTGAACTTTGGGTGTACTTTAAAGAATATGCAGGGATTCATAAAAAATCAGTTTATGTGGAACTATATTGTAACACAGGACTGATGTTTTCCTGAGAATGGATCTTAATCCCTGTAAAAAAAGTGGCAGAAAAAGTTCCAATCAGGAAAGCATCTTCAAGTTTATGTTTCTATTGAAGTATAGGGCAGAGCTGCTGCAATCCTCTGTAGAAAACAGCAACTCTCTTTTGCGTAGAAGCAATATTAAGTTTTTCCTGAATGGACTGTTGCTGGCTAGCAGCACTTTCAACATCTGCTAAGAGTGTCAGTGTTCAAAAGTATTCTGAACTTTAAAAATACTGACCAGTAAGAATACATTTTGCATTGTGGAAAGGAGAGGTATTTCATAGTTCTGCACAATACTGAACGTATTAATAAAAAAAACCCAAAACAAACAAACAAAAGCCCTGACACCACCCCACACACACACAAAAAAAATAGCCAGTCCCATCAGTCCCATATATTGTACCAAATGGTCAGTCATCTGGAATGATATGCATACCCTGGCTTTATTATCAAATTCTTTCTTGTGATGGCTATAGTAATGGTAAGCAGTGCATGTAGATTTGCTATATATATTTGTTTCAGAATGAAAGATAAAAGTTCAAAACAAAATTTTAAAGAACTACAGGGAAAAAAAAAAGGAAAAAATGATATTGAACTATCTCCACATTTCTGGAGAAAATTCTTGTGTTTGTTTAAGCTCACACAGAAACTATTAATCTCAATAGTCTATATATATATATTTTTTTTTTAGATAGCTTTTGCCTCCAAAATTAAATAAAATTGTTATGACTGGATGTGATTCTCATTTACTTAATGGGAATTGGTTGGAGCTACAAAACAATTACTATTTTCTAGAATAAATTCTCAGCCAAAAAACTCGTGCCATAGAATTGTCCTTGCTGAAATGTATGTGTTCAATGCATAAGTAAATTCAAAAGCATATGAAAACAGTGCATGTATGTCTTGCTTTTCTATATCTGCATTATTTTTATACCAAAATTCTACAGCACATTTATTGTCAGTAGAATCACATATCTAGCAGAATTTTAATTGCACTATTGCAAATGCAAGTAAGACTAGTTTGTCTCAATACTTGAGGATGTAGATTTGAAAAAAAAAAGCTATACAGAATTTCAGATTAATCAAATTGTTTCTAGAGGATTTGGGATTCAAAAGATGTAGACAAAATTTGAATATGTGTATGGATAGCAGTATGTGGTTATTAAATATTCAGCTAATTAGAGTCTTCTTGTATCAAGCACAGGAAGAAACATTGTATGTTTCTGTCACATCTGATCATGCATATCATTCAAACATCAAGGAGAACTATTCTTTAACATTAAGAGAAAAATCATGGAACATGGCTCCACTTTCTAAGACAAAAGATGGCCATATAATAATGGGAAGATGTGATGAAACTGAAAAAAAAAAGGGTTATTTTATTATTTATTTATTCTGATTTTCTGTCTTTATTGAGGGAAGATACATTGCATGTAGGAGGTAGAAGTACAAATGCTTCATATTGTTTCCTTCTGTAGGTCATATCTGGAAAAAAAAGGGTAAATAAAGAAGTTCAATAGGAAAGTCACTATTCTATAAGGATGAAGTGTTAAGTTTAACAATAAAAAAACAATTATAACCTTTGAACAGGGGAGAAGAAGAGTGAGTGACAAGGAACCACATGTCATATTAGTTTGCTCAGAACTACAACTGTGGTTTATAGTGGCTTTTTTTAGAATAAATAAAATTATCAGTTAAGATCATAGGACCAGTATTAGTAATTCAGCGGGAATCATAACATTCATATCATCTTATTCTTGATATCAAAATAATCTTTTTACTAAATTGATTCTTTCAGTAAAATGAGTGGATTTGACCAGAGTTTTCTTTTATCTTAATACTTAATATTTTCATCTTTTCTACCTCTGTAAGTCAGCACTTGTCAGAAGCATAATGTCTTTTTCTTTAAACATAATGCATTTGAATTTATTAATTTCTCTTTATTGATCTTATGAGTCTTAATAATGTAGAGTTATCAGAACTCCTTTGTGATGTAGTAAGTGGGGTGCCTTAGTAGAAAGGCATTTATTTTGTAAGCCAGATGTGCAAAGACTATAAGAATATCAAGATTTGAGACATCAGGTTATCAGAGAAAATAATTATGAAAGAAAAAAAAAACAAAACCCAACAAACAAAAC